>JAMPIV010012253.1:72500-545000 GCA_024509875.1 Oreohelix idahoensis
GAGTCAGCTTGGCTTTGTTGTAGAGAAGATGTTTTTTTTAGCGACAGTATTTTGGGTTCTTTTCCTGTCCTTGTGTGTGGTGTCGTGCGATTATCGGTGATCAGACGCACTGCTTCTTTTGCAGGGAGTGCAGTCTCTTCGAGGTGGAAGCAGGGCAACAATCCCATAGTGTAGAGCAGTAATCTAGATGTGTCTGTTTATGTGAGGTGTAGAACAATAGTCTAGTGTCTGCGTCTAAGAAGTGTTTTATTTTGGCTAGCTGGTACGTCTTTTGTGCTATGTGTTTGGTTAAATTCAGTACATGGGAGTTCCACGTTAAGTGCTGGTCAATCGTGATCCCCAGAACTTTGTGTTCTGTTACATGTTCAATTTGTATTGATTCCGCGTGTAGCTGTAGCGATCTTTTGGTGCAGCTTAAGAGTTTCTGTCTGGTGTTAATCAACATAGATTTCGTTTTTGTTGTGTTTACTGGCATACGATTCATATTACACCATTTTGTTAGATTGTCTACATCGCTTTGAAGAATCATTTCAAGTGCCACGCAGTCATTGTCACTAGTGTAGATAGTACAATCATCTGCAAAGAGGTCACAAGTTGAATATTTTAGATGTAGTGGCAGGTCGTTGATGAACATTGCGAAGAGTAGGGGCCCAAGAATAGAGCCCTGTGGTACTCCTGTAACTCAAGAGGACATGCACACCATCACACCTGGCAGACGCTGGAGCTGGGTTGGCCATGTCCTCAGAAGAGACCCCGATGCCATCACAAGAACAGCTATGCTTTGGACCCCTGAAGGAAAACGAAAGAGAGGCCGACCAAAAGCAACCTGGCGGAGGACTGTGGAGGCTGAGATGCAAAGAATGAACCAGAGTTGGGGCACTGTACGAAGGATGGCCACCGACCGAGCAAGGTGGAATCAATTTGTTGTTGCCCTACAAGACGCCACTAGACGTGATGGCCACTGACTGCTTTGACGGTCGGCGGCTAAGGATCAAAGAAGAAGAAGAAGAATATATATATATATGTGTATATATATATATATATATATATATATATATATATATATATATATATATATATATGTATATATGTATATATGTATATATGTATATATGTATATATGTATATATGTATATATGTATATATGTATATATGTCTATATGTATATATGTATATATGTATATATGTATATATGTATATATGTATATATGTATATATGTATATATATATATATATATATATATATATATATATATATATATATATATATATATATATGATGGGGCCGTAAATACACCCCGGAGGCCCCCCCTCCTTTATTGTTCATGGTAGATTTATCGCCCATATATTTTCGATGTGAGCGCAGCACTATGGGATGTAAAAAGTCTTCAAGATTGATGAATAGGCCATAATAAAGCCTAAGAATTAGTAGTGATGTGTTATATTTGGTAGTCGTGTGTTATATTTGATAATTGTGAGCCATATCTGTGTTTTCGTGCCTAAAAAAGCAAATATAGCGAGTGTCATTTAAGTGACTAAATTAATACGCCTAGCGCCCAGTAAGTTGAGTGATTAGCCTAGTGCCTATACAGAGCATGCGATGGCCAGCAGCGTGCCTTTCCTAGTATCAGCCCAGACGAGAGAACAAACAAGACGAGGTGACCGGTGTAGGTAGCAGATGGACGAGAGCACATTAGCAACTGAGCACCAGCTGTATGTTTTGTTTGGTTTGTTGGTTTATTTGTTTAATGTTTGCTTTGTGTGCTTGTAGTCACTGACAAGGTTGTAGAAATAAATACAGCCCCTGCCTCAGAATCAAGAGTTTTTATTGTTGTTCGGGTCGGTGCGAGTGTGAAAAGAGAGTGATCAAATATCACGTCATCATCATCATCATCATCATCTCGCCCACCCTTTCACAATAATAATATATACCCTACATTACTATTCCACTGCTTAAATATGAAATAAGTACAAGTACAGTGGAAGCTATAGTGTGAAAGGTCAACAAGTACGTAAGGAAATGGCTAGGTATGCCACCAGAGGTCTGTCAGACATAGAAATATACTGCAAGAAGGCAAATCTTGTGCCTTCAAGCCAAAGCAGGAAAGACGAGGCAAGTGTGCGAATCAGTAGATGACGTAGTTAAGTCCATTAAGCCCACGCTGAAAACTGGAAAGAAGTGGAAAGTGGATGAAGCTGTCGGTGCTGCCCAAGAATCGCTCAAGCTGAAGGTTGTAATCGGATACACTCAGATTAATAGGTGGGGATTTGGCCATGGTGGCATCCGCTAGTGGTCCAATGCATCAAACAAGGAACGCAGAGACATAGTAATAAAAGAAATTCGAGACGCTGAGAATGATAAGAGGATGCAAAAATCGGTGCAGCAAGCCCAACAAGGTCAGTGGACTACATGGGAAGGAGCCCTGCAAAGATCCTTGACATGGAATGATATATGCATTTGACATCCCTTAGACTCATCTTCATTATCAGATCAATGTATGACAAGAAGAAAACCCAACCTTCTAAATACAATGACTAGAGACCTAGGATTTGGATCACCCGTCATAAGAGGGACTCTAAAATTACCACAGAACAAGTGTTCGAGGCATCTCAGCAAGTTGCCGTGTCTATTCTAAAACTGTGCCTGGAGATTGTATTTCTCAAATTTGAATTGTGATACGAGGCTACAAGATCTGATTGTGGTACGAGGTTGCAAGAGCAATTGTGGTACGATTCAACGCTACGAATCTGTTATTCAGACGCCTGTTGTTGGCACTAGACGGCTACGTTCGACGGGCCTGTGGAGATACTAGCACTGACACCAAGTTTTTAGTTACCCTCTGCAAATATCACTCGGGACATGCCCTCGTCACAGAAAACGGATTGACGAAAACAGCAGCAGCTCATTCCGAGATCTGGCAAGTCATAATTGTAAAAGGCCAGCATTCTATACTGTTCAAAAAAAGAAACGCATAGCTATCCGAGGGCGCGTTTTTATGAGTTTGTAAGTAAAATTTGGTGCTAGGGTATATAAAAACCAGCCTCAAATGTTCTTTACAGTGTCAAATGCACGTGTTGACCTGAATTGCGTTCGTTTTTGTAATCGTTACAACGCAGTGGTCAATAATGTTTATGACGCAATTTTTGACCACAGCTCATGTTGCGCGCACGTGAAAGCAACAAAATTTATGGTGAACACCTATTCACTGACTACGCAACTGAAACCCTATAAAAGGATAACGCTACACAAAAAAAATTCAGTTCATTTTCAAGCAGACATTTATGGCGTCTCTATCCATACATTTATGGAACATTGCTATTGGCTGACTGCATACAGGCGAAAGTCAAAGCCAGGTTGCCAAGCATCTAAACGTGCATCAGAGTACCATCAGTCGACTTTGGCACCGGTTTCAAGCCACTGGCTCAGTTGAAGACCGGCATCGCAGTGGACGACCCAGAGTGACAACAGCAGCGGAGGACGCTTTATTCGGCTTCGTCAACTCAGAGACAGGTTTACAACAGCTTCCTCAACTTCCCAGTCATTGCCTGCAGGACGTCATGTGTCTGATCAAACTGTCCGGAATAGACTGCATGACGCTGGACTTTGGGCACAACGACCTCACCGAGGACCTGTCCTTACGCGCCGCCATCACCAAAATCGACTTCTTTGGTGCCATCCAGCATCGTCCCTGGGCAGCTGACAATCAATGGAGACGTGTCTGGTTTAGTGACGAATCTTTCTTTTGTTGCAGCGTTATGATAGACGGCGTAGGGTCTACCATAGGCGAAATGAGCGTTTTGCCCAAAATTGCGTTGATGAAGCTCCGCCGCACGGTGATGGAGGTGCAATGGTGTGGGGAATGATCAGTTACAACGGAAGGAGTCAATTGATGCACATTGAAGAAGGCTTGAATGCGCAACGATACGTCAATGAAATTCATCGACCCCATGTCCTTCCACTTTTGGCTGCCCAAAGGTCTGTGTTTCAACAGGACAACGCCAGACCCCACTGTGCACGGTTGACCACGCAGTTCCTGACTGCCAACAATATTCTCACCCTTCCCTGGCCATCCCTGTCTCCAGACATGAGTCCGATTGAGCACCTGTTGGATGAGCTGCATAGATGTGTTTGTCGCCGAGACGTTGCTCCAGTCGTGATCTTTTCAAGGCACTCCAGGAAGAGTGGGCAGCCATCTCACAGGCCCCCATCAGACGTCTGATCGCATCCATGCCCAGGAGATGCCAGTCGCTGATCGATGCAAGAGGAGGCCACACACCATACTAACGGGAAAGCCCGTATGCCAAAAAACTCTCGTGACCCAGATGCAATACAACTGTCAATTGATTGGTTGAACCCTAAGAAGAAGAAGGAGAAGAGAAGGTATTCTTGTGTGCAATTTGAACAATTAACTCATTAAATGTAAAACTTTATTGAATGTCAAAATTATGGCTATGTGTGTGCATTCAGTAGCTATGCGTTTCTTTTTTTTTTGAACAGTATAAAAACTCTGCAACCATTATCAATTCCCACCGTAACATCAATGAGGATAAACTTTATTCTACAGCACATCCATCACCCATATCCATTTTACTTCTGTTAAAATCACTGATCATTAAATTTTTTATATGTTATTTTACAAAGCCCAAGTTGATTCAGTTATTACAGAGAGAAGTACACACGTATGAATCAGTATCTTTAACATATATCGAGCTATTAAGAAGAATTTCACTGTTAATTCAGTTAGGGGCTTGTACGAGCTAAATTAAATTATATAACACCCCTTCACAAAAGTCGGCGGGCAGATAAAAGTTAACATTGCTAAGAGACCCATTCAGCATTGTTCTTGACTTATGAAATACCTCCCTCAAGGTAGAAGCATCATCATCCTTCTATCTGCGTCTCCGCCAAGAATAATCTTGTGCGAAGGCAGATACCTTTAAAGACCCACATTAGAAACTCTTGATTTTGGCCATTGTTGGATCATCACTCGGAGGACTCAACACCGTGACACTTATATGCGCTAGTGTTTATAAAGTAGTATAACCAAAGGGGGTACGTGGTTATTGTGTGTATATGAAACACTGATGTAGGAGAACCCGGGGCTGCGAAAGAACAACACGCTGAGAAAGTCTAGTTAATCATCAATCAATCATCAACCAATCACCAATCATAAGGGAGAGAAACTAAGGACACGCAATGATTGCCTGTTTAGAGAAAGACACTGCAATCGATGAATCAGCAATCCTAAGATTTTTGGAATATGGAATCAAACATAAGACTAGCAAGGATGGTCGTATGAGAGGATGCATCAGTGGCGTATACAACCAGCTCACTGCAGGAATAGTTGGCATCCTAAAATTGCTTGAGGGAGATAGAGCACCTATGGATTTGCCCACAATGAAATGGTGTCGATCCTGATCAGCTATAATAATTTATGTTTGAGGTTTAATGACATACACCACTAGAGACGGAAAATCAAAATGGTTAAAAGCTTCAATTAAAAACGTAGCTGCAACTCAAGCAGATATTATGCTGATCATAAGCTCTCAACAAATTCACGCCAAATTCTCATTTCCGTGCCATCCGCTCAAGGAGTTTCCACTTTTCCATTATCCATTTACTTTCTGCCCCAATTCTCTACTCCGTGAAATGTTTTAGTCTCCGTCTGTTTCTCTTACTCTGGGTAGTCCTGAGCAAGGTCTTCCTTGTAATGTTATTAACAAGTTTTCTCACTGTGTGTCCTATCCATCCTTAGCAAATATTTGTTGAAATTTATTTCGCTAGAAGTTTCTACTGGATAGACTAGTCAGCCCTATGCCCAACCCTCTTTAGTCACCTTTTACAACATGCTTGGTATGTTATTCTTTGCTCTCATTTCGGGCTCGGTAGTACAATGTCGGCGAAAAGTATGGATTGGTGGAAGTGGGTGATATAATGGACTTAAGGAAGAAGACAGCAGGAAAATGTCATAACAATTGAAGGAAACAGAGATACAGGAACACAAAGAGAGCAAATAGTGGACAGTTTGACATCAAGGCATGGAAATAGGTCAACAACACAATTGACAAAATAGCCGTGTTGTCGACTCGAGTCGATGAACTCGGACTCGAGTGGGACTTTAGTCACCACGACTTGACTTGAGACTCCACTCAACTCGAGTTTTTTTAAATTAGCGACTCGACTCGGGATTTGCTAATTTTGGCGAATCAACTTCGCCGTCATCATTCATACAACACTCATACGGATAAACCGAAGAATTTTATCAAAATGAAAGCAGTCAGTAAATTAAATACTAAAAATATAGCTTACTTTAGATTTTTCATTTCTATTTTTAGTGATCGGTATAACTGTTTGAATAAGAACAATTGTGCTATCAACAGTTTTAAATAAAAAAATGATACTCGGCTTGAAAGCTGTTGTCAAGAACTTGAGACTTGGAATAAGAGATTTGAGACTTGACTTGAGACTTGGACTAAGAGAATGGAAACTCGACTTGAGACTTGAACTAAGAGACTTGGACTAAGAAATTTGAGACTCGACTTGAGACTTGGACTACGGGACTTGAGGCTTGTTAGGAAACACTCGAAGACAGCTCTGATAAATAGTACTGGACACGTGACCGAAGACGCATCAAAAGTGAGGAATGCAGTAAGCGACCCATAGCTTGAGTGCTTGCCGTCAAGGTCAGCGAACCAGAGCTGACCAAGACCCTACTCAACCTCCAAGTGATGGTCCTGGAAAAGGCTGCATCACTACAGTCCGGCTGAGAGAGTAGGGATCGAAGAGGGAAGGCTAACCTGGTCCCAAAAATGCCATGCCGAAGGCGGATGTGTCGGACCGAAAGGCGCAGATATCGCAGCTTTGCTGTAAACGGCGACACAACGTAACAAACGTCCTTTTTAGGACGAACGCAGAAGAAGAAGAAGAAGTAATGGAGACAGGAAGTAGTGAAGAGACATAATCGTCTACGGTATGGTACTTGCAGAGGAGGAGTAGGATAAAAATATTAAAAAAAAAATTAAAAACCACATCCTGAATTGCGAGAATATTGTCAGTACATAAATACACCGAGTACCAGGTAGACTTGCAGTATCAACACTTACCTACAGCCAAAGGACCTGCGGGAAAAAAACCAAAATACACAATATTGACAAACGTTTGTTAATTGGAAAATTTATTGACATTTTCATAGTTAGAGATTGTGGAAGATTATCTATCTATCTATCTATCTATCTATCTATCTATCTATCTATCTATCTATCTATCTATCTATCTATCTATCTATCTATCTATCTATCTATCTATCTATCTAATCTAATCTAATCTAATCTAATCTAATCTAATCTAATAATCTAATCTAATCTAAATAAATCTAATCTAGTCTAGTCTAGTCTAGTCTAGTCTAGTCTAGTCTTGTCTTGTCTTGTCTTGTCTTTTCTGCCTGCCTGTCTCTTATCTATCTGTCTCTCTGTCTGTCTGTTATTTATCTGTCTGTTATCTATCTGTCTGTCTTTCTGTTATTTATCTGTCTGTCTGTCGGTCGGTCGGCCCGACATGCTAGGTTGAATGAAGCGCGCCTGTCAAAACTAATAGTTTTAAAAAAATCTTTTAGGTCTGCAGGTGTGCCACTGGAGGAAGGTCGAATAGAAGCGATTAAAAATAAAAATTGAAGAACAAAAAAAACAATCGTCGAAGTGAATTTTAGAGGTACTGTACTGCATATTTTCCATTCATCGCTGATAAGAATGAAAACAATAACAATATAATTTTTAAAAAAAATTTATTGTAACATTCCAAGAAATTTTAAAAATAAATCTTTTAAAATCCAGATCAATTTAATTTTTTTTTAAATAACACAGTGATTAGAATTTTAGCTTTTTAACTTTTAAACATAATCTTTATATTGTTCTTTTTAATGATAAAATATCTCCTTAAAAATACTGATGGTGTTCATTGATAATTTTAGTACCTTGCTCTGTGTGGCTTGAGGTGTGAAAGGTTGAAAATCGCCGCTCTAGTGTAATTTGTACTTAGTACTAAGTGCTATTTTTTTTCCACTAAATTGTGTTTAAAAAATCACATCTAATAAATAATTTCAACAATTCATAAGATGACTAGGACAGTAGCATTATGTCTAAAGATAATTTAAAGACAATAGAAGATTACTATTTAAATATATCAAAAACTATCATCAAACTCCATAATTCTCGCCGTTTGTACGTCGGTAACATCTAAGGGGTGCAACTGTGGTTTAAAGTTAGACATTATTGGATTGTTTCCCTTATATGTACTCTCCTGAAAATAGTAACAGTCTGCAGAAGAACAGATCCACGCTCAGTCGAATATAAAATGTTGTCATCAAAGAACTTTTATATTGAATTTAAAAGTATTTTAAAAATATATTACAGTATCTTTTTTATTTATTCAATTTTTTAATTTAAATTGCACAGATTATGAAAATCATAATGCAAATTCAAACTTTTTTACAAGTATTAAAATATAAACTAGCAACAACCAGTCAATAATGACGGAAGTAAATCAAATACTGTATTTTTTATATTTTGTCCTTGTTTTGCTACATTGGTCTTTTTTCTTCTTTTTTTTTTGGTCAGTAACATGAAGAATTTCAGTTTCGCACGACAACGGTAATTCTTCAAGTACCATGCATTGTGGCGTAGGAGATCATGTCTCTCCACAACTTTCTATCTCCAGAACAATTTATCAATTCTGTTGTTGACATCTTTCCATGCCACGATGTCAAACTGTCCAGTATTTACTCTCTTTGTCTTCCCCTATCTCTTTGTCCTTCAATCTTACCTGTTGTTACGATATATTCCAACTTTCCTCTTCTCATAACATGCCCCAACAAAGTGGATTGCTTCTTTCTAACTTGTGAAATAAGTTTCCTTTGTGCACTGGCCTCGTTTAGGACATCATCATTACTCTTTTTTATGTCCATGGTATTTTTAACATTCTTCTGTAAAACCACATCTCTGTGGCCTCTAGTGCTTTCCCTATTTGTTTACTAATTGTCCATGACTCACTCCCATATGTCAGGATTGGTTCTATATAACACTGAAAAACTCTCTTTCTTACTTCCATTGACAAAGAATTGTTGCATAAAATACTCTTCATTTTATAGAATGCTGCTTTTGCCTGAGTTATTCTGCTCTTCACTTCTGAGATACATCTTCCATTCGTTGTTATTAATGTGCCCATGTATTTGAATCTATTGACCTGTTTTAAAATTGTTCAATTAATTTGATAGTGCATTCTGTGGAAGCCATTTTCTTTGAGATGACCATTACTTCTGTCTTTTTGCTATTAAGGCTGAGGTCTTTATTTTCACTTTCTGTCACTACTGCTTCAACCATTTCCTGCAGCTCCTTTTCACTTTTTGCTATTAAGACTGTATCATCAGCGTATCTCAAGTTGTTTATATTATGTCCGCCAAATGATATTCCTGGCATGTCCTCTAGAGATCTCATTATATTTTCACTGTACAGATTGAACAGATCTTGTGACAGCACACATCCCTGCCTGACACCCTTTTTTACTCCCTGAAACATTCCTATTTGGCTGCTAATTCTTACAGCTGCTGTATGTTACCAGTACATGTTCTTTATCCTTTAGCACGCTGCATAAAATTTCAGAAAACTTGCCCTACAGCTGCATTCTTTTTCACAACCCCCCGTTTTTATAGTGGGCGACTTGTAATGTCTATAGTTTTTGTGTTTCTTGGTCAACTGCTATCATTTTTGGAATTTATGTAAATAAATGAATGGTGAATCTGATGATATAAAATTTGTTTGTGTACATGTTAGATGTGATAGGAAGAGAGGAAAGGAAAGATGAAAAAAACGAAAAAAATTTAAAAAAATGTTTTTTTTAATTTCAAAATTTAAAAAAAAAATTAAAAAAATGACCAACGAACGAAGCGTCCATATCCCTTGCATCTCAATGAAAGTCATTTGACCAATAGAGCAATACAAATCAAATGACGATCTTTTCGTTACACCCATCATCAGTAGCAAAGCAACAAACTCCCTAGCCAGCCGTGACATTCGGCCGTAATCCTATTTTTTCCGATATTCCTAATCCTAACCCCGAAAATTATACATACTTGAAAGGCCATTTTACTTTCGTTTCCATCTCAGCCATCAAACATATTCTGAGAACCGATTTCAGCGCTTATAAAGACAAAAATTTCATCCCCACCGCATGGCGTCAGAATGCAATAAAATTAGAGCGAAATGGCCGCGCGTCTGATGCCGATTCATTTCGATTAAAAAAATTTACAAAAAATAAACGCGGATACACCCATCACTTTTTTAAGATCGGAAACGGAAGCTAACTCTCTTGCAAATAAAATTTTAACTTAACATCCGGGGCTGAAAATCACGTGTACACAAGTCATGTGCTAGAAACGATGACAGCCGCAAGGCGAGATATCTCGACTCCAGCTGGCAGAACATAGGTTGCGTTCGTCGAGATATCTCGCCGGCAGCGTGCTACAGGATATATATATCCTCAAGTTATTACCATCAATGTTGATGCTTTCTAACATTTTGATAATTTCCTAATGTTTAAATTTGTCAAATGCCTTAGTGTAATCTATAAAGCAAAAGTACAGATCTGTCTTTATGTCAATGGGTCTTTCTATTAATGTTCTTATAATATATATGGCATTGTTTGTGCCTTTACCACCTACAAATCCACACTGTTCATCACTGATTTATGGTTTAATTTTATTTATCACTCTTCTCCTGATTTTTCGTAATTATATTTTGATCACATGACTCATAAGACTAATGGTGCGGTGTTCTTCACATTCCATGGCTCCAGGTTTCTTTAGCAAAGCTATGAATATGGATTTTAGCAGATCATCAGGTTTTTGACCACTGTTGTAGATGTCATTTAAGAGTTTTGTTATCACTTCTACTCCAAATTCTCCCAAAGCTTCCATTTCGTCTACTGTTACATTATCTGGTCCAGGCGCTTTGTCTTTCTTTACGTGGCGCATGACATCCACTACCTCTGCCACTAGTATTGGTGGTCCTTCGCAGCTGTCCTGGTTGTTCAGATCTGGTCTTTCATCATCAAACAGCTCATTGATGTGTTCTGTCCACCTTTCTATCATGTTCTCATGTTCCATTAACAATGATCCTTCTTTTGATTTAAAACAGACAGAGACTGTTTGTGTCTGTCAACTACCAATTTATGTTGGGGATATAATACTGACACTAATTTAATACTTGGCTCGCTCCGCCAGGAGACGACCACAACATACAATGAGTGACACAGAAAAATAACACTTTCTACAGGAATTCCCTTTAATAAATGACTGCACATAGTATAGCCACACACGGCTGAAAACAGTATGGAATACACATAACACTGCCCGAGATACTTCTCGAATTAATATATCAAATTAATGTCACACATGACAGTATAACAGAACAATACCATCTCAGTACTGAAAATCGCTCACTATGGCGAACCAGAACTACAACAATGGAAAAACTCAATCCACTGGCAAATTATACCCGATGGCCTGACAATAATATCACTGGACACTAAAGCACTCCAGAATTATAATTATGTCCAGCAGAATAAACCACTATAGCAAACTCTCGGCCATAATCCATACTCCATGAGAAGGGAACCAAAACACGTCCGTCTAGGACAAGCCAGAAAAGTATCTTCCCTTTTTCCCGCTTAATCTTTTCTCGACTTCCGTCCTCTTCACGTGAGTCAGTCGTTTCTTGAAAGTTATCAGGGTTGCCAAAACTCGCTGATAACGATGTCACCAACCTATTTTTTCTTCCACCAGAAAATACACTGTGACAGAAGAACACCAACAAATCATTAAGCAAGCTTCACGAAGCAGGTAAAGAAATAGAACTATCCCCCTACTCTAAAAGATCAGACTGAACGATAAATAGTATTAGATTGATAGACAGATAAGAAAATCTAGAATTTAGAGGAAAAACAGGAAACATCAATATAGCACATCATACCAAAATTTACAGACAAAAACTTAACTGACGTTCCAGCGATGCTTGATCACATAACTCCTCAGCCTCGATGATGAAAATGTATACAGAACAAACATCACTCACACTTGTAACATCCAACTGCACAATATAGATCCCGAAAATCAGACTTCTGCGTAAGTCTGTGTGCCAGCAAATACATTAATGTTCTTTGGCACGGTACTGTCACCACTTCTTCTTCTTCTTCGATCCTTAACCACCGACCGTCAAAGCAGTCAGTGGCCATCACGCCTAGTGGCGTCTTGTAGGGCAACAACAAATTGATTCCACTTTGCACGGTCGGTGGCCATCCTTCGTACAGTGCCCCAACTCTGGTTCATTCTTTGCATCACAGTCTCCACAGTCCTCCGCCAAGTTGTTTTTGGTCGGCCTCTCTTTCGCTTTCCTTCAGGGGTCCAAAGCATAGCTGTTCCTGTGATGGCATCGGGGTCTCTTCTGAGGACATGACCAACCCAGCTCCAGCGTCTGCCAGCTATGATGGTATGCATGTCCTCTTGCTTGCTACGAGTAAGCAGATCCCGGCCGGCGATGGCACTCGGCCAAAAGACTCGGTGAATTTTTCTTAGGCATGTTGTGTGAAAAGAGGACAATTTCGACATTTCCTTTTCAGTATCGCTCCAGCATTCCCTACCATAGAGAAGCACAGAAAGCACACAGCTCTGATATAATCTTAATTTTGTGCTTGTGCTGTACTGAGAAGACTTCCAGATGTTGTTTAGACTAAAAAAGGCTGTTCTTGCTTTGTCCATTCTGTTGTTGATGTCTTTGCTTGCTCCGCCGTCTGGTGTTACTATGCATCCTAGGTATGTGAAGGTGTCTGTCTGTTCCAGTTGTTGATTCCTTACTGATATGGGCTCAGGGTTGCTCACATTGAGCGTCATGACCTCTTTCTTTAGATTGATGTTCAAGCCCACCTTCTGGCTATACTTATTAAGTCTATCCGTTTTTTCCTAGATGTGTTGATGTGAATGTGCTAGTAGTGCAATGTCATCTGAATATTCCAGATCTTCCAATGTAGAAAATGTAGTCCATCTTATTCCTCTTGGACTGCCCTCTGTTGTCTGGCGCATCACCCAGTCTATGACTGTTAAAAATAGAGTGGTTGATAAGGGGCATCCCTGTCGTACTCCTGTCTTCACCTCAAAGGTTAGGTTGCTCTGCCCAACGCTACACGTAAAGTTGGCATACAGGCCTTTTTTATGATTGACACTATGCAGCTTGGAATTCCATAAGCCCTCAATATTTTCCATAAACTGTTCCTATGTATACTGTCAAAAGCCTTTTCAAAATCAACGAAATTAATGTACAGCTGACTTTGCCATTCTGAGCACTGCTCTATAATGTTCCTGGGGGTAAATATGTGATCTACACATCTGTTCATTCTAAATCCTGCTTGTTCTTTCCTCAGTTTGTGGTGTACTGCTTTTGTCGAAATATTTCCTGAACTAATTTACCAGACTGACAACACCCTTACACTGTGACATGAAAAAAAGAAGAAAAACTGGGTCACATACCGCTACTCGTCACACTTGACCGACCACCGTTCACAGCTACTGACTGACAAACACACTGACCTGAAGCTGGACAATGGAAAATACTCACTATCGTGACTTCATACACATGAAGGCGCCAACACACTGTGACTACAACCTTCTAACACTCTGTGTGCATCCTAAGCTCTGGCTTTATAATGAGCATTTAGGCCACATGGCCTTTTAAAGAATAGGACGAACCACCCAGGTGTCAACTACCAGTTTATGCTGTGGATATAATACTGACACTAATTTAATACTTGGCTCGCTCCGCCAGGAGACGACCACAACATACAATGAGTGACACAGAAAAATAACACTTTCTACAGGAATTCCCTTTAATAAATGACTGCACATAGTATAGCCACACAAGGCTGAAAACAGTATGGAATACACATAACACTGCCCGAGATACTTCTCGAATTAATATATCAAATTAATGTCACACATGACGGTATAACAGTACAATACCATCTCAGTACTGAAAATCGCTCACTATGGTGAACCAGAACTACAACAATGGAAAAACCCAATCCACTGGCAAATTATACCCGATGGCCTGACAATAATATCACTGGACACTAAACTACTCCAGAACAAAAATTATGTCCAGCAGAATAAACCACTATAGCAAACTCTCGGCCATAATCCATACTCCATGAGAAGGGAACCAAAACACGTCCGTCTAGGACAAGCCAGAAAAGTATCTTCCCTTTTTCCCGCTTAATCTTTTCTCGACTTCCGTCCTCTTCACGTGAGTCAGTCGTTTCTTAAAAGTTATCAGGGTTGCCAAAACTCGCTGATAACGATGTCACCAACTATGTTTTCTTCCACCAGAAAATACGCCGTGACAGTGTCCTTCAGCCTGTTAACTCGTTATTAGCTTGTACATAGATTTTGTGTCTTTTCTGTGTTGCATTTGAAGCCCTCTGCATTTCTGATTTAGCCATGCTTCTTTTGCTGTTTTACATTTGTATACTATTTCCTTATTTAGTCTGTCATATTCTTCTTTGTCTTGCTTCTTCTTCTTCCTTCTTGCATCCATCAGTTTTAAAATTTCATCTGTCATCCATTTCTTCGTTGTAGTCCTCTTTACTTCTGGTATGATTTCTTTTGATGTTTGATGTATATCTTTTCTTTAGCATTTCCCACTATTCATCTATACTCTGTATTTTTTCTATTGCATTGTACATATTCTGTACTGTACTGTTGTATCTTTCACTCATTTCCTTATCTGATTTAAGTTTAACTTGATGTTGTTTGAAGCTCGCTTTACTTTCTTTAATTTTATTCTAAGTTTTCCTATTACTGGTACATGATCGCTGTTGCAGTCTGCTCCTGGCCTAGTTTTCACAGATTTCATACTGTTTCTAAATATCCTGCATATTAGTATGTAGTC
Source organism: Oreohelix idahoensis (assembly GCA_024509875.1). Lineage (NCBI taxonomy): Eukaryota > Metazoa > Mollusca > Gastropoda > Stylommatophora > Oreohelicidae > Oreohelix > Oreohelix idahoensis. Next base: position 87,489 of record JAMPIV010012253.1, read on the forward strand.
AAGCTGATTATGAACATTGTGTCCTGGACATTTCCTTTTCCAAAAGCGTCTAGGATGTTGTTTAAACCAGGTGTTTCCTACTATCATATCGTGCTTTCTTGTCCACTCTATCAGTCTGTCACCTCTCTCATTTCTTTCTCCCAGGCCATAACTACCAGTCACATCATCAACTTTGTCATTTCCAACTTTATGCATTGAAGTTTCCAAGTATAACAGTTTGTCTCATGAGATTTACACTGAGTCATTGTCATATCAAGTTCATTATAAAATGTGTCAATTTTTTCTTCTATACTATCTGCTTTTGGGGCATATATTTGTATAAAATTGATATAACTTGGTCTGCCACTCAATTTAATTAATAGGACGCGAGTTTGATATTGTCCAAAATCCCTTTACTATTCTTGTTCTTTCTGCATCTAGTATTATGCCTACTCCTCTTTCATATATATGTCCTCCAGAATACATTATTCTGTAGTTGTCAGAATATATTTCAACTGATCCGGTATATCGCATTTCATATGGCTCTAATACATTTACTTTCATTCTTTCCATTTCCATCTTGATGTTATCTAATTTTCCTGTCTGTATTAGTGTCATGACATTCCAAATTCCTATGCTTAAGTTATCTTTAAACCCAATTTTGCTGACAGTAGCTTGATGACGATCAGGTATCACCTGTAGCACATAATGTTCCCTACCGGACGAGGTGATTCCTCTGGAACCTCTCTAAATATCATTGTCTTATACAATAAAGTTGCATCGTTCATAATTTTTTTTAAATCAAAATTTGTTTAAAAATTATAATTTCACACAAAATGTTCAATTACAAAAAAAATATATTAAAAACATTAACAAATAAAGATTATGTTACCACAATGAAGTGCTTAACAGCAGCTTGCATACAAATTCATTTAAACATGTGACAGAATCATGAACTGTATTGTACGTTTTTTCCTCGATACTATTCTCAGCACTGTTTTCAAAATATAGTAGCAGGACTGTGTCTTGTTTACTTTATCTTTTAAAACCGTGGAAATTATGTCTACTGTAATCTTCATGAAGAAACAAAATGAATACAGAATACAAACATTTCAGTTCACTATGCAGCTGATACAGGGCTACATGTTCTGGGGTAAAATTTTCATTTGTACAACATTTATCCATTAATTAAAATAAAACTATATACAATGTCTATGCGGAACAACAGAAATCCATCATATTACAAAGGAGCAAGTAACTTTCCAACCAGATATCTTTTATCTTCGACCACCTCTTGGTCTACTTCGGCCACCACCTCGTGGGCCTCCTCTACCACGTCCTCTTGGTCCCCCACCTCGGCCACCACCTCGTGGGCCTCCTCTACCACGTCCTCTAGGTCCCCCACCATGTCCACGGCCTCGTGGGCCTCCTCTACCACGTCCTCTTGGTCCCCCACCACGTCCACGGCCTCCCATGGGAAGTTTTCCTCCATCTCTTCTGACACTGGCTTTTGTGCATGGTGCATCATCTATCAGTAAAGTATACAAAGGTAAACTGTCTGAGAGTATGTAGTAACGTATGTTGTTTCCCCATATACTAAGAGAATCAAGCTGCTGTGGTTTCTTATTCTTCACCGTCATCTTCACTGCTTCCAAATGTGTGTTCATGTTAACATCCACACCTGTGACAGTGCCATGAACTTGGGTTCCATTCTTCAATTCAATTGTAACAGTCTCATGACTCAGTTTCATGAGAAACCTCACAAGCTTCATGATTATTGAGATTGTTAATCAGTAGTTTCTAGTACATGTTGGCGGCAAACGTTTGCGTTACAAATTGTGCCGGAAGTTCATGACTTAAAAAATAAACGTTCACGATAATACAAGAGACAACTAGAAGGATGTTAATGTCATTTATTTTTTTAAATATTTCATTAATGCCGTTCATTTTCTGTTTTGATCTAATAAATTTAATTTAGCTCAGAATCTAAAACAATAAATTGTGTTTTTTACGTTATTAAAATAAAAGCACTATACGCAATTTTTGAATTTGTGTCTTTTATTAATGCATCTTTATAAATCATTTTCTAGCCGTTTTTATTCGTTAAAATCCCAGCTTAGTAATTAATAACACAACATAAACTTTACTTCCCTTCTATGCATTGTACCCTGATTTAAAATATCAAAGTAAAACATTACTTCCCTTGCCTACTTATTCTGCCATCTGAACAAGTGAATTCAATGGCAGTGACGACAATAATATTGGAATCGTTTGTTTTTTCCTAACGAATTCTACGTGGCACCATATAAACTTTAAACACTAAAAGAAAGAAAGAAACCCACCGAATTGGAATGTCCTAATTAAACACATTTCAAAGCAGTTTTCATATAAAACCAATGTGCTTGTGGTGAATATTTCGCCTACACGTTTTCACGGAAGTAATATCTATTAAGCTGCATGTTAGGTTGCCATTCCGTACGGCATGAATCGAAAACCTCATTAGAAGCCTCGAATCTTCAATAACTGTGGATCTACTGTCTTGGTTATGCAGAAGTACGCGGCACTAACAGACTAGCTTCAAGAGCACCCATAGTAGGTGCATTGAATACGGACAAGGGAGAGATGCTGAGGTTAATTAATATGATCACCTGTTAGAGAATGACACTCCAATCGATAGAATCATCAAAGTCTAAGATTGCTGGAATTTGGCATTAAGAGTAAGACTGGCAGGGATGGGCTTATAAAAAACTCTGCTTATCAGAAGTTTGCTCAAAGATGGACATTTACAGCCAGAATAAGAAGTAATGCATGAAACAATTATTTTAGCCATTCGGATACAAATGTTTCAATTCTTAATTTTAATTTCTGCATTTTTAGACTGTCAAAAAGTTTGAAAGTCTTAATGTCCTAACTGACAAATCTCAAACCCTGCAGTAATTAAGAGTGTAACATGACTAACAGAAAATGTGCATCACAAGACATACACATTCAGTTCGTCTATAAAATGGTCATGTGAGAAACGAATCAAGAAATTTAAAACTGAAGGACTTTTACGCACACGGTGCTTTTCGGCTTGTTAGCAGTTACTACACGAATTGCTAGAGCGATAACCACTGACGGACAGCTAAGCTGTTCTAAGAGTTATTTCCCCTGACCGGGAGAGAACTTTTCTTTTATTATTACTTTTGTGTGTGTCTAGTGTTTTACTTCTTTCTTTCTTATTGTGACAAGTCATATATCAGTCGCTAAATTTGTCTGTGTTTATCTTGCCCCTGGCCTGTACTATGCTTTCTTTTTTGTTGTCATCCTCGTATTGTTTTACCTGCGCCGTTATTTTTCGATGTTTGTTCTCCTCGGGTTATCTGAACTTCGTCATTCATAACCCAGGTTACCTGACCGCTTGAGATGTTTTTTAGCCATGTTGACGTGTGTGTTTGATTAATAGTCAACACTACACAGATTAAAAGTCGTTTATAGCCCATCCTTTTCAATAAGCTAGACGCACTATTGAGAGATAATAGTTCTGTTTTACACCAGACAGCATAGAGCGAAAACCCAGACTCGTGTCGGAGGATGAAGATAACGAATGTTTGATTCGAAGACAGGACTCGCAGACAGTTGTGTGACAAAATCCATTCGCTTGTCTACATTTTTTGTCTATTAATTTTTCTACCATTTAATTTCTGTACTTCACGAGGCAAAATTATCTTCATACCTTCTACCTACCCCCCCCCCCCCCCCCTTCTCTCTCTCTCTCTCTCTCTCTCTCTCTCTCACCCTCTCTCTCTCTCACCCTCTATCTCTTTGGTTCTCTCGTTCTAACGAATACATCTACGCCATGTATACGGGGCGACTTAGAAAATGTAATCATTTTGAATAAACCAGAAGGCAGGAAACGGCCCACAGCAAGCCCAGAGTTGTTTATGAGAGAACATTTTGTTCCTGACAGGATGACCCAAGCTACACCACGTGATTCATACTGGCGGGTTGGGCCCGACTTTTTAACAATATCCTAAACTGTTTGTACGAGTGCATCCCAAGAAAGACTGGTAGAAGCGCAGTTTTAGAAAGAGTTATAACTATTTATGAAGATGACTACTTCAGTATATGCTAAACAACAGTAAACGGCTGTTGCTTTAACTTTGTTGGGAAGATGGGCTTAGAAGCTCCTAGCAGTTGCGAACACTTATTTAATTTTTGGTGCGTAGACTAGTGGTAAAAACCTGTATATGTAAAAGTTAGCAAATAGAATACAGGTCCACTAGGGCTGTGAGGAAACCAGAGCAACGCATCTAGAGAGAACATCAGTGGTTGAAGTTAGGACGGGTGTAGCGGGGCGACTGGTCCTACGGCATCAATTAACCCTTATGTGTAGCAGTGTGATGTTTCAATGTAGAACTTTATTTATGGAAACTTTCTTTTCCCTTTTATTTAGTCCATGTCTAAGTGTGATGTAGTACTGGCTTATAGCTCGCCAGAGGTGTTTATTTCTTAGACCCTGTCTGAGTGTTGTGGTTCGTTCTTTCCTATTATAGGTGTTGTGCGATGGAGAGCATTAGTGGTTGAGAAATGTGAACTTTGACAATACATCTATTATCCAACTGAAAATCAATTTCCTACAGCCTGGTCCTTAAAAGTGAATTTTATTTAACAGCAAACTAGTCAAATGGTGTCAAACAATGCTCAACGATTATGCATTCTGTACATCAACCAAATCTTAGTTATTTTTCCTTTCATGAAGAATATATTTTCCTTCTTTCACTTCAAATCTAAAATGCGTCATAAAATTCTTGTCCCATATCAAGTTTTTTCCAATTCCTGGATAATCATAGTTTCATATTTGCTTTCTTTCTCCGTAGTTTTCTTGATAGCCATCTTGTTTATACTCAGTTTCAAATCCTGTTCCCTCGTTATATCTATTGTATCCTCCATTTCGTTTCTCTTCTGCTATTATGTTATCATTTTTTACGATTATACGCTGAAATACAAAATGATAGGGCGATCGTACTAATTACTTGATCAGGTAACTGAATTACCTAATCATGTGCACAAATACACATGCATGAATAATTCTACAATTCGTTGAATACCTCAACTTGGGAGCAGGACGGACTGACGTGTCCTCATACTCTGCTAAATTCTTGAAGACTGCCGGTTTAATAATTTCCTGCCGACAATTTCGTAGTGTCTTGAGCTGGCTACGTTTTCATTGGTTGGAAGCTTATTCTATTTAATAAATAATTGGTCAAACATCACGTTCTTATCTCGTGATGTGGCTGTCCTTACTACATTTCCATGCCAACTGCCGCCGATTTGTCAAGTGGCTTCTTAACCAAAGTTGACACAGTAGCTTCACCTTACTCTACCCTGCTCTTAGCTGTCTGGGGTATTTTTATATTTGTTAAAAATCGTGCTTGCTTTTTCTATAATAATTAATGATAGTTTTATTCTCATTATAACCAGCCTCGAGCATGAATAAATGCTGATTGTGGTAGGTCATACGGCCACACGGGTATGCGAATAATTTTATTATCTTATATACATGATTTATATATGCGAATTCATATTCATTATTAAGATGTAAGCTGAAACTGTATTTTCATTGCATTATATGCTCACTTTTTATTCCCTGGTCTATGCAAGCTTTGCTACTTCTTATATACCATTTTCTCGTTCGTTAATTATTACCTACTGTCCTTGCCTCCTTCCTGCATTAAAAGCAAGACACAATTCAATATTTATGACCTTTATAATTCTTTCTTAGGCCATTTAGCGCATGTTGGATCATATGCTCCGTGCGGAGCCAGACAAACTGTACATATAGTAATTTCTAATTTCTATCAGCTGTTTTCAATAATGACGCAACCCCTGTTTTTCTTTTAGTCTCGTGTATAACAGTATTGTTCGTCTTTGAACTATAGTTAATGCTTATTCTCATTTTATATGGGTGGGATAAGTATAATTGCCCATGATTATAGAATACTTGAATGATAGAAGCGGAGATTAAGAAAAGTAAAAAACTCTGTTTTGTTTATTGATCAGCCCAAGCTAGCAAGAAATTCCAAACTAATAAAGTCATAGTTTGGGCAGAGCAGTGAAGTGCGTTGTGGAAAAGCAAAACTGTAATTCTACCCGCTTAGTTGGGGACGCATAAATTATCTGAGGGACAATGGCCAGAGTCCATCAGAATGGGAGGGCAGATGTGTTTCAGCTTAGCAGAAAACTAAGGGAATGTTATGTGATAAGGTGGGGCGAGATGATGATGATGCTGTTGTGATCACTCTCTTGCACACTCGCAACCGACCCTAATCAACAATAAACTCTGATTCTTAAGGCAGGGGCTGTATTTATTTCTACAACCCTATCAGTGACATTTAAACACACGAAGCAAACATTAAACAAATAACAAAGCGAACAAAACCAAACACCAAACAAACACCCAACAGTGCTCGATTGCTAATCTGAAGAAGCAAACAAAGCAACGAATAGTTAAAATCATAGTTAAATAATGATACTCTCACCTGCCAAACAGTCCTTCCACGCCACCTGACACCCTCAACTATCACACATGCACACACTCATGTGTGTCGTCCAATACGACTAGTATGGTGTTGTGCATGAGGCTGGCAATCTCACCGTGTAAATAGGTTGCTACAGAAACCACTACTGCAAGAGCACACACCCAACTATCACACACACCCACACTCATGCATGTCGAGTAGCGATACTAATATGGTGTTGTGCATGAGGCTGGCAATCTCACCGTGTAACATAGGTTGCTACCGAAACCACTACTGCAAGAGCACACACCCAACTATCACACACACACTCATGCATGTCGTCTAGCGATATTAGTATGGTGTTGTGCATGAGGCTGGCAATCTCACCGTGTAATATAGGTTGCTACCGAAACCACTACTGCAAGAGCATCCGAATGCTTCATGCGGAGGCAAACCACACTGGTGGCCCCATGCTCCCTCAGCCGCGGAGAAGAGAGATATATATCTCCAAGTGAGCCCACGTGCTCTCACAAACCATTCTATATATCACAATAATTAAATAATCATCCAATAGACATAAAATAATATTCAACTCTATGTACCACCAATACTCTCATTAATGAGAATGAGCTACTACCTCGTAACCGATCCACATCAATATTCGTTCCTGCACTCTGAACATGTCGTATGTGACGACTGGTGCGCCTGGCAACAAGCGTGTCGTATATGACCCCTGATGAGATTGGGAACTCATCATATGAAACACATCGTTACTGAAACAAACCACTGCCATAGCATATAAATGCTTCATGCAGGCTTCTGTTGGATTCAGCCGCACTGATGTCGCCCTGCTCCGCAAGGAGCAAACAGCAACATTTATATCTCAAATGCGCTTTACGCACAAGGAGTGGCCTCGCGCTCTCCAGAAATCTAAATGACTATTCTCACCTCACACAAAGTAACCCACCAAAGATATACAGTAGAATAATCAATAATCGTGAAATACCACTAAATTACTGTCGCATCAAAGAATAAAATAGAATTATTCTTAACTTAACAGTTAACTTAACTTAAGGGACAGAAGACGCAGCAATAGAGACCGCAGTCAGCGACTCATAGCTTCACTGCCTGCGTCAGGACCAGCGAACCAGAGCTGGTCAAGACCGTGCTCCACCTCCACGTGGTGGTCCTGGAAACAGTGTGCAGCAGTGCAGGCTGGCTGAGCGAGCATGGATCGCAATGGGAAGGCAAACCCGGTCCTAAAAAATGCCGTGCAGAAATCGGATGTGTCGACCGAAAGGTGCAGATATCACAGCTACGTTGTAAACAGACACAACCGACTTCTGCACGGCATTTTTTAGGACCGGGTTTGCCTTCCCATTTCGATCCACACTCGCTCAGCCAGCCTGCACTGCTGCAGACTGTTTCCAGGACCACCACGTGGAGGTGGAGCACGGTCTTGACCAGCTCTGGTTCGCTGGTCCTGACGCAGGCAGTCACGCTATGAGTCGCTGACTGCATTCACTATTGCTGCATCTTGGGGTATAAGATATAAAACTGCTTAACATTAAGTGATAACTAAGAGTGTTAAATGCAGACTCCTTGGCGCCTTCTTTTACGCATGGTCATCAACACGTGGTCCTCCCGGTTGCCATCTTCCCAACTAGTTAATATTATCTAAATTAAAGTAATAAATCCATTCTCTGCCTTGTTTCATGTATGAGATAGTTTCATACTATATTTGCCTTTCTTGCCAAGTCTGAAGATTGAAATAATTGCTACTAAACTCTAACATCTGTGATTTTGGCTTAGCGTGCCTAATAAAACCTACCCAGACATTATTTTCACTCATCTATCATTTCAAGACTAAATCATAATGTCCTGGAAGAAATCTCCTTTAGAATTACATCTACCTATTTATTTCACTAAACATTAAAACAGCCACGCTAAATATAATTTCAGAATTATAGAAATCTAACGCTAATTTGCTTTGAAATCAAACTCACGTGTCATGTCTTTGTACTTCTGCTACCCACACAGGGCGCCTCGTTTTGTTTTCTCTTGTCTGGACTGAATATTCAAATAGGCCTGTTTGCCGCTCGCAATCTCTTTTATAAGCCCTAGGTCGAATCACTCAACTTTAGTGCGCTGCGCGGATTAATTTTGCCCCTTAAATAACACTCGCCTTTATTGCTCTATTAGGCACGAAAACACAGATATGGCCCACAACTATCAAATATAATACACGACTATCAAATATAACTAATTTTTAGGCTTTATTATGGCCTAGTAATAAATCTTCTACTGAGTCAGACTCTTCACATCCCAGCGTGCTGCGCGCACATCGAAAATATATGGGCGATAAATATGCCTTGAACGGCCCCATCACAGTTACATTTACTCTACAGTCTTAAAGGTGTAGATAGTTCAGAGCCTGCACTAGAAGTCAATTCGAGCGAGAGGACAGACAACAGTCAAGGCAACCGTCTGCGTCAGAAAACATCAACATCATTCAGCAAACTAACAACTCTCCCAAACGTTGGGTAACCTCGAAACAATCTATTGAGAAGCAAAACATACAATCGCGTGAACCAAACACTTCACCCGACACTTGCCTAACGCAACGGAAAATTTCCATAATACCATTATTATTCGTGGGCAATTGAAGCTACCACTATGTAAAGCGGAGTTTCTGATGGTTTTCATTTCTTTTGAAAATTCTATTTTAGATTTGAATAATTTAACGAACCATGTCTATTTTACTTTGGTAACTTTGGTTGTTGTTATCTTAAATTTGGTAAGAAGTCTAATAAGATACAGTTTTTTTTATTCTTTTACCTGGGAGCATGAGCTAAATTATTCAGGGAGGGGATAGATGTGTGACAAGAATGCCAAATTCTCTTCCTCTATTCTACTTTCCAGTGATCTGTACTTCAGACTCACTAAGAGGCAAGTTTTAATATTTTTACAACATCCCTTTTCACGTTCACAAGCGTGAACTGCTCTGATAAAGAGAGAGAAGTGTTCTTTTATGTGTCAGCGGACAGCAGGCATTCCTAATTGGAAAGCGCCTACTTCTTTCTTCTGTTACTCTTTCATGCATTCACATACCTTCACTCTGTCTTTAAAACCACTTGTCACAAGATGGTATTTTAAAGTAATGTGCTGATTTTGCATATATGACCCGCTGTAAAGGAGTGGAAATGCGTGAAATGATATAACACTTCCTGCAGATGACTTTGTTGTTGTAAACAAATACGAGAAAGTAACATCTTGGAAGAAATTATCAGTGATAATCTCGGATAAATCGGTGAAGTAGTGATTTTAGTAAACATGACAAGTGACAAATAAGTGACAAGACCTTATATGGCCATGAAGTACGTTCAGGTGAATTTGAAAATAACATGTAAGGGAAAAAAAACCTTATGTGCTCATGTAGTAAAGTTCGACATGAGGGTGGAGGAATCCCCTACCAAAATCAGACGCTTAATTGTGGTTGGTTTGGGTTGAAATGCTAGACTAAACTACTTCTGATTGGATCTTTTCCCAACGGAGAAAAATGGGCGTGGGAGCGAAAATTTTGCTTAAAACCTAGAACATTTTAAGACTTACGCACTGCATTTCCATCTCGTCAAGGAGCAATCTCTAAAAGCCAGGATAATGAATAAAATTAGGATTTCAGTATAAATTGTCGCGAGAGGTTTAGATATTATTAAATATATGATATCCCAGAAAAAAAGATGGATCAAAGGATACCAGTATAGCGCCAGATAAGAGACTGGTTTTATAAGAAATACCCCCTTCTCTAAAAAAAGTAAGGGTGTATCGACAATCAAGGTAGAGTCAAGCTGTATAAAACTTCAAGTATGATGATAGTGAATGCTACTTAAGGTCTAAGTGCTACCTCTCCAGATCCCACCCTGAATAATGGTTATTATATTTACTTTTATTGTATTATGGCTAATTGTCTAGAGGATTAATTAATTTAATGGATATATAAAATACATACAAACAGAATCTAACCCAACTTGAATAATTAAGTAAGACTGAATGTAAATATTTACAATTTATTGATCCTATACCGTTTCTCTTTTCGGTTAGGAAAATGATAATAAAATTCAAATGCTTTTTCCAAAATGGAAATAAATAAGTAAGGAATTTTCATTTCCACACTAGGTAAATATAAAAGTTATATTTAAAATGTCAATTATGTTATGTTATATATTTATATACAGTTGTTAGTTTCACTGGACTATAAAGTAGGTAGAAGTTCATTAAATCCTTCATAAGTCATCATGCAAGTGTTTGTTTATTGTGTGGTTTAATTCTTAACAAAATAAGGCTGAATGTGCCGACCAGTGGAGTTATATGTCCACCTATCTTGTATAGTTTGAAGTACACAGTGTTTAGATCTCCAGGATGGAAACCAATCTGGTGACTCGCTCTAAGTATATTGAGAACGTCTATCACAAACAGAGTTTCTCAGTATTGAATGTCTCGAAGACTGATAGTCATGTCAGGATAAAATCCTCAGGTAGAATACAATAGCTATAACAGGCTGAAAATGGGTATCCAGGTCTGCTACTTAGATACAGCTGCAAAATATTTGACCGCATGCGTTTGCCGCTTTCTTCTGTTAGTACTGTATTTTGAAAATGTTGTGGCCTCAACTCAGCCCAAGTTCATGGTCTTATATAGGGTCTCAGCGTACCTCGGGGATGGTTTGGGCAAAAGCGGTGTTTAGGAATCCCAAAACAATGCGGGCCACGACGTCCCACCTACATCAATGGATGTTGAAGCGAACACATAGCCTCTCATATCCAGGTGCAGTGATCGCCGCGGGAGCTACTGTCTTGTAGTAAGCTTCTGGCATATGGCCTCTCCTGCACAAATGTGTCCATAGCAGCACCTTCACGAGGTGACCCCGTTCTCACAGAGTTTGCTATGGGGGCGACCGAGTGCCTGGCGGTATAACTGGGTCGGGAGTTGTTTGGGACCCCTCTTAAGGTGCAGGCGCAATACCCACCAGCGAGTGGACCATGCTCTGGCCAACACCAACCCAAACCCCACTCATGCGTTAAATGCTACTTTCTCTCTTCTCTACTTGCCTACCAAGCTTTCTCTGTCCAATCCTCGATAACCTCACCAAAGATCCTGAAGTGGTGATGGTAAAATATAGGTCTTTACTTAGAAGGGATCTGGGCCCTGCCCAACGTCCCAGCTGCAGCAAGAGTGCCGTGCGACCTGACATTGCACCCATCGTCAGATTTTGTCCAACTCCTGAGACATGGGAAGCAAAGCCACTAAAACTCAATGGAAATTTAGAACCACTGTGCTGGGGAAAATCGTGAAGCCATAGGATGCAGGACGTGACACAGCCACAGCAAAAGCTCAGCCACAGAACGAAGAAATGAGGCCTGCATCGTGAGCGCTTGTGACTAGCGGGGAATGCATCTCTGTGAACCAAACCTGAACCCCCAAAGCTAAGTGATCTTTAGAGCCAAAAGGTGAGTGGCCAAGCAAACCAACCCAATACTCATGGAGGAAGACACACACATTGCATTCTTTGGGAGGGAGATGTCTGCAGCAAACACCCAATACCTCCAATGCCAGTCAAACAACATATTCCATACGAGCTCGAGCGTCGCCTCGGTTACCAAGGCCCGCGCAAGAGAGATAAATCCCCTGCTCCTTGTGAAAAGTCAGCGAAGGGGAACCTTAACATTTTACTGCTAAATATAGCTGGACTACAGAACAAGACAATTGAGCTTACAAAAATACTACACGAACATCAAGTACAAGTAGCCCTTCTCCAGGAAACAATACTCCCACGGAGACAAATTAACATCACGGGTTATACACAGTACAAATGTGAATGCCTGAAGTGCCAAGGCATCATGACCTTAATCAGAAATGATACACAAGCCATAGTAACCAACAACCCTACAGCGGATATCGACCACCAAGTAATAAAGCTATGGGGCAAGGATAACACCAAGTTCACACTACACAACATTTACTGCCCCCCGACCTCATCAAAAGGTCTGCCTGAGTTGGAGCCCATACTAAAGAAAACTGTCGTAGCTGGTGATTTTAATGCTCACATTCCTGCTCTAGGATACAGGCGGTTTAACAGTAGGGGCCTAGAGGTTGAGGAGTAGTGCAGCAGTACCAACTTAATGCTACTGCAGAACTTGGAAACTCCACCAACACTCCTTCACAGGGCACACGGCTCGACCAGCCGGCCAGATCTGACATTTGTTTCAGCTGATATAGCAGAAAATAGTATCATCAAAGTCTTAGAAGATGTGGGAAGTGACCACCGCCCTGTTTTAACAACTATTTTAACACCACATAAGACACAGAAGTCCCTTGGTAAACCATCCTGGAACTTCAGGAAAGCAGACTGGGACCGCTACGGCCGAGAAACTGATGCTGGATTCAGTCAAATCATTAGAACTGATAACATTAATACTACATACAACAACATATGTACCACAATCCTAGCAGCTGCCAAAAAGTGCATCCCAAGGGGGAAGCATAAGAAGTATAAACCTTACTGGACATCTGAACTAGCTGAAGCAGTCAAAGAGAGGAGAGAGGCTAGAAAGAAGGCTGAAAAATACCCTACCACCTTAAATAAAACAGAGTACAACAGGTGGACAGCAAAAGTAAGGTATGTCACCAAGAAGAATAAACGGGAGACTTGGAAAGAAAATTGCAATAAACTAGATTTAAAAAGAGAAGGGAACAAAGTTTGGAGACTCCTTAGTAATCTCGAGGGAAGCAAGAAAAAGACAAACCCAACACCTATGGTGGATGGAAGTGGTGATGAAGTAACATCAAGCAGCAAGAAAGCCGATGTCTTCAACAATTTTTACGCCAGTGTAAATAAAACACAACAGAGAAAGAAACTAGACAAAGTGCTCCTAAAGAACACATCCACGCGTAACATAGATCAGGCCAATATGGCTGCGTTCGATGATCCGTTCCGCCCACAAGAACTGAGAATGGCACTACGGAAACTGGCCAAAAATAAAGCTCCAGGACCAGATAAAATTAAAAATGAGATGATTTGTCAGCTAGGGCCAAAGGCAAAAGAGACACTTCTGTGGTTCATCAATAGAACGTGGAACGAGGGACAGCTACCATCAGCATGGCTGACAGCAACCATCTTGCCTATATTGAAGAAAGGGAAACTACCGGGAACACCAAGAAGCTATAGGCCCATATCCCTCACTTCATGCTTAGGCAAGCTGGTCGAGAGAATGGTAAACAACAGACTATATTGGTGGTTGGAAAGCTGGAACTTTCTGGACAACAACCAGGCAGGCTTCAGTCGTAAGTGCCGCACAGATGACCCCCTCTTCAGGTTCACACAGAATGTGATGGATGGTTTTCAAGAGGGAAAATGCACAATAGCTGTGTTCATCGACCTTGAGCAAGCCTACGACAGAGTTTGGAGAAAGGGACTTTTGCTAAAGATGAGAAGAATGGGAATAGGAGGGAAAATGATTAGATGGATACAGGCCTTCCTAACAAATAGAACCATAGCTACTAACTATGCCGGTGTAATTTCACGGATAAGAACGCTGGAAGAAGGACTGCCTCAAGGCTCTCCTTTAAGTTGCACCCTTTTCCTCATCTTTATTAATGACATTGCCAAACATCTGAATGTGTCGAAGGCGCTGTTTGCCGATGACCTTGCCATCTGGACTACTGATAAATATCCCATTCTTGCAAAAGCCAAGATCAACAGAGCTCTCCTTACAATGTCAGTATATTGTGAACTGTGGAAACTAAAAATCAATACGCAGAAAACTGTATACACCACTTTCTCGCGCAGCCACAAAATAGCAAAAAGACCTATCAACATCAAACTGAGTGGGGAAACGCTAACAAAAGAGGAGCACCCAGTCTATCTAGGAGTAAAACTGGACAGACAATTGAAACTAGATGGACACATCTACAACCTCAGGGAAAAAGCATGTAAGCGTCTAAACCTCATCAAACGGCTAGCTAGTACAAATTGGAGAGCGGATAAACTAACACTTCGTCAACTATATCTCGGCTATGTGAGATCAGTGACAGACTATAACCTCCCCCTCCAGAACATTGTGAGTACTAATACCATCTCATCTCTGGACCATGTGCAGAACCAAGCTCTCAGGTTAATTTGTGGAGGGATGAGATCAACACCCACAGCCGTATGCGAGATAGATGCCAATATAGAGCCACTAGATATTAGGCGTAAAAGAGCACTGACTGAAGCTGTAGAGAGATACAGGAGACAAGAGAAAGACCACCCAAACAAAGTACTTATTGATACTTGGAAACAAACACGAAGACTGAAACAACTATCTCTCCTGGACATAGCCAAAGAGGAAAATGATAAACACCATCTCCCGCAAGAGAGAGAATTGGAAAACAAATACTTTGGACCACCCCCTTGGGAAAACTTCCATCAACCAACTGTCAAAACACAACTGATAGATAAAACGGCCAACAAGGAAACACTACCCACAGTCTTAAAGACGTGTGCCTTGGAGACCATAAACAGCTACCCAACGTCAGCAATCCAGGCCTACACAGATGGTTCTGCTTTCAAGACCACCTCTTTTGCAGGATATGGCGTCTGCATATGGTACCTGGATGGATCCTTTTATTAGTTCTGTGACTCCTGTGGTGAGAATTGTTCAAATTATGAAGCGGAGGCTGAGGCCATCAAGACAGCCATTGAATTACTACACCAACAGTTTGACCTTATAGAACGAAAACCATCAGATATAGTGATTTTCAGTGACTCCATGTCTGTTCTGGAAGCACTTAAACAGACTCCATATGAAAACAAAGACATTTTTCTTATAGGAAAGCGGTTCATAACTTGATCACAGCCTACTCCATCAGTGTAACTCTACAACGGATCCCTGGACACAGTGATCTAACTGGAAATGAGACAGCTGATGGACTTGCTAAAACAGGAGCCTCTAAACAACAAAAGGACAGACCCTGCAGCATGAGAACAGTCAAACAGATTCTCAGAAACAACACAAGATAAATCTGGCTGAAAAGATGGGCGAACGGGCCGACTGGCCGAAATGTCTTTAATGAAATGACCTGCCCAAAAGACAACGACAACATAAACAGACTCAGCAGGTGAAATCAAAGTCTTATCTTTCAGTTCCGAACAGGACACACCAGAGTCAAAAGCCATCTAAACCGTATCAACCCTCAGCACCTACCCATGTGTAGACACTGCTCTCATCCCTATGAAACAACCAGACACCTCCTCATGGAATGTCCATCACTCACAAACGCCAGGAAAAAACTTTTACAGACACCTCTGACAGTCACCAACTCACTATACGGAACGTTAAAACAACTGCAGAAAACCTGCACTTTTTCAAGAATAGCATTGGGCTGCCAAGAGTAGATATGCTCAGCAGCTATGGGATATCGACAACAACAACAACCACAACAATAAGAAATACCCCCTTCTCTAAAAAAAGTAAGGGTGTATCGACAATCAAGATAGGGTCAAGCTGTATAAAACTTCAAGTATGATGATAGTGAATGCTACTTAAGGTCTAAGTGCTACCTCTCCAGATCCCACCCTGAATAATGGTTATTATATTTATTTTTATTGTATTATGGCTAATTGTCTAGAGGATTAATTAATTTAATGGATATGTAAAATACATACAAACAGAATCTAACTCAACTTGAATAATTAAGTAAGACTGAATGTAAATATTTACAATTTATTGATCCTATACCGTTTCTCTTTTCGGTTAGGAAAATGATAATAAAATTCAAATGCTTTTTCCAAAATGGAAATAAATAAGTAAGGAATTTTCATTTCCACACCAGGTAAATATAAAAGTTATATTTAAAATGTCAATTATGTTATGTTATATATTTATATACAGTTGTTAGTTTCACTGGACTGTAAAGTGGGTAGAAGTTAATTAAATCCTTCATAAGTTATCATGCAAGTGTTTGTTTATTGTGTGGTTTAATTCTTAACAAAATAAGGCTGAATGTGCCGACCAGTGGAGTTATATGTCCACCTATCTTGTATAGTTTGAAGTACACAGTGTTTGGATCTCCAGGATGGAAACCAATCTGGTGACTCGTTCTAAGTATATTGAGAACGTCTATCACAAACAGAGTTTCTCAGTATTGAATGTCTCGAAGACTAATAGTCATGTCAGGATAAAATCCTCAGGTAGAATACAATAGCTATAACAGGCTGTAAATGGATATCCAGGTCTGCTACTTAGATACAGCTGCAAAATATTTGACCGCATGCGTTTGCCGCTTTCTTCTGTTAGTACTGTATTTTGAAAATGTTGTGGCCTCAATTCAGCCCAAGTTCATGGTCTTATATAGGGTCTCAGCGTACCTCGCGGATGGTTTGGGCAAAAGCGGTGTTTAGGAATCCCAAAACAATGCGTCTTTTTGCCTTCGCGTTCAATGTGTAGAAATTTTAAAATCTATTATCTTTCTTAATTGTGGACCGATTTTACTCATTTAAAGTTAGTATTATACTGGTATTTTCTCTATCAGTCTAGCTAAAATTTGTTTAGTTAGCAAAATGCATTTAAATCTATGCAGCCTTTAACTAACTCTATTGGGGACTACCCTGATGTATAAATGTCAATTAAAACGATTTGACTCTAATAATAACATATTATTTGAGGAAAACTTTACACATACCTCTTAAGTAATATCCCCGTTGTTTAAACTACTTATAACTTTCGTTTAACTATCTTTATTCTTTGAGAAATTAAATATCTTCTTATTTTCAGTTGCACAAAATGGTTGTTGTTCGTCCATCACGGGTGATGAAGACCACTCTGTTCATCCAATTATTTAAGAATATGTTAGGTTAGTCTATGGGTACGAAGGTGACTGAAGAGCCCGATGCGGGCCTGGAAAGATCTTGGACAGTGTGGGCAGGGAATGTTTGCTTCATGTGAAGGTTTTATTTCACGGTCCTTTCTAGCTTGTCTCCGCTGTTCTGCTGCTGCTCTTCTGGATGATTCGCATGCTGCTGCACCTTTACGAAGAGATGTGCGCCAAGCAGTTCGGTCTTGCGCAGCAGCTTCCCATGTGTCTGGTTTTATGTCAAAGGTTTTCAATGACGTCTTTAACGTGTCTTTAAAGCGCTTCTTTTGGCCACCATGGGAGCGTTTACCCTTCTGCATCTCACCATAAAAGAGTATCTTTGGCAGTCGATGGTCTGGCATGCGGACTACATGACCTGCCCAGCGAATTTGTGACTGCATCAGAATAGTATCAATACTAGGGATACCAGCTCTGTCAAGAACGGTGGTATCCGGGATCTTGTCTTGCCATTTGATGTTCATTATCTTCCTGAGACAGACTGTATGGAAGTGGTTTAGCTTCTTTACGTGGCGCCTGTATACAGTCCATGTTTCACATGCATATAGCAGCACTGGAAGCACCGCAGCTCTGTACACCTTCAGCTTTGTCTGTAGACTAATGCCACTTCGATGCCAAACGTTGGTGTATAGTCTGCCAAATGTGCTGCAGGCTTTGGAGATCCTGGTGTTCACCTCATCATCAATGACAATGTTCTGGGATAGTGTGCTACCAAGGTATGTGAATCTGTTCACAACATTCAGTTTCTCACCATTAACCTTGATGACTGGCTCAGTATAAACTGTGCCAGGAGCTGGTTGGTACATGATTTCTGTTTTCTTCGTGTTGATGGTAAGCCCAAAGTTGGCGCAGGCTTCGGAGAATCTATCCACACTATGCTGCAGATCAGCCTCTGAGCCAGCATTGAGGGCACAATCATCAGCAAACAGAAGATCTCTGATGGTGTGTGATTTGACCTTGGTTTTTGCTTGAAGCCTCCTAAGGTTAAACAATTTTCCATCAATGCGATAACTAATGTCGATTCCTGTGTCCCCGTCTCTAAAAGCATCAGTCAGCATAGCAGAAAACATGATACTGAACAGAGTCGGTGCAAGTACGCACCCTTGTTTAACTCCATTTGAGACGGGGAAAGGCTCTGATAGCTCACCGTTTTCCTGAACTCTAGCCTGCATTCCATCATGCAGTTGCTGCACTATTGTGATAAATTTCTTTGGGCAGCCGTATTTTGCCATGATCTTCCATAGACCCTCTCTACTGACCGTGTCGAACGCCTTTGTCAAGTCGATGAAAGCTGTGTACAGGTCACAGTGCTGTTCTTGGCATTTTTCTTGTAGCTGTCTTGCAGCGAACACCATATCTGTGGTTCCACGTTCTTTCCGGAATCCACACTGACTTTCAGGTAAAAGACCTTTGTCAAGATGAGCCGTAAGGCGATTCAAAAGGATTCTGGCGAATATCTTCCCAGCGATTGATAAAAGAGAGATGCCTCGATGATTGTTGCAGTCTTGGCGATTACCTTTACGTTTATATAGATGTATAATTGAGGCATCTTTGAGATCGTGTGGGATGGTTTCACACTGCCACATTTGCTGGAAGATCATATGAAGTTTCTCTATCAGAACTGCACCGCCATCTTTATAAACCTCAACAGGAATTGAATCGGAGCCAGGGGCCTTTCCACTAGACAGTTGACGAATCGCTTTTTTAGTTTCCTCCAGAGTTGGTACATCATCTAATGCTTCATTTATAGGAATTTTGGGCAGGCGGATGATGGCTTCGTCGTTAATAGATGATGGCTGGTTCAAGATATTATTAAAATGTTCAGCCCAGCGTTGGAGAATTTTTTCCTTGTCTGTAATTAGTGTTTTTCCATCTGCATTAAGGAGGGGAAATGATCCTGATGATGTTGGACCATAGACCGCTTTGAGTGCAAGGTAAAAGTTTTTCAAGTCATGGCTGTCAGCAAAGCCTTGGATCTCATCTGCTTTATTACTCAGCCATGAATCCCGCATCTGGCGTAGTTTATGTTGGACGATTCTACGCATGTTGTTGAAAGCGTCTTTCTTGGATGTAGATTTTGGATCATTTAAATATGCTTTATGGAGATGGTGTTTCTCAGCCAACATCTGCTTTATATCATCTGAGTTCTCATCAAACCAGTCATTTTGTTTCTTGATGGAAGGACCCAGGACCTCTGTAGCAGTGTTGTAGATCTGCTCACATAGGGCTGCCCAATTTGTTTCCACACTTTGGCCGTCTAGCGAGATAGATTTGAGACGGTCTTCTAAGGTGTCAGTAAATGACTGTTTGATTTGTGTCTTCTTTAGTTTGGTGACATCCAGCCTCTTTTGAGTTTTCTTCCCCTGAGGGCGCCTGGCTGGTTGGATACGAATTTTAAGTTTAGATACAATGAGGCGATGATCAGTCCAGCATTCGGCACCACACATGGACTTGGTCACCCGGACATCTTGCCTGTCCTTCTTCCTAACAATTACATAGTCAATTAGGTGCCAATGCTTTGAGCGAGGGTGCATCCAGGAGGTCCTGTTGCGGGTAGGAAGTCGAAAAATGGTGTTGGTGACAAGGAGGTCATGTTCTGCGCAAGTCTGGAGGAGACGAAGTCCATTACTGTTACAGCGACCCACGCCGTACCTACCAATAGTGCCATTCCAGGAGATGTTATCTGAGCCTACTCTTGCATTAAAGTCACCAAGAATGATGAGCTTATCTGCTTTAGGAACTGATGCAATGACTGCATGTAGTTCTTCGTAAAACTTATCCTTGACATCATCCTGGTTTGTCATAGTTGGTGCATACGCGCTAATGATGGTAGCATGTTTTCTTCCATAGAACAGAGGGATCTTGACCGTCATGAGTCGGTCATTTATTCCCTTTCGGGGCCCCGCTAACTTGCTGACAATTGCTGTTTTGATTGCAAATCCAACCCCTGCTTCTCGTCTTTCTTCAGTTCCTCTTCCGCTCCAAAAGAATGTATAACCTGCACCCTTTTCGCAAAGTTGGCCCTCGCCTGCAAGTCGAGTTTCACTTAGTGCTGCTATGTCAATGTTGTACCTGGCCAGTTCTCTCCCAATCAGGGCAGTTCGTCTCTCAGGTCTGTTTGCGTTAAAGTCTTTGTCAAGTAAAGTGCGCACATTCCATGCGCCTAGAATGAGGGGGAAAAATCTGTCCTTTCTTTTTCTTATATGTCGACCGCCGAAGTAGGATACCCACCAACCGCGGTAAGCTGGTTAGGTAATGGTGAAGCAGGCAATGTTTAGGGCACCTTTTCTAGCCCCTTCCTCATGCCATGGAGGTGAGCAGTGCTTTCCTAAAGAGGGCTGCTCAGACACTCAGGGGGCTGCCGAATCCCACTGCTGCTCCGATCAGTGGAAGACGACCATATGGCCTGAGCCGCCTGTGTGTAGGTCTGCGACTACGACTGCCAGCGTACCCACGCCTGCCGCTTCGCCGCTCGCCCATCGCCACAGGACTTGTTGTGAGTGGATGGATGAATGGATGAAAGAGTGACTTGCGCGGTGATTTGGATTAAAGTGAGGAAGAGTTGCGCAATTCGTCGACCTCACTCTCTCGCCTGGGTCCATCTCAATCCAGTGGCAAGACAAGTCAAGACGACTGGAGATGAAGTCAGGCGCAGTGGATGACCAGGGCTTTCTACGTGCCTCGCCGTGCTCCTTACGCTCCACAGCGCGTTGCTGGTAATCGCCGTCATGCCCGTTGAACCAACAGGTGGTTTCTTCCGCGCAGTCTATCGAATCCAGTCTTCGCATGCATGGGTAGGCAGACCCTAACTCACCGAAGGTTTATAACCATTCGGCTACCCTCACCTAGTTTAGCCGGCCTGTCAAAGCCGTTGTCCGGGGGTGGCAGCTGTCGCATGCTGACAGCTACGAGGAGCCACAGGTGAGAGCTGGATGCCAGGTTTGGACCAAAGGTGGCTGAGCTGCCCTAAAAAGGGCATGACAGCTCCTTCACCAGAGGTACTACCAATACCTGACTTCCCAACACCCCCTGCACAAAATAGGCCTCTATGTTAAGCATAATATGTTTCTTTATACATACCAGAAAAAGGAACGTTCTCATTGGCTGTTATTTCGGTCCGTATTATCCTATTATTGTGAGCGGTAAATATGACCGTGGTGTAAGACAGACCAAAACACGACAGAGCTCCCCCATTTAAAAGCGTAAACCATTGTGGTGGAGCTTTCCTGTCTGTATTTACAATCACGACATTACCCCAAAATGAAATTCACTCTGCCTTACTATTCTCCTGGTTTCCTTCAGGTGGGTCAGTTCAAGTAGGCACTACTCAAAAAATCTGCTTTAACCCTATGTGATCAAGAATAATCACCGCCTGTTGTGTTTAATAAACAGCACAGGTGCTGCTGCCTGTCAAATGCTGATTATCAATCAATATTCACCATTACTCTTCTCTGAGTCTGTTCAATGACATGTCCAGAGGTGTTAGGTGTTCCTCAAGGTTCCAATATTTATGAGGATGTCATCTATAAAATTGGTGATAACTGAGTTATGTAAGAGATCCAGTAATTTCCTCATCATCCTGGATAAAACACTCGGAGTATTCTTCAATCCAAAAAGCAACATATGGAATTCATAGTGCCCCTCCGAAGTGATCACAGCCAGCAATGGTCTGAGTTCAGACTTGACTGGAATCTGGTAATACCCTTTACTTATATTCATGTGTAACTCCTTAATTTCCTGCAATTCAGGTAGAGTCCATTCACAGGTGTTTTCTCAGCTTAACGTCATTGGCGATATAATATGACATGGGGAAATGAATTTCCGGCACCAAGAATCAATTCTCCATTTAGCATGGCAATTATAATATAAAATCTCAATCCACTGTCGGTGTTAATACCTCCAATCGACTGTGTAGGGCCGGCCAACTACAACTGTTGCCGGTGCCCTAATAATGCTAATTTAATAGCCGTGTGTCGAAGAGAGCTGAGCATTAGGCCAATTGCCCACTCGCTCACTTCCAATTTTTCTGGGGGAATCCCTCAGTTTCGTTTTCAAATTTGGCTGACAAACGATTCTATTTTTATCCAGTTCCACGAAATCCGATCCAATTTGTGTCGGGGTGGACTGGTTTGGTTCCCCTTTCGGTACGAGACGGAGAGCTGCCATTGTAACTGGTCCAGAATGGGTGTGAGAAGGTGTGGGCCTATTCACTATGTCTACCAGTTTATATTTCTTTTCAGTCCTATGTTCGCCACAATGCTTTTCTAGGTCCTGGTTAGTTTTTCCACGTATGGAATTTACCTTGCTACATTGTGCACAGGCATTTACATACTGAGTGATGTTCTCAGCTATGCCTGACCAATAGGGGTTTACAGATGCCCTTTGACAGGTGGTACCAACTTTAATATGTCCACCGTCTGGTACTACATGTGCTTGTTCCATAACTTGTTCCCTGTATGAAGATGGCAGTACTAACTGGCTATGCCCATTGGGTCCTGCTCCAGCTTTCCTGTAAAGCAATCCATAATCTACATAAAATTTCTTTGGGTGGTTATGGCTGTTTGGCAATTTGCCAAAGCAAGGTTTTAAAGTTTTATCTTTTGCTTGGGCCTTTCTCATCTTTTTAGGATGAATGTTTAGTGGTGGTCCCTCCTCCTTCATAGGGCTTGACCTGGTCTGGAGTGTCGCCATGATCACAGGTTTTATTGGGTTATCAAAGAAAACATATCTCCTTCCTAACACCAGCGGGTAATTAGGATCATCACACACTGCTGCACTAATCACTCCTTCCACAAAGCGAGTCTTGACATTGATTCTGACTTGGGGAAGTGTCATGGTGGCTGTTCCCTTTAATGTCCCTTGCATCTCCACTGTGTTTGTGGTATACTGCTCAGGGTGCACCAGAGTCACACTCACAACTGAGTCATATTGCAATCCTGAATCGTAAATGCACTCAACTTTAGTACCATTACAGGTTACTTCTTCACAGATGTTGGGATGTTCGAGGTTTTTCTTACCATCTGTCAGGTCCTTCCTGCCCTTTCCCACTGTTATCATACATGCAGCGTGATATGGAGGGAGTTTCTTACCACAATCAAGTGTATTGTGGTTGTTCATTTTGCAAATTTTGCACCACTTATTTCCATGTCTGTAGGGTTTATTATCTTGTACCTGAGGATTCCTGTTTCTATGATCAAATCTGGATTTGTCATAGTCTTGTTTGTATCTATGTTGTTGGTCCCTATTTTCATACTCATCTTGGTTTGGGAGTGGCCTACTATTTTCTACCTGCTTCTTCCTAATTCCTGCTATCTCTTTCTGGGCTGCTTGATATCTCTCAGCAACTGTTAGAATCTCCCCCAATCTCTCTGCACCTTGTTCCATAAGAAATTTTCTCATGTCTGGAGGCATAGACTCTCTTACCTGCTCCATCATGACCATTTCTTTTAGGTCTTGAGTTTTTCCAAGAGTAGTCCACTTCTCCAAGTAGGTTTCTAATCATGCAGAGAACAGATTATAATTGTAATCTTTTAACTTCTTTATCTGCTTCTAGTTGTAATCTCCTTTCTGTTTCTAACTTCTTATCACCCCTCTCAATAAATGTATCACATTCAGTAGTGACATATTTAATAAGATCTTCCCCACTTAGTCCAAATTCTTTTGCCGACTGCACGGTAGCAAATCTAAATTTTGCCAAGTCTGCCATTGTCTTGCAATCTTATCAATATACAAATTATAAATCTTAAATAAGGTACCAACTAAATTACTATGCAAAACTTAATTAAATACAACCACTGTCCGCTCATCCAGTCACCAAAATTCCGTTATTTACTCAATGTTATTACAATGAGTTATTTTTATATATTTATTTACTTTCTCTTATTTATTTACTTTCTACTTTTAACTTTTACAAGTTACTATCTTAAAATAAAGACCCCAGGGTATTAATGAAATCCAGGAAGGAGACACCAGATGTCGCGAGAGCCCAGGGTAGTAAGTAAAATCCTGGACAGGACCCCAAATGTCGCGAGAGGTTCAGATGTTATTAAAATATATGATATACCAGACAAAAAGATGTATCAAAGGATACCAGTATAGCGCCAGAAAAGAGACTGGTCTTATAAGAAATACCCCCTTCTATGAAAAAAGTAAGAGTATATCGACAATCAAGGTAGGGTCAAGCTGTATAAACCTTCAAGTACGATGATAGTGAATGCTACTTAAGGTCTAAGTGCTACCTCTCCAGATCCCACCCTGAATAATGGTTATTACATTTATTTTTATTGTATTATGGCTAATTGTCTAGAGGATTAATTAATTTAATGGATATGTAATATACATACAAACTGAATCTAACTCAACTGGAATATTTAAGTAAGACTGAATGTAAATATTTACAATTTATTGATCCTATACCGTTTCTCTTTTCGGTTAGGAAAATGATAATAAAATTCAAATGCTTTTTACAAAATGGAAATAAATAAGTAAGGAATTTTCATTTCCACACTAGGTAAATATAAAAGTTATATTTAAAATGTCAATTATGTTATGTTATATATTTATATACAGTTGTTAGTTTCACTGGACTGTAAAGTAGGTAGAAGTTCATTAAATCCTTCATAAGTCATCATGCAAGTGTTTGTTTATTGTGTGGTTTAATTCTTAACAAAATAAGGCTAGATGTGCCAACCAGTGGAGTTATATGTCCACCTATCTTGTATAGTTTGAAGTACACAGTTTCTGGATCTCCAGGCTGGGAACCAATCTGGTGACTCGTTCTAAGTATATTGAGAACATCTATCACAAACAGAGTTCCTCAGTATTGAATGTCTCGAAGACTGAAAGTCATGTCAGGATAATATCCTCAGGTAGAATACAATAGCTTTAACAGGCTGTAAATGGGTATCCAGGTCTGCTACTTAGATACAGCTTCAAAATATTTGACAGCATGCGTTTGCCGCTTTCTTCTGTTAGTACTGTATTTTGAAAATGGTGTGGCCTCAATTCAGCCCAAGTTCAAGGTCTTATATAGGGTCTCAGCGTACCTCGCGGATGGTTGGGGCAAAAGCGGTGTTTAGGAATCCCAAAACAATGCGTCTTTTTGCCTTCGCGTTCAATGTATAGAAATTTTAAAATCTATTATCTTTCTTAATTGTTGTCACAAAATTAACCGTGATACAACGTTAAAATATCTCCAATGATACAACGTAGGGATAAAAACTAATGCGTAAGCTGCTAGAATACATGATCGCCCACGCCGCGGGTCATCACCCGCCATGGAAATTAAATTGTTAGAATTGAAGGCCAAACGGAACGGGATGAGAACGGAGATCAAAAGGAAAAAAATATGACTGAACGCGTGCTTGAAACTAGCGAGGCTAAAAGGACGCAAATTGGTGGGGAAAGGAGGAAAAAGTCACGTTCCCCAAGTTGACATAAAGTAAAGAAATCGACAAAAGGGACCTTGGATATTATACGCCACAGTCATTTCTTGGACGCTTTTGCGATAACTTAGTCCGTTTATTTGAATGCAGTGATGAACGCATTCCAGAAGATTCTAGAAAATATTTGAAAAGTAACTTTTCTTAATAATAATGTTAGGAATATAAAACCTAGCTGGCCGGATGGCCCATCTTGAGCAGTGAAATAATATGCTTTCATTTATACAGACGGATAGATAATAAGAAAGATATTGACGAAAGACTGTGTTGTTCATATCAACGATCGCCTGCATTGAAGTAAAACATGTCACTAATTTTCAAAAAATTGTGGCCTTGAAGATGCAAGTGCTAAAATCTAGTTGGAATGAAGAGACGGGGTGGGATGGTGAATTGTGGCTAAAAATAACTTTAGAGGCAAAATTGTGTAGGGGAAGGCAGAGTTGGTTCAAAAAACAAGTGTGTTTTTTTTTGTGAAACGCAAGTAGAGACGGACGGACCAACAGACAATAAGGCATACTTGACTGAGGTATGACTGAAATGACTTTTTGGTAGGATATTTGAATTTGAAAAAGAAAAGGCAGTGATTGGCCATAGATGAATATATTATCGGCGCTCAGACGCGCATTTTGTGCCATTCATTATAAGTTGTCCTAGTAGACACAGTGAATTATTAAGTGGTGTAATTCCCAGAAGCTATTGAAATATTTAGAGGGACGCCATCCTAAGGCCAGCAGCTCAGCTGAGTTTTGCTAGCATTTAACTGTGTTCTATATTCATAATTCTGGTAAGACTGAAATTATTTCTTTGTACATTTTAATATTTGTTTAAGGTTTCGAGTGATTTGATACTGCAATAGCATAATCTGTCCCTTACAACAAGTAAGGATTCGCTCTAGACCCCCCGCCCCAGTTCAGGGTCTAGAGACAAATAAAATACATAAACTCCAGTAAGGATTATGAAGGACAGATCAAGTGTTGAGATCAGTGAAACATATCACCTATCTTATTCTATGGCAGGAAGCTAATGAACATATTTCAGAATACGTAGTCTGGGAGAACTTATCCTATGTGAAACCAACTTGGTAAGATGTGTTGTTTGGTCAGAAAGATCTGACCCGTCTATGTGGTGTTGTTGTTGTGTAGTGTTGTGTCCAGAAATGGTTAGAGGATGGAATTCTGACACATGACTAATACTTTGATTGCAGAACTGTGAGTTTTAGTTGGCACCAATGCGGTGTCAACTGAGTTGTTGAATATTACCAGAGTGGACCCGTGTAGTGACATTTTGTCAGAGCAGCCTATTATAGCCCCCAAGCACGGAGAGGTGGGGCCACCAGACTTCTGATATTGCCCCCAAGCACGGAGAGGTGGGGCCACCAGACTTCTGATATTGCCCCCAAGCACGGAGAGGTGGGGCCACCAGATCTCAGCACCAGAGCTACACATTCAAGCTACGTGAGCGTCTGGTCTGCTGAGAATTCACCAACTCAACTTATTTGCTAACATACCCATAAAATTCCATCAAATAACTGGACAATGTGTAGTCACCATAGACAGGGAGTGATGAGGCCACCCCAACAGCACATCCATTAAGTGTTCTCCCAAAATAGATTACAACTATAAACAGTAGTAATATTAACTAGTCTAGTAACATACATATGTACACACCTTGCATTTATTATGTAATATTCATGCATTTTTTTCATAATTGAAAAACCTTTCATATGTTCTGACCAAATTAAAACCTTGGTTCAGAACAAATAAATTTAAAGAAAATTACTATCAAAAATTTTACACACTTGAGTTAGTTCAGTGTATTATAACATTTATTAATATTATTAGACTTAGTAAATATCTGTGTGTGTGCATGTAAACTACCACAACACATTACATATCATTACCCCAGACATTTAACGTAGCCACATTCAGTAGTAAAAATAGACAGGTGTGAGGTCGTAGTGGTAGCAAGAAGGGCCTTCTGACAATTCACAGCTACATTTTATCTCAGGAGCCTTCACAGCTGACCTCATGCATCACACTTAGTAATATCACCATCATACAATACCATCAATCCACTACATATATTGGGGTCTCTTTGTCCCGGGATAATTAGCCCATCAAATATATTAGGATCTCCTGGGGGGAGAATTAGATTAGGGGAACACATTATAAAAAGTAAAAGTGTCCCTTAAAATTAAAAGTGTCCCTGAAAATAAAAGTTGGTGAATCTTCACAGCCAGTGGTAGTTAATTAATTAATTAGAATTATTTTAGACTAGAGTAGTTAGAAGTACTTTAGTGGTTGGAAATTTTATCTTGCACATTGCTAGATTTGTTTAAAAAGTATGGTGGAGCTGGCCAAATTCAGATCAGCTGCTGTGCTGACGGCAAAGGAGATGGGAATGGATGGTCAGATTTTAATTCAATATGTAACGGCTGAATGTGATAAGTATATTGAACGGGAAGAAAGAAGATTAGAAAAAGAGGCTGAAAGAAAATTAGAGTCTGAAAGGTTGGCTGAAGAGAAGAGGTTACAAATTGAGGCTGAGACTAAGAAGTTACAAATTGAGGCTGACAAAGAGGCTAAAGCATTGGAGGCAGAAGAAAAACGACAGCAAAGGGAGGCAGAAGATAAAAGGTTGACTGCCGAAAGGGAGGCAGAAGATAGAAGGTTGCAGAGGGAGCACGAATTACGACTCAGGGAGCTGGAGCTACAAGGCCAGGCTCCTGAAAATGGTGCCAGCCCTTTTGCCTCAGATGCTACGCCCAGTCTGGGAGCCTCAAACTCAGCTATGGGGTTTCATTTAGACCATTTTGTTGAAAAAGACGATGAAATAGAGGGATACCTAGGACGTTTTGAGTTATTAGCTACTACATATGGGTTAGAGAGAGAGAGGTGGAGTTTAAAGCTATCACAGGGACTGAGAGGTACTTCTTACGAAGTCTTCGCAAAAATGAACAGAGAAGACCAGGAGAATTATGACATGTTAAAGCAGGCTTTGTTATTGAGGTACGAAAAAAATGGGGAATTTTATCGTAAGAAATTTAGAAATGCCAAACTGTTGTCTGGGGAGACATACCACCAATTCTCTGCCAGACTGGAAACCTATTTGGAGAAATGGACTGCTCTGGGGAAGACCCAAGATCTTAAAGAAATGATCATGATTGAGCAATTGAGAGAGTCCATGGCTCCAGACATGAGAAAATTTCTCATGGAACAAGGTGCAGAGAAGTTGGGGGAGGTTTTAAATGTCGCTGAAAGGTATCAGGCAGCCCAGGCAGAGGTAAGTGGTGCTAAAAAGAAGCACATAGACAATTTTAAAGCTCCACAGCAATTTAATAAATTTGATAATAGAGAGCAGGGAAATAAAGGTAGGACAAACTTTGAACGGCCAAGAAATGACTACCGAGACAGAAACTCACAGTTCAATGACCAAAAATCCAATGAAAGAAAACCGTTTAACCAAGGAAAAAGATGGTGTAAATGGTGCAAGAGAGATAACCATAACACCGAATTTTGTAGAAGGAAACCTTCAAACATTGCTGCAATGAAGTCGGGGACTCAAAGATTAAAGGTTAATCCTAAGGGACAGCAGGAACCTTATCACCCCCCAGTTTGTGAGGATGTTATTTCTAATGGGGTCACCATAAGGTGCCTTTATGATACAGGTTTGGATTATGATTCAGTTGTGAAGTCTAGCCTAGTGGACCCAAGTCAGTATACCACAGAAACAGTGGAAATACAAGGGGCAACTAAGGTCATACCCCTCATGACACTTCCCATCGCAAGGATAACGGTGAAAACTCGCTATGTGGAAGGAGAAATCAGAGCAGCAGTGATAGATGAACCAATCTACCCTCTGATATTGGGGTGTAGATACGTCTTCTTGGGGAATCCCGAGAGACCTGTGATCATGGCGACAGTGCAGACCAGGTCACGGAAGAAGGAGGAAGAAGGTGAACCTATAAATGTTCATCCAGAGGAGATGAGGAAGGCGCAGGCTGAGGATAGGACACTCAAGCCATGTTTTAAAAAACTGCCCAAATGCCACACACCTCCGAGGAAGGGGGAATATTTTATGAAGAACAAACTCTTATACAGGAAGGCCGGAACTGGAACAAATGGTCACAACCAGCTGGTTCTTCCCACTTCATATAGGGATAAAGTGATGGAACTCGAGCATGCGATTCCCTTCAGTGGTCACATGGGGATCAGCGCCACAGGACAGCGTATAGCTTGTCATTACTTCTGGCCAGGGATAACGGAGGATGTAAAAAGATATGTCAAATCCTGCCCAGAATGTCAAAGGGTAGCTCCAAAGCACTGGACTGCTCCTGCAACTCTAGGGGAAATGCCCATAGTGGGAACACCTTTTGAGAGGGTTGCAGTGGATATTGTAGGACCTCTCACTCGGACCAAGGGAGGAACAGTTACATCCTTACTCTGGTGGACACTTGTTCTATGTGGGGAGAGGCGGTAGCCCTGCCATCAATTGATTCAAAACATGTAGCAGAGGCACTACTTACAATATTTACCCGATTAGGATTCCCGCATCAAATCTTGACGGATAATGGTTTTCAGTTCAAGGGGAAACTAACGGAAGAAGTTTTTAAGCTATTTCAAGCCAGACACTTTCATTGTAGTCCGTACCATCCGCAAGGGAACGGCCAGGTAGAGAGGTTCAACGGGACTCTCATTTCTATCCTGAGAAAGCTGGCACACGAAAAACCGGATCTGTGGGATCAATTCCTGCCCGCCGCATTGTTTGCGTACCGGGAGGAACCACATAGTTCAACCGGGATGGCTCCCGCAACTCTGCTATTTCGGAGGCCAATAAAACGTCCATTAGAAGCACTATTAAGGACCTGGACAGATGAGAAGGCGGAAGAGACTGTTACCTCATCTTACCAATACGTGAACGAACTGACCACTCGTTTGAAAGCTGGATGGAAACGGGCAAATGATAATTTGAAACAAGCCAGGAAGAAACATGCAGCATATTTTAATAGGAAGACAAAGGACAGAGAACTGGCAGTGGGAGAGAAGGTGCTGCTTCTACTACACGGTAGCCAGAATAAATTACAAAATTGGATGGCAAGGTCCATATACGGTTCTAGAGAAGGTGTCTAGAACAAACTATAAAATTGACAAAAAGGGGAAGGAGAAAGTTTATCATGTAAACCTGTTGAAGAAGTATCTGGACAGACCACTCCAGGAAAGCACCCCCTTACTGACCTTAGCTATCGCAACTCAAATGCAAAAGGAACCACTCACCTCACATGAATACCCATTACATCCTTGTGAAACAGCAGCACAGGTAAAAGTCAGTAAGCACCTGACTAAAAACCAGAGGGAGAGAGTTCAACAGGTTCTGGAGGAACATACAGATGTATTAACAGATAAGCCAGGCCATACAAATTTGCTACAGTATGACATGAAACTGGTAGACTCAAACCCAATCTGTATGAGAGCCTATTCTATTCCGTTCGCGAAGGAGAAGGCATTGAAGGAAGAAATAGATTATTTGTTGAAGGAGGGGATTATTTCACACAGTGAATCATCTTTTAGCTCTAGTGTCGTATTGTTGAGAAAACCGTCTGGGGAACACAGACTGTGCATAGATTACAGGAAACTGAATGCTGTCACAGAAGGACAAGTGGATCCATTACCAGACACAAAACAGTTATTTGCCAGACTGAACAAGGCAAAATACTTTTCAAAGGTGGATCTTAGTAAAGGCTATTACCAGATCCCAGTGAAGCCTGAAGTGAGACCTTATTTGGCTTTTAGCACTTCGGATGGACATTATGAATTCAACATGCTACCATTCGGACTGAAAAATGCTCCGAGTGTATTTTCAAGGATGATGCGCAAATTGTTGGATCCCCTGAATAACCCATGTATCACGAATTTCATGGATGATATTCTCGTCGCCACAGAGACATTTGAAGAACACATTGAAGCTCTAGAAATGTTATTTAATAGGCTTACGGAGGCGAACTTGACTGCTAGGCCAACAAAATGTTGCATTGGATGCAAAGAGTTGGAATTTTTGGGACACACTGTATATCAGGGTAGCATGACCCCTGATCCCAAGAACTTGGAAAAACTGCAGAGAGCACCTAGACCACAAACAAAAAAGGATGTGCGATCATTCGTGTCGTTATGCGGATTTTATCAAAAATATATCAAAGATTTTAACTCTATTTGTGCTCCTCTGACTGATCTGACTCGCAAGGGACTTCCAGATAAAATTAATTGGACTGCGCAAAGTGAATGAGCGTTCCAAGACTTAAAGGAAAAACTCACTAGCAAGCCTATTCTCAAACTACCTGATTTGACACAGGACTTTGTCTTAAGAACCGATGCAAGTAATGTAGGACTTGGAGCGGCTTTGTTGCAAAGATCATCTTCACCTGATGGGGAACTGAAACCAGTCGCTTATGCAAGCCGCAAATTGAATAAGGCGGAACAAGGATACTCCACAAGCGAAAAAGAATGTTTAGCGTTAATCTGGGCAATAAAGAAGTTTCAAATCTATCTGTATGGTAGGACTTTTGTGGTCGAGACGGACCATCAGCCTCTCGTATTCTTATCTCAGGCTAAGCATGAAAACGCAAGATTGCTGAGGTGGTCTTTATTGCTTCAACCTTATCAGTTTAGTATCCAATATATCCCAGGCAAATTGAATGTCGGTGCAGATTTCCTCAGTCGGCACCCCTGTGATCAAAATTAGAGTAATTGCAGGCGTAAGGAGAGATTTTATCTATGTGTATCACTGGTTTTAGAACTTGCCGTAGGCATGTTTTCAAGTGGGGAGATGTGTCACAAAATTAACCGTGATACAACGTTAAAATATCTCCAATGATACAACTTAGGGATAAAAACTAATGCGTAAGCTGCTAGAATACATGATCGCCCACGCCGCGGGTCATCACCCGCCATGGAAATTAAATTGTTAGACTTGAAGGCCAAACGGAACGGGATGAGAACGGAGATCAAAAGGAAAAAAATATGACTGAACGCGTGCTTGAAACTAGCGAGGCTAAAAGGACGCAAATTGGTGGGGAAAGGAGGAAAAAGTCACGTTCCCCAAGTTGACATAAAGTAAAGAAATCGACAAAAGGGACCTTGGATATTATACGCCACAGTCATTTCTTGGACGCTTTTGCGATAACTTAGTCCGTTTATTTGAATGCAGTGATGAACGCATTCCAGAAGATTCTAGAAAATATTTGAAAAGTAACTTTTCTTAATAATAATGTTAGGAATATAAAACCTAGCTGGCCGGATGGCCCATCTTGAGCAGTGAAATAATATGCTTTCATTTATACAGACGGATAGATAATAAGAAAGATATTGACGAAAGACTGTGTTGTTCATATCAACGATCGTCTGCATTGAAGTAAAACTTGTCACTAATTTTCAAAAAATTGTGGCCTTGAAGATGCAAGTGCTAAAATCTAGTTGGAATGAAGAGACGGGGTAGATGGTGAATTGTGGCTAAAAATAACTTTAGAGGCAAAATTGTGTAGGGGAAGGCAGAGTTGGTTCAAAAAACAAGTGTGTTTTTTTGTGAAACGCAAGTAGAGACGGACGGACCAACAGACAATAAGGCATACTTGACTGAGGTATGACTGAAATGACTTTTTGGTAGGATATTTGAATTTGAAAAAGAAAAGGCAGTGATTGGCCATAGATGAATATATTATCGGCGAACAGACGCGCATTTTGTGCCATTCATTATAAGTTGTCCTAGTAGACACAGTGAATTATTAAGTGGTGTAATTCCCAGAAGCTATTGAAATATTTAGAGGGACGCCATCCTAAGGCCAGCAGCTCAGCTGAGTTTTGCTAGCATTTAACTGTGTTCTATATTCATAATTCTGGTAAGACTGAAATTATTTCTTTGTACATTTTAATATTTGTTTAAGGTTTCGAGTGATTTGATACTGCAATAGCATAATCTGTCCCTTACAACAAGTAAGGATTCGCTCTAGACCTCCCGCCCCAGTTCAGGGTCTAGAGATAAATAAAATACATAAACTCCAGTAAGGATTATGAAGGACAGATCAAGTGTTGAGATCAGTGAAACATATCACCTATCCTATTCTATGGCAGGAAGCTAATGAACATATTTCAGAATACGTAGTCTGGGAGAACTTATCCTATGTGAAACCAACTTGGTAAGATGTGTTGTTTGGTCAGAAAGATCTGACCCGTCTATGTGGTGTTGTTGTTGTGTAGTGTTGTGTCCAGAAATGGTTAGAGGATGGAATTCTGACACATGACTAATACTTTGACTGCAGAACTGTGAGTTTTAGTTGGCACCAATGCGGTGTCAACTGAGTTGTTGAATATTACCAGAGTGGACCGGTGCAGTGACATTTTGTCAGAGCAGCCTATTATAGCCCCCAAGCACGGAGAGGTGGGGCCACCAGACTTCTGATATTGCCCCCAAGCACGGAGAGGTGGGGCCACCAGACTTCTGATATTGCCCCCAAGCACGGAGAGGTGGGGCCACCAGACTTCTGATATTGCCCCCAAGCACGGAGAGGTGGGGCCACCAGATCTCAGCACCAGAGCTACACATTCAAGCTACGTGAGCGTCTGGTCTGCTGAGAATTCACCAACTCAACTTATTTGCTAACACACCCATAAAATTCCATCAAATAACTGGACAATGTGTATTCACCATAGACAGGGAGTGATGAGGCCACCCCAACAGCACATCCATTAAGTGTTCTCCCAAAATAGATTACAACTATAAACAGTAGTAATATTAACTAGTCTAGTAACATACATATGTACACACCTTGCATTTATTATGTAATATTCATGCATTTTTTTCATAATTGCAAAACCTTTCATATGTTCTGACCAAATTAAAACCTTGGTTCAGAACAAATAAATTTAAAGAACATTACTATCAAAAATTTTACACACTTGAGTTAGTTCAGTGTATTATAACATTTATTAATATTATTAGACTTAGTAAATATCTGTGTGTGTGTGTATGTAAACTACCACAACACATTACATATCATTACCCTAGACATTTAACGTAGCCACATTCAGTAGTAAAAAAAGATAGGTGTGAGGTCGTAGTGGTAGCAAGAAGGGCCTTCTGACAATTCACAGCTACATTTTATCTCAGGAGCCTTCACAGCTGACCTCATGCATCACACTTAGTAATATCACCATCATACAATACCATCAATCCACTACAATTGTGGACCGATTTTACTCATTTAAAGTTAGTATTATACTGCTGATTTATCTCTATCAGTCTAGCTAAAATTTGTTTAGTTAGCAAAATGCATTTAAATCTATGCAGCCTTTAACTAACTATATTGGGGACTACCCTGATCTATAAATGTCAATTAAAACGATTTTTCTCTTATAATAACATATTATTTGAGGAAGTCTTTACACATACCTCTTAAGTAATAACCCCGTTGTTTAAACTACTTATATCTTTCGTTTAACTATCTTTAGTCTTTGAGAAATTAAATATCTTCGTATTTTCAGTTGCACAAAAAAGGCCTCTATGTTAAGCATAATAGGTTTCCTTATACATACCAGAAAAAGGAGCGTTCTCATTGGCTGTTGTTTCGGTCCGTATTATACTATTATTGTGAGCGGTAAATATTTCCATGGTGTAAGACAGACAAAAACACGACAATAAGACAAGGCAAAGTATTAGAGGATCTTCTAAAATTAAGAAGGATGAAACCTCAACTATAGTACTGGAATGGGGGGAGGGGGGAATGGGTAAGTATTGTAGACTTCAAAATACTAGGTCCTGCATCCAGAGGTGGGGTGACCAGTTCCCTTCCTCGCTGCCATTTCCTTCCCTCATTTAAATTCAGGTACCCATTTACAGTTGGGTAGACGGGAATGGGTCGGTACCGTAGTTCGAACCCGGCACTTTTGCCGCAAGAGACCAGCGCTCTAACCACTCTGTCAATCGGACGCTCTCGCCTAAGGAATCACACTTATAAAATATATCTTTTTAGTGGTAAGCACTATCATAACAGTATCCGATGGCACCCGCTCCCCCTTTCCTGGCTGTCACCTGGGGCGGACCGCCCCTCGCACCAACTTAGTACGCTACTACTTGTTCTACTTGAATCTTTATTCGTAAACGTTTCTAAGCATGAAAAAGAAAGGAAATACAAATATAGATGTTTCATTCCTTCAGACAGACAGACAGACAGGCAGGAAGGCAGGCAGGCAGGCAGACACAGACAGACATGGTGCCAGGCATGTAGACAGGCAGGGTGCCAGACATATAGACAGGAGGGTGCCAGAAATATAGACAGGCAGTGTGCCAGACAGACAGACATGTAGACAGACGGACAGACAGACGACTGACTGACAGCTAAACAGAGAGACAGGCAACATGTCAGTTAGACAGACAGACCGACAGAAAGATAGACAGACAGACAGAAAGATAGATAGAGAGACAGACATCTAGATAGACAGATAGACAGGCAGAAAGACAGACAGCCACACAAATGGATAGAGAGACAGACAGACAGACAGACAAACAGGCAAGGAAACAGACAGACAAATTAACAGACAGGAAAACAGACAGACAGCCATACAGAGAGACAGACGGACATTTTATAAAATTATCTCGACTGTATATTGAACACTTACAGCTGTTGCGACAGTTGATTTCAGTCTGTGAGCAATACGTCCTGCAGATGGAGGCATACATAAGTGCCATAGAGGCACATTTGTTGTTGCAGGTATTCTTGTTGGTCGCACATGAGTTAAGGCAGGTTTGATCTGAGGATTGAATCAAATATTATTCTGAATTTTTTGAGCGTTTAAAATTTCTGTTAATTGCGTATCATCATCATCATTCCTCTTCGTTCCCTGTGGAACATAGGGCTGAAACAGTTGCTCTCCATCGATTTCTAATCTGGGATGTCTTTTTCATCTGTGCCCAAGTCATTCTAATTTCCCTACCCTCCTCTTCAACAGTTCTTCTCCAAGTTCTCTTTGGCCTCCCCACTCTTCTTTTCCCCTGTGGGTTCAAGTCAAGTTCTGGCTATGTTTGATTTTTCTCTTCTGAGTGTATGTCTTATCCATCCCCACTTTCTTACCTTAATTTCTGTCTGTATTGACTGTTGTCCGCATCTTTTCCGTAGCTCTATATTTGTTATTACTTTTGGCCATCTTCTACGAAGGATCCGTCGGAGACATCTATTTACAAATACCTGTAGCTTGGAGGTGATACTATTTGAGACATGTCATGTCTCTGAGCCATACAGCAAGACTGACTTGACATTTGAGTTAAAGATTCTGATTTTGTTCCCTCTGGATATCGCTTAGGAGTTCCATATTGGTCGAAGGGCATTAAAAGCGCATCTGGCTTTATTTATAAATATATATACTTGTAATTGCGTATGGTCAGTCTACAATTTCACGACATTGCATTGTCAAAACCCGTCTTGCCGTTTTCTTATCTGCTCGTGGTTTTGGTTTTAAGGATCATATTCAATGCATACGGACAACTCCATCGTTGCTCCGATCTCCTCTCTTAGATCACACAAGGAGAATCAGCACAGTGCACGAACTCCGTAGCAGCCAGCGAGGATCCCAATGTGTGTATACAGGAATCACACATTCTATGAATATTTTTGTGGCGGGTAGGTTTTCCTAATGTTGTAAATTTTCCAGAGTAGCGGCCATATGGCTTACTCTTTATGATTTCCAACTGCCGAGCAGGGCCGGAGCCAAGAAGGGCCTCTAGACTTTTTGGTGTTTGGGCCCCACTTCGCTTAATAGGCAATAAATTTTAATTTTGTTTCAAACCCCTTAACATGGTGATGGTATATACAAGTATTATTAATAGACTGGTATGTTAGTTTGTTAGCATTGCTTACCTCTTTTATTAGTAATTATTTTTTATTAATGTTTATTAGTATTATTTTTATTATTATTAAGGTAAACACAATAAACACATTTTATTGAAAATGTTTCTTGTTTTTCTTTCAACAATTTCTTCAATATGAGCAAGAAATCAGTTTTTCTCAGCATAGAAGATTCTATGCGTATCAATGCCAAATTGTTCAGTTTATCATCCTTCATGGTGGATCGTAAATAGCGTTTTACCCGTTTGAGTGCAGAAAATGACCGTCCACCAAAGCAGTTGGTTGTCGAAAGTGATAATTAGATGCGAAGACAAATGGATACATTTGGAAAGACTTCTTGTGCCGGGGTTTTACTACCACATCCATTTCTCAATACATACTATACAGCAGTTTTGGCTCGTTTTGGCGAGGCGCGTTCCGTTCAATCTAGTCAGTTAGATTAGGGCGCATGTCCAAACATCAAAGACCCTTAGGTCTGGTGTTTTTATTTATACAATACAGCATTAATTATATTTATGCACGGGTTTCCGACTTTATTTTTACCTTTAAAATGTTAAGTCCTTCCTACCTAAGGGCTTCCTAATTAGCAGGTAAGGTTCCCTGTACAGTGGGCGGTACCTAGGTACGCCTACTTTGCCTAATGGATAATCTGCCCTGCTGCCGAGGGATTTTTTCGCCCTCATCCGAGAAGGCTAGGCATCCGTTTTCATTACCCAGGGGGAGTACAACATGATTAGGACTCTTTGGTTCTGAAAACAATTTCTATCAAATATATTCCCTGTACTGGGAACCTTACCCAATACCTTTGGAATCAGAGGCGAACGCCACACCTTTTAGCCACTTCGACCCCCAGGACCAGAAGACGTGTACTTACAAAGTGCAATACGGTCGTAGATTTTTGACAGGGAGTTAAGTCATAGATTGGTCCCTTCTAAATAGATTAGAACAGGTGATAGCTCAGTGAGAGGTAACGTAAAGAAAATAGATTTTCACGAGTGAGATGGTGGAAACTATTTAGAGTCTGTCCCTGAAATCGAGAAACTTCACTCCTTCAGCCTATCTCTACAACAGAACTTAGTTTGTCAGACAGTCTAATAGATATATATTAATATACATAGCACCACTCACCTACACACACACACAAGTGACGACAGTTAGACGCACAGACGGGAAAACTACAATAATGGAATATGGATGTTTTGGGACAAGCTGACCGACACACGTAATTAAAGTTTATATAAGTTTTATTTATCATAAGGAAACTTTACAACAGCAAATAATATGACTATCAAATCAAATACAAGTAAACATAGGTTAATGAATTAAACAAAAAGTTAGACTCGTAGGTGTAATCCTCTCCCTCCCTCTATTGAGACAAGTTCCCGTTAGCAGAGAAGTTATTAACCCCAGAAGAGTCAAAATGTGTTTACGCTATGGTCTAGACTTTCCCTCTATAGTAAAGAACAGAGTTTACGTCAATCTATTCTGAACAGGAAACAATATTAGCAAAACTATGCATCATCAAAGCATAGCAAAGTGGGTACATATATATGACTTTATACAATCAAAGAACCACTCATTCCTGTTTTCTTTCTTTCCCTACAACAGTGGCCACTGACATTCGTTCTTACCTACAACTTGAGTTACACCTTCTGGAACAATCTTCAGGACATACACATACAGCACAAATCCAGTATTCTTTTGGCAAAGATTAACCCCAGCTCTGCGGAGACCGGTTAATTCCAATTCTCCGGGGAGCGTTAACTTTATGGTTTATATTATAGGATTACTGTTTATGTCACTGGAAATTAATTCAGGTAAGAGATGCCACAGTGCTCACAGTGTCAGAATCTTGAGGTTTCCAGTGTTTAGGAAAGGACAGGTCGGCAACTTTTTTCAGTATAAAATTCTTGGTCACACCACAAATGATTAACCGTCGGAAATGTTAATGTTTGTAATTTTTCCTCCACATGGGCTGAATGTAAATGAGATTTATAGGGAAGAAATATAATCTGGCTCGATAGGCCCAGTTACAGCATTTAGTATTAATGTCTTTTAGGTCGGTACTCTGTCTCTTTCTGGATGCAACCACAATTTCCAGACAGGTTTACCTTGAAGACCCACGTATTTAAGTACAAACATGTTCTTTCTTTGGTTATTCTCAGATATACATTGAAGCCGCTGGTACGTTTTTAGGGTTTGACCCAAATACTGTATAAAGGAAGAGAAACATACAAAATACTTAACCATAACAGTATTCACAATCCTATCCTACCTCGCGTAAAATACTATATTTATACACTTCGGTTATTTAACTTAAATTATAAATTGCGCTTAGAGCTTGTCTTATCGTTTAAAACTCCTGTGAAATAAATTATACTCATCTAAAAGAAAAGTCATCATGAATTGAAAATAAATACATATTTCGTCAATACTCATGATGACTTGCAATTACTTAGTGAGTTAAAATATTCTCTGATTGGTTACTAGCAGAAATTACATTTTAAGTTTTTTTTTTTTTTTTTTTTTTTTTTTTCTTAACCAGCGGCACTTGGGCTTTCAGCCCTTCGGCCCAATGACATGTCATTGCAAGGCTGGGGAACCTGAGGACTTTCCTTCCAACCCGGTCAAGAGTTTCGCTCCTTCCCATCCACAGAGGGTTTATCACTGGAGCCGTTCAGGCTATTCAGTCAAATTTCCGGCCGTAAACATTTCTTCAAACGCTGACGCCCGGGTTTGAACCATGAACACCTGGTCGCCAGTACAATGCCGAAGCCATTACACCAGCGCGGCTCCCTACATTTTAAGTTATAGCTGGTATCCACTGTAACACAGGAAAACTTAGAGAATTAAAATGACGATTAAACTAGTAAATCACTCTGTACAACAATAACTAGTAAAATATAATTGACGATTTAAAAAGATTAAATCACTCAACTAATAGTATTTACCTCGACACCGAGCTACTAAGACTATCTCCAATCGACTACTAGGAATTCACTTTTTACAAGTATTCTAGAATCGTAGCTAGATTGTCTAGAGGAATCTGTGAGGTACTGGGTGAATAAAGTTAGATTTCTGTGGTATATATATTAAAAGATGAAAGAAGATAGTTAATTAACCCTCCAAAACCAGACCTCTCACCTACGGGGAATTTCTACGTTCAGTTTTCGGCTTATACGTAATTCAAAGCCGAAAACCCAGGATCTTCGTTAACTGTGACAGACGAACGCAGCCGACCCTGAATGATATGATACGACTCTTCGTAACGACCCCTTGGATAACATCAGTGCCCCCGAAATATTGTAACCTTTCGTCAAACGGGATTTTTCTTTTCACCTGGACTCATTAGCTATGCAACTTTTCCACGCAGATTGGCAACACGCTTGCTGATTAATATGTGGCCAGCTTATCTACCATCCATTCTGGTCATCGCATTGATTTAAGGAGAGATTAAATCACGCCCATGGTCATCTCGTGAGCAATCTGTTGCGTGCATATTTTGACGCACATATTACAAAAATACGATATGGCTATTTAATATGGAAAATATATATTTGCATTCATTTGTGTATGAAAATGCTTCCTCTGGTAAAGCTAGATAATTCATGATTGATTTACACTTTTGATTATATGAGTGATCGTTCTTGATATTGTTTCGGCGCATGGATATTGAATTCATGTCCGTTCTTATTTGTTCGGGCCAGAAAATAGATTAATTTTGCTTGTTATGTTTATGGCCTGAATTCATGTGTACTAGTTGTCTAG
This sequence comes from Oreohelix idahoensis, assembly GCA_024509875.1. Classification (NCBI taxonomy): domain Eukaryota; kingdom Metazoa; phylum Mollusca; class Gastropoda; order Stylommatophora; family Oreohelicidae; genus Oreohelix; species Oreohelix idahoensis. Next base: position 128,972 of record JAMPIV010012253.1, read on the forward strand.
TAAAAGAAGATTCCGTCGTATATTGTATACCTTTGTACGTTCAGGTCGGACTATATTCTTTCTGCCGGAATCTAGCGCAGGTTTTCGTAGTCCTTCTGGGTTGTGGAGAGTTCCGATAATGTCGCAAAGATGGCTGAGTGCTTTTTCCAGGGCTGGCACTGTTTAAGGTTTAACAGTGATTCATAGATGTTTTTCTAGGAGAAGTTTATGTCTCTGCAAGAGTCTATTTGTCAGAGATCCTCCTCATATGTGTGATTCGGACTCCAGTTATGCCAGACCCTTTTTTTGATGATCTCGAGTCGATTAGACCTAGATGGAACATTGTGCTTCGTATCGCTAGGATCGTGTTTTGTATCGACGAAAATGACAGGCTTTCCTACAGCAGTTATGTCTACATGAAGTAACTTGATTACTGTAGAGCTGTATGGAAAACTTTATGAAATTATTTATATGCACATTCTAAATTAACTTTGGCTTATATCTACCTTCCTACGAGTGAGTGAGCGACAACTCAGGAAGGCGGCCATGTTATATTTCTGTCATCATATTTTTGATCACTGTCAAGAGAACAGATTATGTATCCTACTATCGGGCAGTGGTATCGAGATCTTGTTATGAGTTGAAAATCCACTATCGTGGTTTATGATTATTATACAAACATTGGACATATTTCAGCTTAAGAACTTAGCCATGAAATGAAAGTTGGGCCAATGACTTTTGTATGTTTACCGATCCTCATTGACGCGTTCAGTCAGTAGAGGATACGGCGATTAGTTACCAGAACAGTGAATGCTACCTTAGGTTGAATGTTATTTCACTACTACATGAATGTATCATCCACGATTCAAATAACCAATGAATGTACGTCAACATGTTCCCATGACTGTATCCGTGCTGTCCAGTGTGCGTGCCTTCATTAAACTATTGAAATGTCAGCGGCAGTTCAAGTCGTCATTGCATTACATGAGAGTGTGTGAGAGGTATTATCAAGTGGTCTGTTACACCGAACTACTACACCATTCGCGTTACTTGACACTCCCACTCAATGTCAGTATGACAGGTTCATTCGATGATGCAGAGGTAACTGAAGAAGACTTTCTTCAGTGATGATCAGTGCATGACTCTAAACATAACACCCGCATCCAGACATTCTACAGTGGTGGCGAATACACAACAACACGTTTATTCTACACAATCATATGCAGTATTTTCATTAACTTGGCCCAAAGGGGGCGGTGCCAGAATCAAACAGATAGCAGCGACCACGATCAAAAACACAGACTGGGGGATCTCAGGAAAGACTGGCGCCACGATCAAAGACAGTAGTGGTCCCTGACGAGCGACGCAAGTTCCCTGATGGGATTTTCGCATCTCCGTGCCAAACGCAGAACCGATCGCAGTGAAAGCGAACGGGGAAAGCCGGAACGGATGCAGCGAACGGCGATACAGGAATCCAGGGGCGGCATCTTTCTTTAGTCTGGCGGTCAGATCCCCAAAAGTGTCCTGAGATCTAAAAAAGTGTCAAGTTTCTCATGTCCCACTCATCTTTCATTTCATTCTAGATATATACAGACCACGTAGAAATACACTTCATCACTCGCTGGCCAGAACTTAACAGAAGCACTAGCTATATTTGAAATCCTGCTAGATTATCCCATGGATTTATACATATTTGCAGTGAATTCTATTTCTGTGCAAAACGGTAAAATATATATTGTGTAAAGTGATCAGTGGTCTAGTTCATTCATTCTATTTCACTGGATTTTGTGTTAATTTAAATCTATTAAATTAAACCATCTCAATAGTTCCAGTTGTAAATGTAATGATATACCTGCTATATTATTTCCAAAAGATAATAGATTTTAAATGCTTAAATTTACTTTTAAAGTCGCGAAGGAATTTATAATTAATAAATTTAGTTAAGTCCTATATTTATAGATGTGTGTTTTAACCACTAAAACTCGCGCAGTATTTATTAAATACATAATTAAATACGCGAGCGTATATAAAATTGTCTTAACGGGAAATTCATCGCGCTTTAGACGGTTATTTGTTTTTCGGTATATTACATGTCTTTTTTTTCTTCATACAGAGTTATCGTAACCTGTGCGATCCCAGCATTAAGAAAGCAATAAAGCAAATCAATCTAAGCAAAGCAAAGCATAAACAGTGTGTAGAGTCTCCCTGACTCAGAACTTGTTGAGACTGTGTAAATTTTTAATCTTTGAGGCGATTCTATGTTTGGATTAAGGAAAGAGACACAGAGTACAGATTCATTTTCCAGCGATTACGGGATCCTTTTATGTGCTGACAGCCTACCCGTTAATCTGGGGCTGGAACTTGAACTAACACTCATACATTTAGTTTGAGGTGTAACTGCTGTTGTGTTATTCTATGGAGTGCCAGATTTTTTCACAATCGGTAAGTGAGAGCAAGATGAGTGAAGGCCTTTACTAGCGCGTGTATGAATGACAGGAAATTTAATCTTTTTTTTTGTAACCCATTTGTTAACTTGCTTACCGGGTAATACATTTTCTGTATCCCCGGCATTGTTCCTTTAAGTGGGATAGTTTTTGATAAACTCTGTTTAAACCCCCCTCCTTTTCTTTTGCTTAGTAAAGGGAAGAACAATTGGGAAGAACGGGAATTTTTTCTACCACCTATACCTAATTTTGAAACACCTCTTTCAGAGTAATTAACTTCACTGTTAGGTTAACTTACCTATGTTCCTGATAACTATCTATCTTTGGACTGGGTTTATCTTTGTCTAATAAGCGGGACGGGCTTAGTCGATACCAATTTTCTTCACCCCCTCCCTACCTTGTTATTTGCATTTTTCTTTAATTTTGATAATTCTTGTTGTAAACAAACGATTATTGTAGTGATTGTCTTTTTAACTTTAATAAACAACCTAAACTTTATCGTTATTCGTGTTGGACTACCCAAAGCCCTAAATTTCCCCTATTTGTTTAAGATAGTTGTATCCACGTTGTCTGTGTGTTTGAAGCACCAAATCGGTGTGAGAGTAGGTGGGTTTCTGGAAACTGGCAAATAATTGTTTGACCAGTATGAGCCTGAAGAGTAGATTGAGAGAAACGATTTGTCGTAAATAAGTCTGTCTTTACTCTCCTCCAGCACTCTGTGAAGCAACTATTTACTCTCTACATTTCTATCACTGAGCTTTTACCCATTATTCTACACTCTAAACCGGACTACTATTTCTAAGACTCTTTCTCAAAAAATAAATTTATTTATTCAAATCTAGTCGCGGTCTGATCTCTACAACGATTTGATCTCTGGCGCTGGTGTTAGAATTACAGCTCACGTTGCTAATGGGTCTCTGGTAGACTCTCATCAAAGAGATATAGCGACCAGCATTAAATGCGTGCTAAATGAGAACAGAAAGGGACCGATCTCAGAGTGTATAGACTGGTTTGGTTTTAACCAACAGGCGTAGGTGACAGCAAAAGTATGACGATAAAAGTGTGGCAAAAGAGAAGTGTAGATAAAGAAATAGATAATATGAAGTCTATTATAATAATCTGCCACACATACTCATCATGAAAACAATTAGAAATATATCATTAAACTGCAAACTTAAGTTAAGAAACTAAATTAACTGAAGGTAAAGTAGCAAACAAATAAAACGACAACAGAGGAAAAATTAAAGTAAATTGTAATTCAAGTCATTTAAATCAGGTATACGTAAATCACATATGAGCACTTTCTTTCTTTCTTTCTGTCTGTCTGTCTGTCCGTGTCTGTCTGTCTGTCTCTGTCTGTCTTTCTTTCTTTCACATTTATAAGCTTGTTAACTGTTATTTTCACTTCCTACTTATCGTGTGTAAAGCACCCTAACAAATACATAACTTTTCGATGTTCTGCTGTTTTGTTAGCTCGTCTGCGTAAAGCTGATATCGCTTTCTGTGATATTGTATTAACCACCCACAAAAAGCTATTCTTGTTCTCGTCATAAATTATAAATTAATGAAATAAAACTATTGAACAAAGCGCTAAGAATGAAAGTCTTGAGCAGAAAGTTGGTAAAGAAAAATATTTAGTTTGAACCAAAAAAATAAAAAATACAGTGACCGTTGCTGTTGATGAAGGTAAATAGGAGGTTAATGATAACAGCGATGAAGAAGAAAAAAAGAAAAGCGATAATGACAGTAACATTCCGGACAAGTCAACAATGTGAGATGAGGGAATACATCACATGTTTCACTCACCATGTTGAGCGGTGACTACAGTCAGCCAAATAATGATTAGAACAGTCAGGTGATAGTAGATTCTATTTGTCATCTTTTTTGGTTCTAGGATTCGAGTTCCAATTCGTGGCCACGTATATAGTCAGAAAAATGGTCACACACAATCCTGGTCTGGAAAGTGTATCTGTGCCTTTTGATACTGTAACTATAAATATATGTAGATTATGTGGGCGTGGTCTAATTAGTGACGCCACTAGCAGGCGCTTTTTTTTTTTTTGTTGTTGACCAAAGTTTGTGCATCCACCTCTTCATCTTTGACCAGGCCAACTTAATAAACTTTATTAGCTTGTGGGTTGTGTTTTGATCAATGCTTTAGAACAGGGGTCGGCAACGCAACAGCTGTGCGGATCTACTGTAAAAATACTAAACTTTCTACAGATCTACCTGGATTAAAAAAAAAAAAAAATGCTTGTTTTCAGAGTATCTGGAATTAGGAATAAGTTGCACTCAATGTAATTTGTATCTCTGCCACACGATTTGCTTCCGACAATCCCAGTGACAGATCGTTGGAAATTTAAAAAATTAAATACCTTACTGAATGTTATCTTCACTTCAAAGAAAATATCGCTTTCTATTTTATGCAATGCACGAGTGCAGTGAAATTTAGTAAGCTCGCTTACTGTTAACTCACTGTAAATGCTGTCAAAGTACTTTAAACCGGAGGAAACCGCATATTAAATTGACGGTAGTAGAGAGCTAGTCTGAAATTTACTTAGGTTGAAAAGTCCTTTTTTGCCCCATCCAACGCGTAAAGATCTATCAAATTATCTCCTGCGATGTAATGGTATATCCAGATCGACAGGTTGTCGACCATTGCTGTAGTTAATGACGAATAATCGCTTATTACTAACATCGTTACCATGACACAGTTTTGTCAGAATCATATTTTATCGTCGCTATTGATGATGTTGTTGTTGAGGTTGATGAAGATTTGCTAAAATACATTTTAAGCTTTCCTTTCAGTGAAAATAAAAATAAAGAGAGAGAGAGAGAGAGAGAGAGAGGTAGAGAGAGAAAGAGAGAGAGGTAGAGATAGGGAGAGAAAGAGAGAGGGATAGAGAGAACGAACGAACGAACTTTATTTTCAAAGGGTTAAGAATTGGGCGCGCAGGCCCGCCTAACATTCTGCCATTCCATTCTTTCAGGTTTAATGTACTTTGAGAGAAAGAGAGATGGCGAGAAAGAGAGAGGGGTAGAAAGAAAGATAGAGAAAGAGAGAAAGAGAGAGAGGGTGGGAAATACTATGGAAGGGTGAGACACAATAAATCAACTGTATATCACAAAAGACAAACCGTGTTGTTGTTGTTGTTGTTTAACTAGAGCTGCTGAGCTTCTCGCTCTTTAACAGTCAAATACGAAGTGGAAAGCTCCTTGGTATTATCTACACTGTAGATCTAAGCTTTTTCTGTGGCGATTCTGCCATTCCGAAACGTGTTGAGTTGAAGTCATGAGCCCCAGTTTCTCCTTCTTGGCTTGCATTTAAAGGATCGTCACATCTGGTCCAAAGCTAGGAGTTAGAAGTGCGTGGCATACTGTGCATTCCCCGCCATCCAAGGGAGCTCTCCAACTATGCAGAGCTAAAATACTGTACTCTTGTTCTAAGCTCTTTCTGCAGTAGTAGTCCAACAGTGGTCAAAACTCAAGAGTAACTAATGTGGGTCTTCAAAGGTGTCTACCTTTGCACAAGATTACTCTTGGCAGAGTTGTAGGTAGAAAAAAATGATGCTTCTACCTCAGGGGAGTTTTCACAAGATATTCGGAAAAGCGAGAACAATGCTGCATGAGGCTGAGCAAATGTTAACTCTATTATCTGCCGTCAACTTTTGTGAAGGATAGGGTTTTATTATAATTCGTTAGCTCGTTCAAGCCCCCTGCTGAGTTAATTCAGCGAAATTCCTCTTATTATTATTGTATAGCTCTGTTTATGTGTATTTAAGAAATTGTCTGAGACATACAGATGTAGCATATTCAAAATCATTAACTTTAGATTTGTATATATATATATATATATATATATATATATATATATATATATATATATATATATATATATATATATATATATATATATATATATATATATATATATATATATATATATATATATATATACAGTACTTTGCAAAAAAAATGGCAGTCATATTTTCGCAACGCAGCACACTCATAGAAGCAAATAATAATAAAAACTGTATGTCCAGAGGAAGATTGGTATCTCCCCTATCTATTAACTGTGGTTTCAGTACAATATAATGTTGCCTTCTCCAGCAAGGCAAGCCTGGATGCAGCGAGGCATACTTCCCACAAGTGTTTGTAGGTAATTGTGAGTCAGACTGTCCCAGTATTTTTCAGCTACCTTCTTCAATTGTTCAACGTCTCTGAGTCCACTCTTTTTTAAATGATTCTTGAGTAGTGCCCAAACGTTTTCAATTGGGTTTAGGTCGGGACTGTTGCTGGGCCACTTCAGCACTATCACATTCTTCTCTTGCAGCCATGCTTTGGTGGTATGAGCTGTATGCTTTGGGTCATTGTCATGTTGAAATGTGCACCCATCGGGGTACATGACCTGCATAAATGGCAGAAAGTGTCCCTCTAGTATGTCGATGTACCTTTCTTTCGTGAGAATTCCTGTGAAAACGCACAGCGGGGTGGCACCTCTTGCTGACACCCCTCCCCAAAGATGGAATTTCTGGGTATGTTTCGGTCGCCGGTACACAGGCGTTACAGAGTCTTTCGTCCAAATATTTATTTGAGCAGGATAAGACCAAACAGAACATTCATCAGAAAAAATCACATTGTCCCATGACAAATTTTGGTGTTCGTGGCCCCAGTTCAAGCGCATCTGTTTGTCAGTCTCTGTGAGCAATGTTGACGAAATTACCCGCTTTTTTTGTGTAATTCATCCTGTGTAGCTCCCGGTTGACAGTAGCATTAGACACCTCTGGACTTCCCAACTCGATTATGCACTGCCGTATGTTTTCTACACTCTTCATTGGCCCAGCCCGAACGATTTGGGCGAGACGCCGATGGTCCTTTGTGTCCAAAATTCTTGGCCTCCCACTAGCTTCTTTTCGCTCGATTCCATTACCTGCTTTTAATTTACTCACAACTCTGTAGATAGTCCGCTCAGGAATGTTCAAGGTTTTAGAAATGTTGGAACATGTTTGATTTCCTTCATTCCAAAGCTGTGAAATTAACATACACTTTGTCTTTGTATCCATTTTCTGCCACCAGCATTATAAATTGTCGTCTGCTCTGTTATCAAGGGACTGTACTCTGCGCTAATTTTTTTTCACTTTTGGTAGTGTTTGCTCACATAAGGGGAGTGCAAATTTGGGGCAGAACATGCATATTTAATTAGATTTCAGCATATTTAGTTGAGCAATATGACTGCCATTTTTTTGGCAAAGTACTATATATATATATATATATATATATATATATATATATATATATATATATATATATATATATATATATATATATATATATATATATATATATATATATATATATATATATATATATATATATATACAAATAACAAATTTAATAATCAATTATAGTTAACAGTTTAAAAAATTGAATAATTTTTTAACAAACCATAATCTTCATCGAGCGATGTTATGGAGTATTGGTTAAGAGTTCACTTCGCAGCTTTTATGTTTCTACTTAGCTGCCAATGAGGTTCTGCTCTAGCTGATGTTTGAGCTTTGCAGAAAGAGGACTTGATCACACTCGTCACTGGTCAAGTTTGAACGTTGTAGCACGTTCCAAGAAGTGTCAGGGAGTAACTACCAAGCTGGTCCCGGGTCTTTAAGACCCGTCTGATGATGATGTCTAGCGTCGTCTTCAGGCGACTTTTACCCTCACTTGTTCCAGAGATAGTTTCCTCAACTGGTACCACCGACTAGTGTCACAAAAAAAAGAGAACAAATAACCTCCTGAGTATTGCGTTTTCCTGACACATACTCATGTGCCCCCTCTTTTCATTCCACTATCTCATCCATCTCAGAACTGTTACCCTCGCTGAGAATTAATATTAATCTAATTGAGCGGGAAAACATCCATTACATTTATGTTGAATAGATTTATATTTACCTTTACATTGGTTGAAAAGGTTTAAAACTTTCATTACTTTTAGAGTGAATATGTTTACATTTACATCTACACTGATTGAAAATGTTAATAATATAATAATTATGTGCATCATTCTCTCATCATTCCCTCCCTGCTCCTTATGGAACTTGTGACAACCTCTGCTTTTAGTTCTCTATGAGAAACTCGCATAAAGCAGTCACCAGTCCTTGCAGTGGTGGTTCATGAAATCATCATTCTATACAGTCTGGTTGTTTTCTCAACGAGGGGAATTTTCACAATGCTTTCAACCGACTAAAGTGTCAGGTTATAATGCTCAGATGATTTTGAAAATTACAAGTAAGAGGAATACCTTACGTTTTCACGTAGTATGGTTCAACATGAGGGTGAGGGAAACCTCTTCCGAAATCAGACGCCTACATGTGGTTGGTTTGGTATTATTAGAATGCTAAACCAAACTATTTCTGATTGGATCTGTCTAAAACGGAAGCTCAAGAGAGCAATATATGTGTGTGGGCCAAAATTCAGTTTATAACCTAAAGTATTTTACGTTTTTCCGTTCTGCATATCCCATCTTCGTCAGAGGAGATCACAGACAGCCAAAATAAGAGCTAGTGAATATGAGACCAGCCACAGAAATAAGTGTAGCTGTTACGATTAGAGATATGTAAAACTCCCAAAATAGGAATGGAAGCTCAAGCCTTAGGATTCTCTTCGTGTGGAAATAGTAGAAGGATTCTAACTTCATGGGATAACGGCATCTCAAACTAGTTGCAGTAAATTACGGCTATATTGTGCAATCAAGTCTGTAATAATTCACACGATATCAGGGTAAGTTGTAAAATGTATATTTTATCATTTTATATTTTTATTTGACATGTTTAGATAGCGTGTGGATGTACAGTTACATATGGGCTTGGCAACCTCATCAGACAAAATAACATGCCACATAAACCATCACTGCAAGAGCTGATAACTGCTTGCTCACAAGGAACCAGCAGCATATGTAGCCCCATGCTCTATAGGGAGCAGGGAGTGGATGATAAAATCTTGGTGTATATATTTATTATATCAACATTTTAGTACGTTCTATATGTATATTTATATATGTATAGAGTGTTACATTGGTTGTCTTCCGCTGTCCAAAAACACTTTCATCTGATGCAATGGGCACATTTAATTCTCATGGATGAAAAAATTCTGAGAAAGATGAAATGTTGGATGGAGCAGAGGTCGCCTGATGATTATATCAGGAGACTCGATACTTAGAAGAGATATTTTTCTTATTTCAGTTGTTGGTCAAAGTTGCCAGAAGTCAACGCTTTACACCGACAACAGACGGGTCTTGAGTACGTGGACGTGTGCAAGGGACGTGCTGCTGCCAAAAGATTCAACTGCTGAAGATAAGAAACAGTCCTGTAACCTCTAGGAACCAGCTGCAACTGAACGGGACGCCAACTGACCCCGTCATTGTCAGCTAAGTAGCATACCAGCTCAGCTAATGGACATTTATAATTTTGTTCTCTTATCCACTATAACCAAGATTTACCGTTAATGATAAATATCATTGCTTTGTTTTGAAAACACCTCTTTTTAATTTACCTTGTTAACTAAGCATTGATTATTAAACTTGTTTATATGTAAATATAAATTTATAGTTGAATTAATCACTATTGAGTGAATTTTGTGTCTGCGCTCGTATGACACAGGTTTTTTAGTACATAACCATAGAGAGCTAGTAAATTAAAATTTTGCGGAATCACCTTCAGCTGGGAGCTCAGAAATACGAGTTGACATCTTTCCTCACAGAAAAGGTGGAGAGTAATAATTTTATAACGGCTTAGATGATCTCAGTTGTTATACTTGCTATTCTGTAAAATTCCAGTGAGTGCCCTTAAATAGAAGCACCATGCTTCTATTTATATCTCTGCAAGAGTAATCTTGAGCGAAGGTTGATACCTTTTAAAAACCTCATCCTTTTACACGGAGTTTGGCCATTAGTGGACCACTACTGCAGAGCAGTGGGAGACAAAACCCGCTACAGTGACTGTTCCTCCAACTTTATCTATATTGCAGCTAAATATATGTAATATTCTACATACTGTAGCAGAGTTTCTTCCAGTGCAATCTTGTTATCTTTTGCTGTATTTATTCACATAACCGTTTTCTGTTCCCTGTGTAATAATGATTACGAACAAATATCTAGAAAGAATAAAAATTCTCAGTGTAGACGTACATGTTATTCGTCGTCAGAGAGTTATACTGCTTCCTCCTCTATGACCTTCTTGACTGAGTCTTGTGTGAACACCTGGGAAACGTATATTTTAATCTAAGGGCACTGAGCAAACCCAGACATCGAGGTGGAAACTTGATCTATAAAAGTGACGACGTCGCCATTGTTAGTGCTTTCATCATGTCACGTTATTTCGTTACTTGATCTTTCTGTAAACAAATATGATGAAAACTAAACAGTTTTATTTCAGTGATGAAAGTATTTATCAAGGTTATTTCTTTTCAGGTGTTTTACTCCTAAGGTGAAAGGTAGAAAGCTGGAGTATGAATTTTCTGTGTGTTTCATTATATACATTGCCTATTGGATGTAAAAGTCTGACGATCAGATTACCTCCTTACGGATGTTCAGTAGAGTTTATGTCGTGTACTCTTTACATCAATGGTTGATTAACTCGTAAAGGACGAGCGACAAGTTTTAAGGGCCGATTTCCCCAGGTACTCGTGGCAGTAGGCCAATTTTGGGGGCTGAAATATTAGAACTAAGTTTGTGTTTTGGTTTGTCCCAAGATTATATTTTATAAATCCTTACTCATATTCCTTTACAACTATGCATAACATTACCATACTTTAAAAAAATAATAATAAAAAACTTAAGAGGAACCTGCCCTTAAACTTTAACACTATATGGAAACTCACAGCCACAGACAAATTCTTACGTCCAACATGGGGAAACCACCTCGTCCTCTGAGAGTTAAACATCCTCTCATCTGTGTTCTTTTCGATAACTCTCCTTCCTGACTTGTTTATTGTCCTATTTAGTCAAAGCGTTAAGTGGCAGAGTTGTTAGACAGCTTGCTTTTTAAGGTCACGCTGCAGGGTTCGAAACCAGGTAGAGTCACGCTGGAATCTACCAAGCTGTAAAAGGGTACCTGGCTGCTCTTACGGTTATGGAAGACAGGCAGCGAGGAAAGAAAAGCGGTTACCCCACCTCACAAGGATGAGAGGCTAGTATTTCACTTACCTGCAGTATTATCGGCTGTGTGACCACCTTTACGATGTTTACCTATTCACATACAGGTCATACAGGGACGTGTAGCAAGACTGGGCAACTTAATTTTGTATTTTTTTTTTTTTTTTGCCATCGATGTGGCGAATTAGGAAATGAATTTTTAATGCTTTATCCAAATAGAACACAAATGCTTGACGAGTTTAACACTAGCAACCCTTTAATTTTAAATATGTATATGTTTTTTATTGTAATGAAAATTGTTCTTTGAAGTCGTCAGGGGTCGTCCACATGTGACATCATTCAATTTTTGCCATATTTAAACCCCCTCCCCTCTCCTCATTGACCCATTTTGTTACAAAATCCCATACCTCCCTCTTATGCGGTATCACAAATCTCTCACCCCCGACCCATTTTACGTAAAATAGTGTTTAATTAATCAAGCGTTAACAAACATCTTCCCTTTCACGTGGTGAGTCTCTGCACGAGGCAAGGCCCAACGTTTGCTCTACCCAACTAAATGTTTTTGCATTGTTAGTCCCATACAAACAAAAATTTAAATGTTTATATCAGCCTGAATCAATCTAATTTTAATCAATAGTGCAGGTAATATAGCCCGCATTTTGTTTTTTTAGGTGCCTATTACATTATATTCATCAAAGAAAAGTATAAGTAAAAAACCACTTAAAACAGTTAATTACTCTAACAGTTATCCGATATTTCAGCTGAGATTATAATAATACTAGCAATAACCCGTCAATATTGACAGGCTTTTAATTATAGTGTGTTGTTTCAGTTACATGTATTACAGACGATACTATTACCACTGTGGTCATTTCATTGCAGGCGTCCGTCATTAGATATTTGTAGTGAAAATTATATGCATGTATTAAATACCAAGACATGTAGTAACCTTCCTAAATGACATGTGGAGCAGTGATAATAATCTATTGGACCGTAAATCGACTAAATAACTAACATTTCTTTTATGACAACATGTCTCGTAATTGTTCGTGCATCCTTTAAAATCTTGACTTGGAGTACGTTGGTCGGCCACATCATGCACACCGTCATTTGCGCACTTTTTCTATTTTCGAGAGAGTACATTAACTTTCAACCACAGCTAAGTGGTTGAAAGTTAGACAATTATTGAATTGTTTCCCCTACATGTACTCTCTCGAAAATAGAAAAATGAGCAAATGACGGTGTGCATGAACAGTTTGATTATGGAAAGAAGCGAACAATACAATTGATCAACAGTACATGAACTGGAGACCGGAAGGTGCGGAGATGTAGATTAAATCAACAGACAATCAATATACTCTTCTGTCCAGTTTCATTCGGGAGACGGATTTAACTCATCATTCTCTTAAAAATAACCTTAAAATGTAAGTTTTTGATTGTTTCTTCAAGACCAAATTTTAATTTAAAGTATAGCAGACTTATTATTATGGATCAAAATGATAAGATGGCTGCAATTAAAAAACTGTCAATTTTGACGGGTTGTTGCTAGTAACAAATAATAGAAAGAATTTTAAAGCCAGAGAATTTTCATACTAGCTGTGTCCATACAGGCATTTGGAAGCGCTCCAACTTCAGGATTATAAATACTCTCTCCACGTTCCCAGTGAAAATTCACGATCATGTTCACACAAATTCACATTAATCGTGAACATCACAAGATAGGAACGTGATCTTTTCTTTGAAGTGAATTTAACATTCGGTAAAATATCATTTAGTCTTAAGTTTCCACCGTTCTGTTGATGGAATTTCCGGAAGCAGACTTTCTGGCAGAGTATAGGCTACACGTATTCAGAGGCAGATCTACTATAAGGCTAATGAAGCTTGAGAGGGCTGTACCGTACGTCTAGTTTGACAAGTGAATTTTCCCTGATTTGATGGATGATTAAAGGGACTTTTAGCTTTTCATAACAGCAGTACCCCCGAACATTTGTTGCAACTTTTTTGTTTCGCCAGAGCGAACCTATTCCACCTTGGCTCATTAGCTATGCGCAATAACATCGTGGGAGTTTACACGTGGGCTCATTAATATTCACTGAAGCAGAGCGAACTTTTCACCACGTTGGCTAATAAATATGCAGACCGTTATCTGCCATGCCTTCTGAAGACCGCATTGTCTTAGGATAGGTTAAGCCACACCCACTGTTACCTCTAGAGCTATTTAGAGCGATTATAAGCAAGCATGCTACTAAACCTTTCGTTCGTACCTGCCTTAAAGGAGTGGCCAGAATCAAACGTAGGAGCGACATAGATCTAAGGCACGATGGTCCTTAGAAGCAGCGTCTCGCAGGAATTTCGCACCTCGATGCGAACCACAGAACGCTCGGAAGACCGAGGAAACGGAAGAAGCGCAGCGGTTGTCAACCAGGAAGCCAGTAGCGGCCTCTGTGTTAGCACGACGGGGAGAATTTCGATTTTTACCTCAAGATCAAGAAAGGTGTTAGAATCTAACATGTCCCCCTCATTTGTCATTCCTAATAGTATATATGCAGACCTCTGAGAACTGCCGTTATCATTCGTTTTACCAGAGCTTTTAAAGTACCACTAGCTTATAGCTGAATTCTGCTAGACCCCCCCCCCCCCCCCAGGGATCTTTCGGCTATATTGGTTCATTTTTTAGCAGTTTAAAGTGATCATTGGTCTAGTGCATTCATTCATTTTATTTCACTAAATTTTGTGGTTAAATTAAATCTATTAAATTAAATCTATCTAAAAAGTTCCAGTTGAAGAGTTAATGATATCTATTACATTATTTCTAAGATAATAGAGGCTTAAATGCTTAAAGTAACCTTTAAAAGTCGCGAAGGAATTTATAAACTAATTATCGCTTTAGAATGTTATTTGATTTTCGGTATGAATTACATGTTTTATCTTTCATATATAGGATGATCCTAACCTTGCATCCCAGCAAGAAAGTAAGAAAGAACATTGTAGAGAGTCTCCCAGACTCAGTTCTAAAAAAAACCCCAGAAGTTGACGAGACTGTTTAAATTTAAATCTTGTGGCGATCCTCTATTTTGGGATTCAGCTATCTAAAATTAGCAGAAAGAAAGCAACCCCAAGAACAATTTAACACACCATATGTCGTAGATTTTCGATAGAGGAATTAAGACTTGGGTTGGTCCCTCCTGAATAGATTAGAATAAGTGATAGTCACAGTGAAAAGTAGTAATAGCAATAGATTTCCACGAGTGAGATGGTAGAAATGTGATAGAGGCTGTCTCTGAGATCGAGAAATCTTCTCTCTCACTCACCTATCTTCTACGACCACTTTTGAGGAGTCAGACAGTCTAAACACACACACACACATATATATATATATATATATATATATATATATATATATATATATATATATATATATATATATATATATATATATATATATCTCTAACCACTCACGTGCACGCACATACAAGACGACAGTTATATGTACAGACGTAGGGAACCTATGACAAATGATTATATAAATATTCGAGTACGAGCTGACCAACACGCTGATTATTTTCAAGAGAAATTTTAATTATCATCTAAAATTTCTTCACCACACATAGAAATTACACCAAAAAACATATACCAATAGTCATTAAAAAAATCAAGGAATTGTTACAAGAAATGATAGACCCGTTGGTATGATCCTTCCCTCGAGGTATAGCTCACCGTCCCGTTTTATATATATATATATATATATATATATATATATATATATATATATATATATATATATATATATCTATATATATATATATATATAGTTAGCAATACCTTGCATTAAGAAACGTTATGACAGCAAAAAACTTATTGGGTTTCAAAATACCACTGTGACCGTGTGGCCAGAAAGGTGTAATTTTAGACTGAGTAATTAGTTGTCGATCTAGTCTACGGTGTGAATTTGTGCTCATGTTGGCATTCTCACCCGGTAATGGGCGATTTAAACGAAACACACCTTCGCCATCCATGAAGAAGACAGACGTGTGAGACGTAGGAGACAGCCATCGATTGTTAGGCATCCTGGCGCTGTCTGACACCAGAAGAAAACACCTTTTTGAGCACGAAACCGTAAGAAGTGTGAGTAGGACAACGAATATCGTGGGATGTAACAGCCCATTAGTGGGCGGACTTTGAGTTGTGTCGATTAGGGAGATACTTGATTAAGATGTGATCTCATGTCATCCATACTGAGCACAGGACTCCTGATTTGCTCCCTAGAGGGACAGGTGGAGCTTTCCCTGACATTTTGACGTGGCGGCTATCATGTGGTACAGGGATAGAGACGAAGATTTAAACTGAAACAGTGAGAGCCTTCAGTCAGAGAGCTGACAAGTAGCCAGATCGTTCTTGTGCAAAACGCGCCTTTTACGATAACCAACTGAGGTTGTGGGCTTTTGCATAGTTGCGTCTGTGCTAAGAGAACTAACGACATAGAGGTATGCTTGCATATAAGTACATTTTTATAATACTTTAGATTTAGTAATATTAGACTTTCAGGTTTAAAAGTTAATACTTTGTAGCGTTTGTCTATCTATAGCTTGATAGAAGCTGACTGGCGATTTATGTGTATTTAAGTGTAATTTCACGGATATCTCATCGCTATTGTCAACAGTGAGACTGTGTGTTAAATGTGTAAAGTACTAAGTGAATTTATAAGAGGAATTCTAGTGTCGCATTGCGATGTATACAAGTGTGTATTTATTACCATTATTATTATTATTTGCGAAGTGTTAAGTAATAGTTATATTGCATTCTTGTGAGCCGTAAGTGTGGTTAATTTTATATCAGTGATTTTTATGAGGGGAAGATTAGCGTACCCTCTAGATCCGTGAGTAGCCTATGCCTATTACATTTAGTACAGAGCTGTAAGAATAGAGTACATATCTCCTTTTTCTTTAGAGCAGCTAGACCTCTAAGATACTGATAAATTGATGTCATTTAGACCAGTGCGCTGTGTGGAATATTTCATCATAGATAGAAGTGCTTCATTTAAGTTTTATCTCGCGTGATGATGGAGTTAGTATCTATTATGCGTATGAAGGCATTGTTGTTGATTGAGATATGTTTATTGTTGATTACACATACATACAGACTTGCATGAACACACACACGCACACACACACACACACACACACACACACACACACATGGTCATTTAAGTGCATGTGCTTGCATAATTTCACACATATGTATGTATTATTAAGTAGATGATGTTTGTCCATTAGTACGATGCTAGTTTATTTTGTTTAATTTTATTTCAGAGAGTCCAGCAGTCTGTGCTGGGTTATTATATGTCGTTACCTAAATAGCTTGGTTATATGGTGTTGTATAGGATTTACCTTCAAAAAGTAAACTTGCGGACAACATTGTTTCTGTATGATTCTTGTGCTACCTGATAGGGTTTCATTAATAAAAGTGGGACCCCTGTCATCAAGAGTTTTTCTGTGACTGCGGAACGTGTGTGAAAGTAGGACAGAGAGAGTGACGACAACATTACACACAAATCCTTATTCTCCTTCACACATCGTCTTCGCACCGTCACAAATGGCGTCGTCGGCAGGATACTGACAGACAGTGTAGTATAGTCATACGCGGAATGTTCAATGCTGCAATAGAGCACTAAAACCAGTGAGCACCTAGGATAACTAAGCTAAACCTTGCAAGAGTATTACAACGCCCAGCACAGACGGAGCAGCACATCTACCCAGTACATCTCCCCGGTGAAGATTCGCACCACCATAGGCCCAGCAAAGAATCGAAGCACCATAGGCCCATTGAAGAGTCGCACCAACGTAGGCCAGGCGAAGAGTTGTACCAACGCAGGCCCAGAGAAGAATCATACCACCGTACATCCATTGAATATCTTATCAAGCCAGGAACCAGCCGTTTGCAGTTATATTAATTTTCCTGCATTAGTATCCTCGCTAATGATACTCCATCACAACAGACAGGAACACTATTTCTACGCCAGTGTTATTATGCCTAACCAGTGACCGACCTACCACGATTGACATTCAGCCAGGGACTCAATCGTATCACCAGGCAGCACCTGAAACTGCTACAGGCCACATAAGCGAAGAGTAGACAAGAGCAAGCAAAAAAGAAAATAAGAGACACTTTCTATTATTTATTGTAATATTATAATAAGTGTTTTCTTTCCATCTGTTTTTGCATTGTATTGTATTAGGTTAGGGTAGAGAAGAGATGTCAACTAAATGCGCAGACGCCACATGCCGGTCAGAGCCTGGGAGCACCTCGACAGCTGAAGGTGGCTCCCGTGAAGAAATCCTCACACCAGAAGAGAGCCCGAGCAATGCGCATGTGAAGGTGATTTACATAACAGTGCCGGAGGTAAGAAGATTTGGTGAAAATTCAGGCCCCACTTGGCAAGAGTTTGTGAAGGAGGTAAAAGCTGCATGGAAGGTAGGGCCTTTAACTGTAGAAGATAGGTTAGACATTGTGTGGAATAATGTTACACCAGTGGTCTCTAGGGAATTACGGATACGTGGCGAAGCCAAGGCCGGCCCTGAGAAGTTGCTCGAAATTGTTGAAGAAGCCTACAGTGAACGACAACTAGTCAATGAGATGACTAGGGGTTTCTATGCCATGAGACAGGGGCCTAGCTTATCAGTAATGGCATTCTCTCACGTGTTGCATGAATTATTTCTGAGATTGAATGCAACGCGCGTGAAGAAAGGCTTGGCTCCCGCAGACCAATCCATGCTCAGAGATCATTTTGTTGCCCAGCTTAGTAATGATCTGAGCAGGACATTTGTGAAGGAACATGTGCTAAAGAATCCTGGTGTTTCATTTAGGAAAGTTAGGGACTATGCCCTTTTCTGGGAAGGCAAAAAGCATGATGCACCAGTGCAGATAGCCAGTGAAGAAGCCCACACTGAAAAGGACAAACTCGAAGCTGAAGTAGCTCGCCTTAAGTCCCAGATAGCACAGCTATCACAGACCAGTTCGCCAGCACAAAAGGAGACGAGAACAAGAAGGAAACAGTGCCAACCGGGTAAAAACCTAGAGCAGAACCAAGGTGTGGATCAATTGGAACAAAAACTAGACCTTCCTGTAGGTGAGAGTCAGGCAGTTGATAGTGCATGCAGTGATTTAGAGGTTAGTAAAAACACAGATGCACCAACAAGGCGACAAGGATTTTGTAAATGGTATAATGTCGACAAAGGATGGGGATTCATTACACCGGATGATGGAGGTGTTGATGTTTTTGTACATCAGACAAAAATTTTCAGAAGGGGATTCCGTAATCTGGGGAGAAATGAGAGAGTAGAATTTGACAGCAACCCGTCTGTTCAGGGCATTGAAGCGGACTTTGTATCCGGCATTGGCGGCCAGGAATGTAAGGGTAGCAGGAGGCGACCCATGGCACAGAGGAAGCCCAGAAAAATAAGATGCTACAATTGTGGAGACTTTTCAGACCACATGGCAGCCAAGTGCTCTCATGGCCCGCTTCCGAAGCGATGTTTTCAGTGTAAGTCCCTAGAGCATTTGATATCGGTTTGTCCCTCAAAGAGCATCCCCTCTAAACGTACCGACATATCTAGGTTGTCTTCAGGGTGCAGGCCAAGAGATGGCCGTGACAACTGTTACCCTAAGGGCGCCAAGAGAAGCGGTCAACGTTCAGAAGAGGAAACTCATCTTAAACAGATAGGAGGGGATACACGCCGTCGCTCCGGAGAGGACACCAATCTAAATAAGATTGGGAGGAATGTACGCCGACATCGACGGAACACAAATGCGAAACAAGCTGGAAGCATTCCACCGCCAAGGCCGACAACTGCAGGCACTAACTCGCTGAACTCTCAACAGAGTAGCAACGCTGTACGAGCGGTCAATTCTCCCAGACCACGACAAGCAATCAGACATAAACGTGGAACTGACAACGGAGCAGAGTACGTTTGTGGGGACCACAACAAATTTAGGGGCGGAACATGTGACCGTGTGGCCAGAAAGGTGTAATTTTAGACTGAGTAATTAGTTGTCGATCTAGTCTACGGTGTGAATTTGTGCTCATGTTGGCATTCTCACCCGGTAATGGGCGATTTAAACGAAACACACCTTCGCCATCCGTGAAGAAGACAGACGTGTGAGACGTGGGAGACAGCCATCGATTGTTAGCCATCCGGGCGCTGTCTGACACAAGAAGAAAACACCTTTTTTGAGCACGAAACCGTAAGAAGTGTGAGTAGGACAACGAATATCGTGGGATGTAACAGCCCATTAGTGGGCGGACTTTGAGTTGTGTCGATTAGGGAGATACTTGATTAAGATGTGATCTCATGTCATCCATACTGAGCATAGGACTCCTGATTTGCTCCCTAGAGGGATAGATGGAGCTTTCCCTGACATTTTGACGTGGCGGCTATCATGTGGTACAGGGATGGAGACGAAGATTTAAACTGAAACAGTGAGAGGCTTCAGTCAGAGAGCTGACAAGTAGCCAGATCGTTCTTGTGCAAAACGCGCCTTTTACGATAACCAACTGAGGTTGTGGGCTTTTGCATAGTTGCGTCTGTGCTAAGAGAACTAACGACATAGTGGTATGCTTGCATATAAGTACATTTTTATAATACTTTAGATTTAGTAATATTAGACTTTCAGGTTTAAAAGTTAATACTTTGTAGCGTTTGTCTATCTATAGCTTGATAGAAGCTGACTGGCGATTTATGTGTATTTAAGTGTAATTTCACGTATATCTCATCGCTATTTTCAACAGTGAGACTGTGTGTTAAATGTGTAAAGTACTAAGTGAATTTATAAGAGGAATTCTAGTGTCGCATTGCGATGTATACAAGTGTGTTTTATTACCATTATTATTATTATTTGCAAAGTGTTAAGTAATAGTTATATTGCATTCTTGTGAGCTGTAAGTGTGGTTAATTTTATATCAGTGATTTTTATGAGGGGAAGATTAGCGTACCCTCTAGCTCCGTGAGTAGCCTATGCCTATTACATTTAGTACAGAGCTGTAAGAATAGAGTACATATCTCCTTTTTCTTTAGAGCAGCCAGACCTCTAAGATACTGATAAATTGATGTCATTTAGACCAGTGCGCTGTGTGGAATATTTCAATATAGATAGAAGTGCTTCATTTACGTTTTATCTCGCGTGATGATGGAGTTAGTATCTATTATGCGTATGAAGGCATTGTTGTTGATTGAGATATGTTTATTGTTGATTACACATACATACAGACTTGCGTGAACACACACACACACACACACAAACATGGTCATTTAAGTGCATGTGCTTGCATAATTTCACACATATGTATGTATTATTAAGTAGATGATGTTTGTCCATTAGTACGATGCTAGTTTATTTTGTTTAATTTTATTTCAGAGAGTCCAGCAGTCTGTGCTGGGTTATTATATGTCGTTACCTAAATAGCTTGGTTATATGGTGTTGTATAGGATTTACCTTCAAAAAGTAAACTTGCGGACAACATTGTTTCTGTATGATTCTTGTGCTACCTGATAGGGTTTCATTAATAAAAGTGGGACCCCTGTCATCAAGAGTTTTTCTGTGACTGCGGAACGTGTGTGAAAGTAGGCCAGAGAGAGTGACGACAACATTACACACAAATCCATATTCTCCTTCACACATCGTCTTCGCACCGGCACACCACCATAAAGGTATCGATCAGTCCTGCATTCACTCTATTCATTCAACTGTGATCACGTGCATTTTTCTCATACTCACAGCTTTGGTAGCCACTTCGGGAACAACAAAGAACAATATTTTTAAGGCTTGCTCATACAGAATCTTCAATGGTAGTTTTGGCCAAGAAAACCCCAGGTCCAAAAAGACGGGTTGAATAACTACTTCCGGGACCGTTCTCTTGGGAATACTATTGTTTTGGGTGTCTGTTTAAGTCACATAAAATTGTCCAGGCACGAGCGTTTATAGCGAGCACAGTGTCAACATCTTAGATTTCAAACGAATGAGGAATGTCAGGTCGGCACCTTCTCTCAGTATAGGAATTTAGTTGGTCACACCACCACTTGTCAACAGTGTCGGGAAAGTTACTGATTGTAATATGTTACTTGCCACAAAGGCTGAAAAATGACTAGAGTTTTCTCAAGAAGAATCAAATCAGGATCGATAACCCGTTACTTCTTTAAAATCTTAAAGTTCTTGCACAAGTTATACATCAAATCTTTAAGGAAAGAATGTTTGTTGTTTTCTTCACAGATTTATCTCTTTACACAAACGCTGGCAAAGTTTGGGTACCACAGTTTCACTATATATAAATGGAAAGAACACATATCAAATAATTATACATACTATAACTGATAATTTAAACTGCAAGAGTAGCTTGTCTTATAGTTTAACACTTCCCGTGGAATAAGTTATATTTAAAAATCAAACATCCTGAATTAAGAATACCTACGCATTCCGTCAATACTCAAGATGTAGCAGTCATTTAATAAGTTAGTTTTAATACAAATATTCTCGTCTGAGTATTAGCAGTTAAATCAAATTCCTTTATTTAGCTACAATGAGTTTAAAGCTAGAAATTATAATATATTCCGCTTTACACTGTAACTCGTCGACTAGAGAATATAACTGACTTAATAATTTAACTCTCTGCACAAATCTAATTAGCAAAAATGAAATAAGCGATTTAACACTTTAACACTCACAAAATACTAGATAAATAATATAAGATTTACCTCAACACAGAACTACTAAGAACTTAAACCACTGTGACGTACGTCTAAGTATGACAAATGAATTTCCCTGACTCGATGGATGATAACAGAATATTGGCCTCTCATAACTTTAGAACCCCTGATCATCTGTTGTAACTTTTACCGGCATGCAGCTTTTCCACGAGAACCTTACACGCTGGATCATTAATATGTAGCCTGCTATCTTATGCGAACGTTTGAGATCGCATGGCCTTTGATGGGAGATTAAATCCCGCCCACAACCATTTCTGAGAACGATTTATAGCAATCTTTTCCTTAACGCCGGCCCAAAAGAGGACGGGCCACAGACTCACTCCTGTTTCTAGAGCAATAAACAGCAGATCATTTTCTTACCTGGCTGTCACCCCGCCTGGTGGGAGTTGCCACAGCTCTCAGAACAGTGGCACCATCAAAGACAGACAGATCTCAGAATTCAATCGCGGCGGTACACGATCTAAAGAATCAGGGAACTAGCAGCTCACAGAGTTAGCTTCTCGAGAAATTTTCGCACTCTCATGCTAGAAGCCTGAGACGGAAGGAAATCGGTAGACCGGGGGAAACGAAGGAATCGCAGCGATTAACACAACGGCGAGGTATCTCGAATTTTGCTCAAGTTCAAGAAAGGTGCGAAAATTTAACACGCCCTATTCAAGTTACATTCGAGTAGTATAAATAGAGAACTCCGAGAAACTGCATTTTATCGTTCGCTCTGACAGAATCCTAGTTGCACTAGCATAGTCGGATTCCTGCTGGATTTCATCTACCTTCGTGACTATTGGAGTGTATTCTTTCTGTGCAGACGGTAATTTATACATTAGCTTCGAGTGATCAGTGGTCGAGTTATTTCAATTGATTTCAATGGATTGTGGTGTAAATTTAACCTTATTAAATAAACCCATTTTCAAAGTTCTAGTGCAAACAAATGTTACAGCTAAAGGTATTTCCTAATACGATTGACGCGTAAATTTATTTTGCAGACGTTAAAGAGAATTATAACTTTAATACAGTTTAGTTCTGTATAGATAGATGTGCTTTTAATTATTTTTAACTCACGGGAAGTTTTCCTGATTTGTTAATTGACGACGCTAATAAATAAATAGGCTAACTGTAATTTATCGCGTCAGATTATAATATGATTTGTAATGCATTTCTTGTTTTGATTATCTTTCATTCAGAACGATCATTCAACCTGCATCCCAGCAATTATTAATTATATACAGAGTTCTGCCAAACTCAATTCGATAACTCCAGTAACATATGAACTTTTTTAAAGCTAAACTTGTGGCGACCTGTAATGGGCCCCGCTCCTCTGAACGTAACTGAGAAAAAAGCCATTCAAGAAACACTTTAAAAATACTAGTTCATATAGAGTCCTTAAAGAAAACTGGAAGCAGAACATATTTTATTCACTGCCCCTATTTGTGAAGAAAAAACATCGATCTACTTGAACACTGTCTGTCACGTATATTCAGTGGATTTTCCCCCCCCCCCCCCCCCCCCGAAGAAGAACTTACCTCAGTGTTTTTCTTAACTTGTGACATTACGGAAAAAGGAAGTTATCTCCACCAGCTGTGCCAATTTTAGGAACCACACCATACCTCACGCCTAGCCAAGTGCCTGTGCCTTTCTTTAGGAACTTTATCTAATAAACAAACAGTACCGTTAAACTTCAACGTCCAGCGATTTCGGGACACTTTGTTAACTTCAACAACCCCCAAATCTGGGGCTGTACACGGAAGAAAAATACTTTTGCCTAAGCCAAGGTTTAGTGCTGTTTTTTGATGTATTTCCTATGAAGTGCCAGAATTCACCTTTCGGTAAGTCTGCATGTGTGTTTGTGGGGATGGCCAGCCCTAGTGTGTTTTTTTGAATGAAAGGAGATTTATCTTTTCTTTACCCTTTTAATTAGTTCGACCTTGTACTAAGGTGCATTATATTCCTTGTACGGGATCTCTCCTAGCGGGATTGGGTAACTGTGTTCATTCCCCCCTCCCGTAAAATTTGTTGATTTAAAGGGAGACAATTGAGAACCCTAGCTTTCCTCTACCCCCCCCCCCCCCTTATTTCTGTAACCCCTTGCCACAGAGTAATATATTTACCAGTGGGTTAAATTGCCTATCTCGGTGGATGGGATATCTCTCCTCAAAACCCCCTCTTCCCTTAGCATATTTGCATTCTGTAACCTTTGATTTTTGACTGTAAATGTACAATTATGTGTGAGTCCTTTATGATAATAAAGGTATTAATATTTATTTGTGTTGGTTGTCGGTTGGCCTAAAACTCCAAACATTTCCATCTGTGTAGGCTGTATTCATGTACGTTGAGCGACTGGAACTGACAAACAATTGTTTGTGCAGAAGAGAGATAGGAGTAGTCTGTGAGAAAACAGATATTGTCGTAATAAGAGACTGTCCTTGCTCCTTCCCAGCGCTTGTGAATCTACTACCTCATTCTCCTAAATCCTTATTCTCACAGAGCCTTCAATATCACTTTACACTCTAAAGGGACCAATATTCATCAGCACCCTCTCAGATAAAAATTACGACAATATATGGTTAGCTCGTTCGGGATTCTGAACTTAGTTAAAATAGAGTGTGGTTGATTGTCTTTGTGAAGTAGGGTATAATCTTTAAAAGTATTACTTCCCCTAGACGAATCCGTTCAGTATTTTGGGCCAACCACACAATAATTAAGACAGGTTTGTTTTTCCACAGGAACATGCAGTTAGTGATAATAAAAGATTGTCACATTTGTATTCTCTGGCAGAGGGAATTGAAAATTTTTGGTTATATAATTGCTGGGACTGCGTGATTGTTTTAAAATCACTAAAGGTTATGAAGCGTTTGAGTTGAGCTAAGCTAAAGACGGATTGTTCTGATTTTTTAAAATTAAGTTAACTACGTCTCATCTCAAAAAAATTGTCTTCAGGAACTGTAATTTTGAATGGTACCTCAACCACTTGTCTCTTTGACACTGGATTAAGTTTTAGTTGTATTGTTGCTAGACACCTAGTCAAACCAGGTCAGGAGACAGAGGAAACCGTCAAACTTAGTGGAGTTTTCAGGAGTGATGCACCCAGGACGCTTCCTATCGCACTGGTAGAAATACACTCTGACTTTGTCAGAGGAGTTATAAAAGCGGCCATTATGGATGATCCTATCTACCCAGTTATCCTGGGATGTAGATATGTGTTTATTGGGAGACCAAAGGAGCCGATTGTGGCAGCGGTAACCACAAGAGGGCAAGCCAAGAAGGAGAGGGAGCCTGCGCCAAATTTGTTGCCGAACGAACTGAAGGAGGCGCAACAAAAGGACCCTACTCTGGAGCTCTGCTTTAAAAAACTGCCCATGGCTAAGGACCCCAGACACAACGGAGACATCTTTTCTAAGGATGGCGTATTGTATCGTAGAACGGGAAACCCGGACACGGGGAATAACCAGCTCCTAGTCCGACGCAGTACCGAAGCCAGATCTTAGAGATGGGGCACTCTCTTCCCTTTAGCGGACATATGGGACAAAACGCCACTATTCAGCGAATAAAAACCCACTATTGGTGGCCAGGAATGAACTCTGACATTGTCAGGTATGTGAAATCCTGCGCCCAGTGCCAACGGGTAGCACCCAAGCACTTGACACCCCCAGTACCTATGGGGCAAATGCCAATAGTAGGGACTCCATTTGAACGGGTTGCTGTCGACATTATTGGTCCTCTGGAAAAGACCAAAAGAAGGAACAGGTTCATCCTGACCTTAGTTGACACTTGCACTATGTGGGCCGAAGCCGTACCGCTACCATGCACTAATTCCAAGCATGTCGCAGAAGCCCTTGTGCAAATTTTTACACGGTTGGGATTCCCTCAACAAGTTTTGACGGACAATGGATCCCAATTCCGTAGCCTGTTAATGGAGGAGATCTTTAAGATCTTGAGGGCCAAACATATCCACACAAGTCCCTACCATCCGGCCGGAAATGGGCTCGTGGAACGTTTTAATGGCAGCCTCACCACCATGTTACGTAAGCTGGGTCAGGAGAAACCGGAAGACTGGGACCTATATATATCGGCTGCCTTATTCGCCTACCGAGAGGTTCCCCAAGCGTCTACGGGATTCCCGCCTGCTACACTTTTATTTGGCAGACCTATAAAGGGGCCATTAGAAGCCTTACTTCGGTCCCTGACAGACCAAAAGGCTGACGAGACAGTCGTCTCTGCAAGCAAGTATGTATCTGAGCTCAAGGAAAGGCTAAAGCTAGGATGGGATCTAGCTACAACCAACCTTACGAAAGCCCGCGCTAAACACGCTAAAAGATACAACAAAGCTGCAAAAGAGAGAGAGCTCCAACCAGGGGAGAAAGTTTTGTTGCTACTCCCAACCGGAAGCAATAAACTTCGCATCGGATGGCAAGGGCCGTTTACCGTCCTTAAAAAGATCTCACGTACCAATTACAAGATCTCCATCAAAGGAAAGGAGAAGGTCTTCCACATAAATCTGCTAAAGAAATATTTGGAAAGACCGGTGCCATCCTCCGAGCATCTCCTGGCTGTCGCCATAGCAACGGAAGACGAGGAAGATGATGATGGTTGCATGGAGTATCCACTGCAACCCACAGAATCCTTTAAAGATGTCAAGTTCGGCGACAATCTCTCACCAGAACAACAAACAGAAACCAGGGCTCTACTAAAACAGTACAGTGCAGTCTTAACGGATGTACCTGGTCGAACAAATCTCATTGAATTTGATATGAAATTAACAAACGAGACCCCTGTTCAAACCAGAGTTTACCCCATCCCGTACGCTAAAGCGGATGCACTTCGCGGAGAAATAGACAAGCTGCGTCAGGCAGGAATTATCAGTGAGTCTACATCTCCTTACAGCTCGAGTGTAGTGCTGTTGCAGAAGCCCAATAAGGAAGTTCGGCTGTGCATTGATTACAGGTTGCTAAACGCTGTAACGGAATTCCAGCCCGAACCTCTCCAAACTGTTTCTGAGTTGTTCACCAAGCTCAGCAAAGCAAAGATCTTCTCCAAGATTGACCTCAGTAAAGGTTATTATCAAATACCAGTCAAGGAGGAAATTAAACCTTTGTTAGCTTTCAGCACTAGCGAAGGACATTACACATTTAATGTGATGCCGTTCGGTTTGCATAACGCACCAGGAGTGTTCACCAGGATGATGAGGAAGCTTCTAGAGCCTTTGCAAAGTCCCCATATCCATAATTTCATGGATGACATATTAATTGCATCGGAAACCTATGAAGAACATATTGCTACGGTTGCTATGCTCCTCAGGAGACTACAGGAAACGGGTCTCACAGCCAGACC
This sequence comes from Oreohelix idahoensis, assembly GCA_024509875.1. NCBI lineage: Eukaryota > Metazoa > Mollusca > Gastropoda > Stylommatophora > Oreohelicidae > Oreohelix > Oreohelix idahoensis. The sequence continues at coordinate 156,619 of JAMPIV010012253.1, forward strand.
TAGCAAATGTCTCATCGGGTTTGAACAGTTAGACTTCCTGGGGCATACTATTTCTCACGGATGCAGTTGGCCTATTAAGAAGAACGTGGAGAAAATTGTGGCAGCAAAAAGACCCCGAACGAAGAAAGACGTACGTTCCTTCATATCGCTATGTGCATACTATCAGAAATACATCCAGAACTTCAACGGACTGACAGCACCTCTGACTGACCTCACCAAGAAAGGTTGTCCTGATAAGGTCATGTGGAATCAAAAGTGCGAACATGCATACAGCACTTTGAAAGGACAGTTGTCGGCATACCCCATCCTAAGGTTACCTGACCTTAAGAAACCTTTCATACTGAGAGTTGATGCGTCAGGTCAGGGCATCGGGTCAACATTGCTGCAAGCCGATGACAGTGACCTGAACATGCTATTTCCAGTTGCCTATGGCAGTCGGAAACTGAATAAAGCGGAACGCAACTACAGTGTCGTTGAAAGAGAATGTCTCGCTCTGATTCATGGCATCAGACGCCATCATGAGTTTCTGTATGGTACTTCTTTCACGGTGCAAACAGACCATGCTCCACTAGCTTTCCTGGGTGCCAAGAAGGAATTCAACGCAAGGATAATGCGTTGGGCCTTGCTATTGAGTGTTTATTCCTTCAAAGTGGAATATATTCCAGGAAAACAGAATGTCGGAGCTGATTTCTTGAGTAGAAACTGGACCACGGAGGAAGAGGAGAAAATCGACGATGCCAATCATCCTAAAGCTACCGATCAGGGCAGCTTCATTGTCATAAATGAAACATGAAAACGAGTTTCCATGTCTCAAAAGTGGGGACGATTGTGACGTACGTCTAAGTATGACAAATGAATTTCCCTGACTCGATGGATGATAACAGAATATTGGCCTCTCATAACTTTAGAACCCCTGATCATCTGTTGTAACTTTTACCGGCATGCAGCTTTTCCACGAGAACCTTACACGCTGGATCATTAATATGTAGCCTGCTATCTTATGCGAACGTTTGAGATCGCATGGCCTTTGATGGGAGATTAAATCCCGCCCACAACCATTTCTGAGAACGATTTATAGCAATCTTTTCCTTAACGCCGGCCCAAAAGAGGACGGGCCACAGACTCACTCCTGTTTCTAGAGCAATAAACAGCAGATCATTTTCTTACCTGGCTGTCACCCCGCCTGGTGGGAGTTGCCAAAGCTCTCAGAACAGTGGCACCATCAAAGACAGACAGATCTCAGAATTCAATCGCGGCGGTACACGATCTAAAGAATCAGGGAACTAGCAGCTCACAGAGTTAGCTTCTCGAGAAATTTTCGCACTCTCATGCTAGAAGCCTGAGACGGAAGGAAATCGGTAGACCGGGGGAAACGAAGGAATCGCAGCGATTAACACAACGGCGAGGTATCTCGAATTTTGCTCAAGTTCAAGAAAGGTGCGAAAATTTAACACGCCCTATTCAAGTTACATTCGAGAAGTATAAATAGAGAACTCCGAGAAACTGCATTTTATCGTTCGCTCTGACAGAATCCTAGTTGCACTAGCATAGTCGGATTCCTGCTGGATTTCATCTACCTTCGTGACTATTGGAGTGTATTCTTTCTGTGCAGACGGTAATTTATACATTAGCTTCGAGTGATCAGTGGTCGAGTTATTTCAATTGATTTCAATGGATTGTGGTGTAAATTTAACCTTATTAAATAAACCCATTTTCAAAGTTCTAGTGCAAACTAATGTTACAGCTAAAGGTATTTCCTAATACAATTGACGCGTAAATTTATTTTGCAGACGTTAAAGAGAATTATAACTTTAATACAGTTTAGTTCTGTATAGATAGATGTGCTTTTAATTATTTTTAACTCACGGGAAGTTTTCCTGATTTGTTAATTGACGACGCTAATAAATAAATAGGCTAACTGTAATTTATCGCGTCAGATTATAATATGATTTGTAATGCATTTCTTGTTTGATTATCTTTCATTCAGAACGATCATTCAACCTGCATCCCAGCAATTATTAATTATATACAGAGTTCTGCCAAACTCAATTCGATAACTCCAGTAACATATGAACTTTTTTAAAGCTAAACTTGTGGCGACCTGTAATGGGCCCCGCTCCTCTGAACGTAACTGAGAAAAAAGCCATTCAAGAAACACTTTAAAAATACTAGTTCATATAGAGTCCTTAAAGAAAACTGGAAGCAGAACATATTTTATTCACTGCCCCTATTTGTGAAGAAAAAACATCGATCTACTTGAACACTGTCTGTCACGTATATTCAGTGGATTTTACCCCCCCCCCCCCCCCCCCCGAAGAAGAACTTACCTCAGTGTTTTTCTTAACTTGTGACATTACGGAAAAAGGAAGTTATCTCCACCAGCTGTGCCAATTTTAGGAACCACACCATACCTCACGCCTAGCCAAGTGCCTGTGCCTTTCTTTAGGAACTTTATCTAATAAACAAACAGTACCGTTAAACTTCAACGTCCAGCGATTTCGGGACACTTTGTTAACTTCAACAACCCCCAAATCTGGGGCTGTACACGGAAGAAAAATACTTTTACCTAAGCCAAGGTTTAGTGCTGTTTTTTGATGTATTTCCTATGAAGTGCCAGAATTCACCTTTCGGTAAGTCTGCGTGTGTGTTTGTGGGGATGGCCAGCCCTAGTGTGTTTTTTTGAATGAAAGGAGATTTATCTTTTCTTTACCCTTTTAATTAGTTCGACCTTGTACTAAGGTGCATTATATTCCTTGTACGGGATCTCTCCTAGCGGGATTGGGTAACTGTGTTCATTCCCCCCTCCCGTAAAATTTGTTGATTTAAAGGGAGACAATTGAGAACCCTAGCTTTCCTATACACCCCCCCCCCTTCTTTCTGTAACCCCTTGCCACAGAGTAATATATTTACCAGTGGGTTAAACTGCCTATCTCTGATCACCCCCCCCCCCTTTCTTGTCTTTGGGACCGGTTTTTGTCTGTTAGTAAATATAAACGGGAAACGGTGGATGGGATATCTCTCCTCAAAACCCCCTCTTCCCTTAGCATATTTGCATTCTGTAACCTTTGATTTTTGACTGTAAATGTACAATTATGTGTGAGTCCTTTATGATAATAAAGGTATTAATATTTATTTGTGTTGGTTGTCGGTTGGCCTAAAACTCCAAACATTTCCATCTGTGTAGGCTGTATTCATGTATGTTGAGCGACTGGAACTGACAAACAATTGTTTGTGCAGAAGAGAGATAGGAGTAGTCTGTGAGAAAACAGATATTGTCGTAATAAGAGACTGTCCTTGCTCCTTCCCAGCGCTTGTGAATCTACTACCTCATTCTCCTAAATCCTTATTCTCACAGAGCCTTCAATATCACTTTACACTCTAAAGGGACCAATATTCATCAGCACCTTCTCAGATAAAAATTACGACAACCACTACGATCATACTAAATGACATCTCTATTAACAGAGATTCTATAAATCGAACGAAGGCTTGTTCTAGTCTTGACTGCGAAGTTACTCAGTGAAAATGAAATCTAACTCCCTCCAGTATATATGAAACACCAGACAAAGAGGTACACTATTTCCATAAACTACGCAATAGCCTCCCCTATTCTTAACACATCCTGTCTTCGCACCTCACGCCAAAATGACCATTCTGAGCGAATGCGTGATGGCGCCTTTTCCACCCTGACACTGAGAACCTAACGAGGAAACTACGTGTCAGATGCAAAATACCAGACAAATGTCTGATACTGCACCGGGGAGATGTCGGGATTCACGCCTCACCTCAGCGCTCCCCGAGAAGCTACGTTTTTACAAGTGAGAATGCAGACGATATGTCAGCCCTATGTCTGAGATAGCAAAAAATTCACAGTTATTTCGTCAATCTGCAGCGATTGACCAAATGCATTCTCACGCCAAATCGTCTGGTACAAGGGACTGACACGTTACGTAAAAAGTTACACGTTTAATCAGCAATGAAATGCGTTTCTAAATGAGAAACGAAACTGGCGAAAGTGAGAATGGGAAAAAATATTTTTCGCAAACGAATGGATGCGAAAAATACCGGAAAAAGGTAAAGAGTGATAAAAAAATAGAGGATACGGGTGAAAGAAAAAGAAGAGTATATAGGCAATGCAATGATCATAAAACCTCTGTGACAGAACGTCCCCCCTTAAGATATGGAAGCACTCCATGTCTACGTTATGGAATTAAATTTCCTATATCCGTAGCTCCAGGGTGTCTGTCTTCTTCCATCTCATCTCCCCCTCCATCTCTCTCCAATTCCTACTCAAGTCTACTCCCCAAAGTTTCCTTTCTCTTGAATGTCTCCCATGCGCGCTTGAAAGAGCGTCGCCGCTTCTGACATTTTTGGAAGATTTCTTGTGAGTGCAGTGGGATTTCCCTGCCACTATCGTCATCTTCGTCAGTTTTGGCGATCGTCAGGAGATGGTCGGAGGTTGGCACTGGTCTTTCCAAGTATCTCTTTAACAGATTTAAATGGAAAACCTTTTCCTTTCCTTGAATAGAGATCTGGTAGTTAGCCTTAGAAATCTTTTTCAGGACGGTAAACGGCCATTGCCATCCGATCTTCAGTTGGTTGTTTCTGGTAGGGAGTAACACCAAAACTTTCTCTCCTACTTCCAGTTCTCTCTCTTTCGCGACTTTCCTGTATCGGTTAGTGTGCTTTGTGCGAGCTCGTTTAAAGTAAGTCGTTGCTAGGTCCCATCCTATTTTTAACCTATCCTTTAAATCCGATACGTATTTACTGGCTGAGACAACTGTCTCATCAGCCTTCTGGTCTGTCAGCGACCAAAGTAAGGCTTCAAGCGGGCCCTTAATGGGTCTGCCGAATAGAAGCGTAGCTGGCGGAAATCCTGTGGACTTATGAGGAGATTCTCTGTAGCCAAATAAAGCTGCAGGAATACAAAGATCCCAATCGTCAGGTTTCACTTGTGCCAGTTTACTTAGCATCATGATGAGGTTTCCATTAACACGTTCCACGAGCATATTTCCGGCCGGAGTATAAGCCTTTGTGTAGATGTGTTTGGTCCTCAAGATCTTCACGATCTCATCCATCAACAGGTTTCGGTATGGAGATCTCTTATCCGTCAACACTTGCTGAGGGAATCCCAACCGAGTGAAAATCTGCACGAGGGCTTCTGCGACATGCTTGGCATCTGCGCATGTTAGCGGGATAGCTTCTGCCCATAAAGTGCATGTATCGACTAAGGTCAGGATGAACCTGTTCCTTTTTTTAGTCCTTTCTAAGGGTCCTAAAATGTCGATAACAACTCGTTCGAATGGTGTACCCACTATTGGCATTTCACCCAAAGAGACTGGGGGTGTCCTTTGCTTGGGTGGTACCCGTTGGCACTGGGCACAGGATTTGCCATACCTGATAATATCAGTGTTTACTCCGGGCCACCAATAATGAGTGGTTATCCGTTGGTTTGTGGCGTTCTGTCCCATATGTTCGCTGAAGGGAAGAGAGTGCCCCATTTCTAGGATTTAGCTTCTGTGCTGTTTCGGTACTAGGAGCTGGTTGTAACCTTGGTCAGGCTTGCCCGTTCTGCGATAAAGTACGCCATCCTTAGAAAAAATGTCCCCGTGCTGTCTGGGTTAGTTAGCCATGAGCAGTTTCCTAAAGCAGGGTGCCAAAGTAGGGTCCTTTTGTTGTGCTTCTTTAAGTTCCATAGGTAACAAATTAGGCGCAGGCTCCCGTTCCTTCATGGTTTGCCCTCTTGTAGTTACTGCTGCCACAATCAGCCCTTCCGATTTCCCAATAGACACGTATCTCCCGCCAAGTATGACTGGGTAGATGTGGTCATCCATAACAGCCGCTTTGATCACACCTCTGACAAATTCATAGTGGATCTCCACCAGTGCGATGGGAATCGCTGTAGGTGCATCACTCTTGCGAACTCAACAAAATTGGACGGTCTCTCCTGTCTCTTGACCGGGGTTGACCACGTTTCTGGCAACAATGCAATCATACGAAAGCCCCGTGTCAAATAAACACAAAGTTTGAGAAGCGTTCAATGTAACAGTACCTCGCGTTAAGGGTCTATCCCCAACAGGTTGGGAATCACTGTCAATAATTCTGCCTTGCGAGACTGTTAGCAAGCATCCGATCCGTTTAGGCTCGGTGTGCTCCCTCTGATCATCTGTCCCGTGCGCAGGGGTTCTCCCTTTGCCACCTTGTCCTTTCTGGCTGCGCTGCCATGAAGGGCGGTCGGGTTGATCAGACTGTTTACTGTGGTTGGGGTACTTGTTTTTGTGCAACTTGGATTTTTCAGGAGGGGGGTTTTGAGGTACAGTTTCTCTGTGGTTATTCAGATTAGAAGCATAAGATGCACGAGAAGATTGGTCTAGATTATTTTTCCGAAAATGCTCTTCTGTCGGTTTACGTTTTGTGGCCGGTAGTTCAGCCAGCGCATTTTGATATCGCTCAGACTTTTCTAATATGTCTTCGGGCTTTTCTGCCCCCTGCTCAGCTAGAAATCTCCGGGTATCAGCAGACAGAGTGTTCTTTATTTGTTCAGTTAAAACAAATTCCTCCAGACCCTCATAGGTAGAGGGGAGCTGCGAGAGCTCTAGGCACTTTGTCAGATATCCCTTTAGACGATTTTAGAACTGCTGAAAAGTTTCAGAATTCTCCTTTCTGCTGTTGCGGAAGAGTTGCAAAAATTTGCGAGCATTCATTTCGAAGCGCTCCAGTAACGCTTTCTTCAACACATCATAGTTGTCTTGTTGGCTGCTCTCCAGTTTTGCATACACATCGTAAGCAGAACCTTTCAAAGCCTGGGAAAGCTTCATATTCCAGCGCGACCTCTCTAAACCGTACAGAGTTGCAATTTTCTCAAATTTTTCTAGATACGTGTCAATCTTCTCATTTGGACAAGGGAAAGATTCTAGCGCAAAAGACATAGCAGTGAGGTGAGTAGATTGAGTGCTAGAAGGATCAGTTAAGGAAGAATGAGGAGAAGACTCTCCATTGCTGGAGGTAGAGGCAGCACCACGACTTTGGAATTCTAGAGTTTTAAGAGCTAACTCATGCTGTCTCTGTTTCTCTTTTTCCTCAAGCTGTCTTTCCTTCTCTCTTTCCTCATGCTGCATCCTGCGAATTTCAATTTCCTCATCCATCTTCCTCTGTTCTCTAGCTTCGGCTGATTTCCTCTCCGGCGCTTTTTTCTTCTGCTCCGCATCATATCTGTCAAGTTCTTCGTTGACAAACGCTTTCGCTTCTTCTCCTTGCAATCCCTCTTCCTTTGCTTCCTGTCTGAGGATCTGTCTAAGCTTCGCCCTCTCTGCCATCGCAAATAGGTGACTGTAACTTAGTCGAGAAGAAAGTAAGACAAGATACACTGGTTCCTACCACTTACGAGAAAATACCAACAAAAGATGATATACCTTAACCTGGGATACCTCCTCCAAAATAATAAAGTATGTAACTATCGCTGCTATTAATCGGCAATAAAGCACCTAATGCAGACGACTATGCCAAATAAATGGTAGTAAAGATTACTCACTGAAAAATAAGTTGCTACAGTGGAAAACAAAATAATTATTGCAAAAATTTTCGGAGAAAAAAAAATCCCCTTAATTTTTAATCCACTATAAGTTCACCCATGAAGACAGTTAGGGTAAGGGAGGCAATTAATCTGGACAAATGATCAGAAACGCACTCCTTAACTTAGTTCAAACACCTTTCTGCTTCAGAACCCTGTGAATGTTATACACTCACAAAACTTTACCAGCGTTTAGTATTACAAAATCAGTAATTAACATATATTCCGACAAAATCAACCTGTAAACCAAATGTATAATGCTCAATAATGCTGTGGAAAAACAATTATTAGCCGTGTGGTCAGCACGCCCATAAACAGATCGTTACGTCTAGGGGATAAATTATTTTTAAAAAGTACAAAACTCACAAGACATCACACTCTTACTCTATATCAGAATAAAGAAAATTAATCCTGCAACCGAGCTGATATTCGTATTTGCTTAGGACTAGAGTTCAATTCCCGGAAAAACGAGCCACCATTCTGTCGTCTCGTTTTCTTGTTCAAAAGTTCAAAATTCCGTTAGACGAGCCAACCATTCTGTCGTAGATTTTCGATAGGGGAATTAAGACTTTTTTGGTCCCTTCTGAATAGATTAGAATAAGTGATAGTCACAGAGAAAAGTAGTAATAGCAATAGATTTCCACGAGTGAGATGGTAGAAATGTGATAGAGGCTGTCTCTGAGATCGAGAAATCTTCTCTCTCACTCATCTATCTTCTACGATAGCTTTTGAGGAGTCAGACAGTCTAAACACACACACAACTATATATATATATATATATATATATATATATATATATATATATATATATATTAATATATCTCTAACCACTCACGTGCACGCACATACAAGACGACAGTTATACGTACAGACGTAGGGAACCTATGACAAATGATTATATAAATATTCCAGAACGACCTGACCAACACACTGATTATTTTCAAGAGAAATTTTAATTATCAACTAAAATTTCTTCACCACACATAGAAATTACACCAAAAAACATATACCAATAGTCATTAAAAAAATCAAGGAATTGTTACAAGAAATGATAGACCCGTTGGTATGATCCTTCCCTCGAGGTATAGCTCACCGTCCCGTTAGAAGAAAGTGATATCCCCAAAGAGTCACAGATACATATGATTTAGTCTAAAAATTCTTCCCCTTTAAGGTATGAACAGACTGGATACTCTGATTTAGTCTAAGGGAATATATATATATATATATATATATATATATATATATATATAATATATATATATAAATATATATATATATATATATATATATATATATAGTTAGCAATACCTTGCATAAAGAAATGTTATGACAGCAAAAAAATGAATGGGTGTCAAAATACCACCATAAAGGGATCGCTCAGTCATGCATTCACTCTATTCATTCAACTGTGATCACGTGCATTTTTCTCATACTCACAGCTTTGGTAGCCACTTCGGGAACAACAAAGAACAATATTTTTAAGGCTTGCTCATACAGAATCTTCAATGGTAATCTTGGCCAAGAAAACCCCAGGTCCAAAAAGACGGGTTGAATAACTACTTCCGGGACCGTTCTCTTGGGAATACTATTGTTTTGTATGTCTGTTTAAGTCACATAAAATTGTCCAGGCACGAGCGTTTATATCGAGCACTGTGTCAACATCTTAGATTTCAAACGAATGAGGAAAGTCATGTCGGCACCTTCTCTCAGTATAGGAATTTAGTTGGTCACACCACCACTTGTCAACAGTGTCGGGAAAGTTACTGATTGTAATATGTTACTTGCCACAAAGGCTGAAAAATGACTAGAGTTTTCTCAAGAAGAATCAAATCAGGATCGATGACCCGTTACTTCTTAAAAATCGTAAAGTTCTTGCATAAGTTATACATCAAATCTTTAAGGTAAGAATGTTTGTTGTTTTCTTCACAGATTTATCTCTTTACACAAACGCTGGCAAAGTTTGGGTACCACAGTTTCACTATATGTAAATGGAAAGAACACATATCAAATAATTATACATACTATAACTGATAATTTAAACTGCAAGAGTAGCTTGTCTAATAGTTTAACACTTCCCGTGGAATAAGTTATATTTAAAAATCAAACATCCTGAATTAAGAATACCTACGCATTCCGTCAATACTCAAGATGTAGCAGTCATTTAATAAGTTAGTTTTAATACAAATATTCTCGTCTGAGTATTAGCAGTTAAATCAAATTCCTTTATTTAGCTACAATGAGTTTAAAGCTAGAAATTATAATATATTCCGCTTTCCACTGTAACTCGTCGACTAGAGAATAAAACAGACTTAATAATTTAACTCTCCGCACAAATCTAACTAGCAAAAATGAAATAAGCGATTTAACACTTTAACACTCACAAAATACTAGATAAATAATATAAGATTTACCTCAACACATAACTACTAAGAACTTAAACCACTACGATCATACTAAATGACATCTCTATTAAGAGATTCTAGAAATCGAACGAAGGCTTGTTCTAGTCTTGACTGCGAAGTTACTCAGTGAAAATGAAATCTAACTCCCTCCAGTATATATGAAACACCAGACAAAGAGGTACACTATTTCCATAAACTACGCAATAGCCTCCCCTATTCTTAACACCTAATGTCTTTGCACCTCACGCCAAAATGACCATTCTGAGCGAATGCGTGATGGCGCCTTCTCCACCCTGACACTGAGAATCTAACGAGGAAACTACGTGTCAGATGCAAAATACCAGACAAATGTCTGATACTGCGCAGGGGAGATGTCGGGATTCACGCCTTACCTCAGCGCTCCCCGAGAAGCTACGTTTTGACAAGTGAGAACGCAGACGATATGTTGGCACTATGTCTGAGATAGCCAAAAATTCACAGTTATTTCGTCAATCTGCAGCGATTGACCGAATGCATTCTCACGCCAAATCGTCTGGTGCAAGGGACTGACACGTTACGTAAACAGTTACACGTTTAATCAGCAATGAAATGCGTTTCTAAATGAGAAACGAAACTGGCGAAAGTGAGAATGGGAAAAAATATTTTTTGCAAACGAATGGATGCGAAAAATAATGGAAAAAGGTAAAGAGTGATTAAAATAGAGGATACGGGTGAAAGAAAAAGAAGAGGATATAGGCAATGCAATGATCATAAAACCTCTGTGACACCATCAATTAATGTAAGTTTTACTGAAGAGGAACATTGCCAGACCCTTTACTTTATTTACTGCTCGACGGAGAAAGAATATATATTTTCCTGAACCCTGACAGTGCATAATTCTTCACTGGATTTTAAACACACCCCCCCCCCCCGAAGAACCCCATGCTTTACTGGTCAGTCGTGTCACCATTAGTGGCTAAAGCAAAGAAACCACCCCATTGTCACCACCAGGACTTGTGACCGTGCCATCCTTTAGAACTCTTTTCCCTAACAAAAACAAAGAACGCTGTATCTTCATATTCCGGCGATTTCAGGAACCATTGTGCAAACAAACAACCCTGTTACTCTGGGGCCGGCAACAGAAGAAAAGACAGTAACTTAGTAAAGTGTTTTGAAGTGTTTTTGTAATATTTCTAAGGAGCGCCAGAGTCCAAGATTCGGTAAGTCTGTGTGTGCGACAGTACGTTGGCCAACTGAGCGTGCATGAATGAAGGAAGATCTAATTTTTTAAACCATTATAAGTTGTTCACCTAGTAAATAAGTTTTCTGTATTCATCGTATTATTTCTCGTAAGTGGGATTTTATTACCATTGTTACCCCCCCCCCCCACCCCGCATTAAATCTGCTTAGGAAGGGGAAACTTTGGTTTTTGAGAATTTAATAGGATAATTTGTTCCTACACCCCCCCTCCCCCCACTTCATAACTGTGTAACATCTCTTATCATAGTCACTAATTTACTGTTGAGTTAAATTACCTATCTTTGATCATCACCCCCCCCCCCTTGTCTTTTGGGACCGGGTCTATCTTATTAAAACAAGCGAGAAGGGATTATTGGATACTCCTCCGAAACCCCCCCCCCCCCCCCCCCACCAACTTGTATTTGTAATTTCTGTAAACATATGATTTTTACCTGTGAACTGATATATATGTTGTGAGTTGATTTTATGATAAATAAACATACTTAAACTTTTGTCGTGTGTTGGAAGGTCCAGGCCCAAAATTACTCCTAACTGTTTATCTGTAGTTTGTATTTACGTTGTGTCGGAGTGTTTGAAACACCAAATTGGTGCGTGCACTTGAGTGTATGGAAACTGGCAATTAATTGGTTGTCCAGTAGAGCTGTAGGAGTCTTTGAGATAATCAAAGATTGTCGTAAAAGAGACTGTCCTTACTCTATTCCATCACTTGTAAATCAACTACCTTTTTTCCTAAATCCTTATCTTTCACAGAGCCTTCACTATCATACTCCACTCTATAACGGGACCCCTGGTTCTCAGAATCATCTCAATAAATTTACGACAATAAATGGTTTGGCTCGTCCGAGATACTTGAACCCATCTAGTACGACTATAAAGGAGGCGTTCGCCCGGAATTTTTGAGTCTATCTAGATAGAGTGTGTCTGATTGTCTTTGTGAAGTAGGATATAACATTAATATAATTACATCCCCTAGACCACGCTTTTTAATATTTGGGCAGACCACACACAAAATTATTACAGGTTTTGTTCTTTCCACAGCAGTAGATAGTACTGATAACAAAATATTTGTTATTTTTTTTATTCTGTGGCAGAGAAAATTGGCAATTTTTTTTTTACATGATTGCTGGGATTGCGTGATTGTTTTCAGTCACAAAAGGTTTTTTGAAGTTAGAAGAGCTGAGCAAAGCTAAAGACACTTGTTCTAAAATTTTTAAATCTAGTTAACATCGTCTCTACTCTTTAATTGACTTCAGAGGACGGAGTTTGTTGTTAGAGAATTAAAATTTTAAGGGAAAATTTATTTTTCCTTTAAATTGTTTGAATGTAATTTTTTTTACTCTACAGTTAGTAAATTTTTTTTTTCTCTTTCTAGTTTAACTTACCATTAAATTGGCATAGTCGCTTGCATTAAAAGTCTTTAGTGACATACAATAGCAGCGATAAAGTAGCACTTCACAAGGTAAGAGATAACAAGTAAATTTTTACTTTGGTTTTTCTCGTAGCAGTTCCAAGTTTCTTCCCCGTCTCGTTCTTCTTACTATTCTTTAGTAGTTGAAGCATCCAGTTCTTTAATCATGGCAGAGAGGATTCAGATGAGATCAATCCTAAGGCTGGAGGCGAAAGAATCAGGTTTAGAAGGAGAAGCCGCTAACTTGTTTGTCAACCAGGAACTTGAAAGGTATGACGCGGAAAGGAAGGAAGCACAAGAGAGAGCAGAGAGGAAAGATGCTCATGAAAAAGCAGAGAAGAAAGAAGCGGAAGAGAATCTATTGGAGCAGAAGAAAATTGAGGCAGAGAACAAGAAAATTGAGGCAGATATGGAAGCCCGCAGAGAGAGAGTAAGAGAGAGGGAGAGACAGCACGAATTGGCGCTCAAGGCTTTAGAGAGTCGGAGTGCCTCTACTTCAAATAATGGAGAGCCGTCCTCACCCCAGTCTCAAGCAACGGATCTCTCCAGAACTCAATCTGCCCAATTAACTGCTATGTCTTTTGCTTTAGAGTCTTTTCCTAGCCCTAACGAAAAAATTGACACCTTCCTAGAGAAATTGGAGAGGCTCGCAAATCTGTATGGGTTAGAGAGTTCCCGTTGGTCACTTAAACTCTCAACTGCACTGAAAGGCCATGCTTATGATGTGTATGCGAAGCTGGGAGCTGACCAACATGATTACAGCATGCTAAAGAAGGCCTTGCTAGAGCGGTTTGAGATGACCGCCCGAAAGTTTCTGCAAATGTTCAGAAACAGCCGAAAAGAGAGCACGGAAACATTTCTCCAGTTCTCTTCACGTCTCACGGGCTATCTGACAAAGTGCATTGAATTATCTGAATTACCTCTTACATATGAGGGACTACTTGAACTTGTTCTTGTGGAACAGATAAAGTCCACTTTGTCGATCGAAACCCGTAGATTTTTGGCTGAACAGGGGGCAGCCAGGCTTGAGGACATCCTCAATAAGGACGAACGTTATACCAATGCAATGGCCGAACTCCACAGCACTAAACGTAAACCCACAGATAAGCCATCTCGAAAACAAAATCTAGAGCAGTCATCCTATTCCTCTAATTCCTCTCAGCACTATAACCAACCAGAAAATAATAACCAGAGACCTCCCCAGGAAAAATCGAAATTCTACAAAACCAGTTATTCCTCAAACAATAATTCTGATCCACCCACCAATCCTACGTGGCAGCGCGGCCACCAAGGTCAAGGAAATGGGAAGACCCCTACACCAGGAACGTCTGATCAGGGCAAGCAAACTAGGCCTAATCGCATCGGGTGTTTGCATACAGCCTCGAAAGGTAGAGTCAGTGTCAGTGATTCTCAACCTGAGGGGAAACGACCCTCAATGAGAGGAACTGTAATTTTGAACGGGACCTCAACTACTTGTCTTTTTGACACTGGATTAAGGTTTGATTGTATTGTCGCCAGACACCTTGTCAAACCCGGTCAGGAGACAGAGGAAACCGTCAAATTAAGTGGAATTTTTAAGAGTGATGCACCCAGGACGCTGCCTATCGCATTGGTAGAAATACACTCTGATTTTGTCAGAGGCGTCATTAAAGCAACCATTATGGATGATCCGATCTACCCAGTTATCCTGGGATGTAGATATGTGTTTATTGGGAGACCAAAGGAGCCGATTGTGGCAGCGGTAACCACAAGAGGGCAAGCCAAGAAGGAGAGGGAACCTGCACCAAATGTGTTGCCGAATGAACTGAAGGAGACGCAACAAAAGGACCCTACTCTGGAGCTCTGCTTTAGAAAACTGCCCATAGCTAAGGACCCCAGACACCACGGAGACATCTTTTCTAATGATGGCATATTGTATCGTAGAACGGGCGACCCTGATACAGGGAACAACCAGCTCCTAGTACCGACGCAGTACAGAAGCCAGATCTTAGAAATGGGGCACTCTCTTCCCTTTAGCGGACATATGGGACAAAACGCCACTATTCAGCGAATAAAAACCCACTACTGGTGGCCAGGAATGAACTCTGACATTATCAGGTACGTGAAATCCTGCGCCCAGTGCCAACGGGTAGCACCCAAGCACGTGACACCCCCAGTACCCATGGGGCAAAAGGCAGTTGTGGGGACTCCATTTAAACGGGTTGCTGTCGATACCATTGGACCCCTGGAAAGGACCAAAAGAAGGAACAGGTTCATCCAGACCTTAGTCGACACTTGCATAATGTGGGCCGAAGCAGTACCGCTAACATGCATAGATTCCAAGATGTCGCAGAAGCCCTCGTGCAAATTTTTACACGTTTGGGATTCCCTCAACATGTTTTGACGGACAATGGATCCCAATTCCGTAGCCTGTTAATGGAAGAGATCTGTAAGATCTTGAGGGCCAAACATATCCACACACGTCCCTACCATTCGGCCGGAAATGGGCTCGTGGAACGTTTTAATGGCAGCCTCACCACCATGTTACGTAAGCTGGGTCAGGAGAAACCGGAAGACTGGGACCAATATATATCTGCTGCCTTATTCGCCTACAGAGAGGTACCCCAAGCGTCTACGGGATTCCCGCCTGCTACACTTTTATTTGGCAGACCTATTAAGGGGCCACTAGAAGCCTTATTTCGGTCCTTGACAGACCAGAAGGCTGATGAGACAGTCGTCTCTGCAAGCAAATATGTATCTGAGCTTAAGGAAAGGCTAAAGTTAGGATGGGATCTAGCTACCACCAACCTTAAGAAAGCCCGCGCTAAACATGCCAAAAGATACAATAAAGCTGCAAAAGAGAGAGAATTACAACCAGGGGAAAAAGTTTTGTTGCTACTTCCAACCGGAAGCAATAAACTTCGCATCGGATGGCAAGGGCCGTTTACACTCCTTAAAAAGATCTCACGTACCAATTACAAGATCTCCATCAAAGGAAAGGAGAAGGTCTTCCACATAAATCTGCTAAAGAAATATTTGGAAAGACCGGTGCCATTGTACGAGCATCTCCTGGCTGTCGCTATAGCAACGGAAGACGAGGAAGATGATGATGGTTGCATGGAGTATCCATTGCAACCCACAGAATCCTTTAAAAATGTCAAGTTCGGCGACAATCTCTCACAGAAACAACAAACAGAAACCAGGGCGCTACTAAAGCAGTACAGTGCAGTCTTAACGGATGTACCTGGTCGAACAAATCTCATTGAATTTGACATGAAATTAACAAACGAGACCCCTGTTCGTACCAGAGTTTACCCCATCCCGTATGCAAAAGCTGATGCACTTCGCGGAGAAATAGACAAGCTGCGTCAGGCAGGAATTATCAGTGAGTCTACCTCCCCTTACAGTTCGAGTGTAGTGCTGTTGCAGAAGCCCAATAAGGAAGTTCGGCTGTGTATAGATTACCGGTTGCTAAACGCTATAACGGAATTTCAGCCCAAACCTCTCCAAAATGTTTCTGAGTTGTTTACTAAGCTCAGCAAGGCAAGAATTTTCTCCAAGATAGACCTGAGTAAAGGTTACTATCAAATACCAGTAAAGGAGGAAGTAAAACCCTTGTTAGCTTTCAGCACTAGTGAAGGACATTACACATTTAATGTGATGCCGTTCGGATTGCATAACGCACCAGGAGTATTCACTAGGATGATGAGAAGGTTTCTAGATCTTTTGCAAAGTCCCCATATCCATAATTTCATGGATGACATTTTAATTGCATCGGAAACCTATGAAGAACATATTGCTACGGTTGCTATGCTCCTCAGGAGACTACAGGAAACTGGTCTCACAGCCAGACCTAGCAAATGTCTCATAGGGTTTTAAAAGCTTGACTTCCTGGAGCATACTATTTCTCACCGCTGTAGTTGACCCGTTAAGAAGAACATCGAGAAAATAGTTGCAACAAAAAGGCCCCAAACCAAGAAAGACATCCGGTCATTCTTATCACTATGTGCATACTATCCGAAGTACATCCACAACTTCAACTTCTGACTGACCTCACAAAGAAAGGTTATCCTGATAAGGTCATGTGGGATCAAAAGTGTTTACTGGCTTATAGCACTTTGAAAAAACAGTTATCTGCATACCCCATTCTGAGGTTAATTGACCTCATGAAAACTTTCGTATTGCGAGTCGACGCGTCAGGTCAGGGCATCGGGTCAACATTGTTGCAAGCTGAGGACAATGACCCGAATATGCTATTTCCAGTTGCTTATGGCAGTCGGAAATATAATAAGGCTGAACGGAACAACAGTGTAGTCGAAAGAGAATGTCTAGCTATGGTTGACGGCATCAGGCGCCATCGCGAATTTCTTTATTGTACATCTTTTACGGTACAAACGGACCACGCTCCATTAGCTTTCCTTGCTGTCAATAAGGAATTCAACGCAAGAATCATGCGGTGGGCCCTGTTGCTAAGTGTTTACTCTTTCAAAGTGGAATACATTCCGGGTAAACAAAACGTCGGGGCGGATTTCATGAGTAGAAACTGGTCTACAGAGGAAGAAGAGCAAACTTAAGATACCACTCATCCTAAAGTCACCAATCAGGTCACCTCCATTGTCAAAAAAAAACATGAAAAATGGTTTCATGTCTAAAAGTGGGGACGATTGTGACGTACGTCTAGTTTGACAAAAGATTTTTCCCTGATTTGATTGATGATTAAAGGGACTTTTAGCTTTTCATAACAGCAGTACCCCCGAACATTTGTTGCAACTTTTTTGTTTCGCCAGAGCGAACCTTTTCCACCTTGGCTCATTAGCTATGCGCAATAACATCGTGGGAGTCTACACGTGGGCTCATTAATATTCACTGAAGCAGAGCGAACTTTTCACCACGTTGGCTATTAAGTATGCAGACCGTTATCTGCTATGCCTTCTGAAGACCGCATTGTCTTAGGATAGGTTAAGCCACACCCACTGTTACCTCTAGAGCTATTTAGAGCGATTATAAGCAAGCATGCTACTAGACCTTTCCTTCGTACCTGCTTTAAAGGAGTGGCCAGAATCAAACGTAGGAGCGACATAGATCTAAGGCACGATGGTCCTTAGAAGCAGCGTCTCGCAGGAATTTTGCACCTCGATGCGAACCACAGAACGCTCGGAAGACCGAGGAAACGGAGAAACGCAGCGGTTGACAACCAGGAAGCCAGTAGCGGCCTTTCTGTTAGCACAACGGGGAGAATTTCGATTTTTACCTCAAGATCAAGAAAGGTGTTAGAATCTAACATGTTCCCCTCATTTGTCATTCCTAATAGTATATATGCAGACCTCTGGGAACTGCCGTTATCATTCGTTTTACCAGAGCTTTTAAAGTACCACTAGCTTATAGCTGAATTCTGCTAGCCCCCCAGGGATCTTTCGGCTATATTGGAGTGTTCTGTGCTTAAACGGTAAAGCATATTTTTTTAAAGTGATCAGTGGTCTAGTGCATTCATTCATTTTATTTCACTGGATTTTGTGGTTAAATTAAATCTATTAAATTAAACCTATCTAAACAGTTCCAGTTGAAGAGTTAATGATATCTATTACATTATTTCTAAGATAATAGAGGCTTAAATGCTTAAAGTAACCTTTAAAAGTCACGAAAGAATTTATAAACTAATTCATTTAGTTTAGTTCTGTACATATAGATGTGTTTTTAACTATCAGGCTCGCGGGGAGCTTTCCTTGAATTTATAGAATTAAAGACGCGAGTGTGTAGAATAGTTAACTGTAAACATATCGCGCTTTAGAATGTTATTTGATTTTCGGTATGAATTAAATGTTTTATCTTTCATATATAGGATGATCCTAACCTTGCATTCCAGCAAGAAAGTAAGAAAGAAAGTACGAAAGTACATTTTAGAAAGTCTCCCAGACTCAGTTCTAAAAAAACCCTTCAGAAGTTGATGAGACTGTTTAAATTTAAATCGTGTGGCGATCCTCTATTTTGGGATTCAGCTATCTAAAATTAGCAGAAAGAAAGCAACTCTAAGAACAATTTAACACACCATCAATTAATGTAAGTTTTACTGGAGAGGAACATTGCCAGACCCTTTACTTTATTTACTGCTCGACGGAGAAAGAATATATATATTTTCCTGAACCCTGACAGTGCATAATTCTTTACTGGATTTTAACCCCCCCCCCCTCCCCCCCCGAAGAACCCCATGCTTTACTGGTCAATCGTGTCACCATCAGTGGCTAAAGCAAAGAAACCACCCCATTGTCACCACCAGGACTTGTGATCGTGCCATCCTTTAGAACTCTTTTCCCTAACAAAAACAAAGAACTCTGTATCTTCATATTCCGGCGATTTCAGGAACATTGTGCAAACAAACAACCCTGTTACTCTGGGGCCGGCAACAGAAGAAAAGACAGTAACTTAGTAAAGTGTTTTGAAGTGTTTTTGTAATATTTCTAAGGAGCGCCAGAGTTCAAGATTCGGTAAGTCTGTGTGTGTGACAGTACATTGGCCAACTGAGCGTGCATGAATGAAGGGAGATCTAATTTTTTAAACCATTATAAGTTGTTCACCTAGTAAATAAGTTTTCTGTATTCATCGTATTATTTCTCTTAAGTGGGATTTTATTACCTTTGTTTCCCCCCCCCCCCCCCACCCCGCATTAAATATGCTTAGGAAGGGGAAACTTTGGTTTTTGAGAATTTAATAGGATAATTTGTTCCTACACGCCCCCCACTTCATAACTGTGTAACATCTCTTATCAGAGTCACTAATTTACTGTTGAGTTAAATTACCTATCTCTGATCATCCCCCCCCCCCCCCCCTTGTCTTTTGGGACCGGGTCTATCTTATTAATACAAGCGAGAAGGGATTATTGGATACTCCTCCTAAACAATCTTCTCCCCCCCCCCAACTTGTATTTGTAATTTCTGTAAACATGATTTTTACCTGTGAACTGATATATATGTTGTAAGTTGATTTTATAATAAATAAACATACTAAAACTTTTGTCGTGTGTTGGAAGGTCCAGGCCCAAAATTACCCCTAACTGTTTATCTGTAGTTTGTATTTACGTTGTGTCGGAGTTTTTTTTTTTTTTTTTTTTTTTTTTTTCGTTCGCCCGCTAATACTCGAGGCGAAATCTCAGGTTATCATTTATGTCTAACCTGACATTGATTTTACGTGAGTATCCCTTTATTTCTTGTACAGAGACAAATGTCCCTCGCCATTCAGGCAAATACTCGCCGATTTCGGAGGTACCCATTGCAGCTGGGTCGGCTCAGGAGCCGCCAGTCCCTGGTCGACGACACTCCTTCAAATGTTCTCGCCAGGTCTCGAGTTAATCCAGTCCAAATCCCGGTCGACGAAAAATCCTCAAATGCCGTCGCCCGGGTTTGATCCTGTATCACCCGGTCGCCAGAGCGGTGTTGTAACCACTACGCTAGCGCGGCTCCCTCGGAGTGTTTGAAACACCAAATTGGTGCGTGCACTTGAGTGTATGGAAACTGGCAATTAATTGGTTGTCCAGCAGAGCTGTAGGAGTCTTTGAGATAAACAAAGATTGTCGTAAAAGAGACTGTCCTTACTCTATTCCATCACTTGTAAATCAACTACCTTTTTTCCTAAATCCTTATCTTTCACAGAGCCTTCAATATCATACTCCACTCTATAACGGGACCCCTGGTTCCCAGAATCATCTCAATAAATTTACGACAAGGGCCCCAAAATCCAATTTTCTCTATAATACGTTTCTTTCCCATCCCCCAAACCACTTTTCTTTAATAAAAGAGGTCCCTCCAAGAGTTCAAGCTTCAGGGCCACCAAAATGTAGATCCGACACTACACTTATTCCAAATTAAAAATACTGGGAAGCCTGAAAGCAGACATGATTTAATCATAGTGGATTTTTCGAGACTCAGTTTTTCTAAAGTAGATCCCCACAGCTCCTGAATTATCTACCGCTGGGCTAACAAAGCAATAAAAGGTTACAGATATTAAGTAAACAGAAAAAAGACAAGTCAATATTACATCAATACATTAACAAAAGGTGGGCATATATTACGCCAGTAGATCAAATTACGTGCAAGCAAAAAGTACTGCAAAAGAATAACACATTGTAAACACACTGTAAACGACGAAAGATCAATACACATAAAATAATTTGCTCACAGATCAGGAGTTCCAAAAATGTATTTTTAAAACGCACAATAACGTTGCAACAGGAACGTAAGTTACAAAATCTGAAATTTATTCAAAACACAGCACGAAAATTTTTTTTTCTTGGTATGTCTTGTGTTATTATGTCAAAAACCAATTCAGCCTGATCGTGTCTGAGTTCCGGATACTGAATTACTCATGGTAGCCTGTATCCAGTCTAGAAAGAGAGCCAAATTAGTAACGTAAATGTTATATCGGCCATCCTGGCAAAGATTGAAGGGTAGGATCCCACGAACCACCCAGTTGTGACCGTTGGAGCACATCACTGCACCACCTTCGTCACCCTAGAAGAAACCGCATATTAGAAAAAAATAACGAGGTTAAATAATATATATCGACCTATTTGTCTGTTGGCTCGTCTGTTCGTCTCTTTGTCATCTACACATCCACCAACTCGCCTACCCCCCATCAAGCTATCCTTCCACCAATCCATCCATCTCTTCATCCATATATTCACTCATACATCCACACATCCATTCATTAAACTATACATCCATTCATCCACCCATTCATGCATCCATCCAACCATATATCCATTCATGAATCGATCTATGCATGCATGCAATCATCCATCAATCAATTCCTGCATCCATCCATGTTCCCATGCATCCATCCATCCAGCTATTCATCCACCCATCCATCCACTCAACCACCATCCATCCATCCATCCATCCTTTCCAAGATTCTTCCATGCACATTTCATTATTATAAAGCTTACTAAACAGGCATCAGTATTCTTGTCTCGTGGTGTCTGGCAAACAGTTCCTCGTGGCCTGATAGTTGTTAGACCCAGTCGTTCGGTGAGAAAATCACAAGCTGTGTTAGAAGATAGGCGGACTCTACCTAGCAAGAGCTCATCACTGCGACCTGAAGAGAATGTAAATTAAATAGTTCTCAGTGATATGTATGTATGTGCATATATATATATATATATATATATATATATATATATATATATATATATATATATATATATATATATATATATATGTGTGTGTGTGTGTGTGTGTGTGTTTGTGTGTGTGTGTGTGTGTGTATGTATATATGATCGTGTATCAAGAAACTACCGAGCAGGAAATCGCCTGAGGCTAACGGTGTAACGCATGATACTATCAAACAGCAGGCAAGTAAACTCGCCCCAATCCTGACGGTTATATTTAATACATGCTTATTCAACCAGCGGGTGCCATCAGACTGTAAGCATGGTGTCATTAATTAACCTTGTGTCTAAAAATGGAATTTTAAGCACCATCGAAGACTGGAGACTCATCTCTCTCCTACTATCATCATACAAGTTGTTTATGAAATTAATTCAGTCTCGGCACATGCAGTGGATTGTTGACACTCAGCGACTGTCACCTCGGCAAAAAGGATCATTGCCTAGAAATGGTCTTCAAGAACACGTCTTCACCCTAAAAACTGCAGTTAGTGACTTTCTCCATTCTTCAGGAAAGGCCTATCTTTGCTTTATCGATATTAAAGGTGCAATTGGCAGCATTGACCGCGAATTTATGCTCAGGGAACTAGGCGAATCAGGTTACCTTGACGTCTTTGTCAACAACTTCTTTTCTTCTTTGATCCTTAGCCGCCGACCATCAAAGCAGTCAGTGGCCATCACGCCTAGTGGCATCTTGTAGGGCAACAACAAATTGATTCCACTTTGCTCGGTCGGCGGCCATCCTTCGTACAGTGCCCCAACTCTGGTTACGAGCCTCAGACTCTGGATGTCCGTCCCGCAGCAAAGTTTGTTTATTCGTTGTTGTTTCCGTAACTTCAATTTTTTTTTTACATAGAGAGGGGTGTCAGCCCTATGCTAAAACCCCCAACCTGGAGGACCAGGGTGTCTGCTTTAGTCTGACCCCTGCCCGCGTAAACCCGTCCAGCTTGGTAGAACCTTCCAGGAGTAAAACTCCCGCTGGCATAGCTCTGCGTGTAATCAGGGTACGCAAGCCGCCATACCTCGATAAGGTATTGACACCGGTGATGGCAGTTTGTCAACAACACCAAAGACATATACAGTACAGTAGTTCTTCCTATCAAGTTAAAAACGCCAATACCATCACGGACCGGATTGAGCGTAAAAAAGGTATTATTCAAGGGTGCCCATGGAGTATGATTGTATTTGAACAAGGCATCGATAAATGGCTGCAGTGGATTGAGCAAAGTTATCAATTACATCACGTGCCGAATCCCGTTCAAGGGTACGTGGATGACGTGTCTCTTCAGCACCAACATACACGACTTACAATCAATGGCACAGAAGACGACAGTATTTATGGAGACCAGCGGTATGGAGATTAAGCCACAAACGTGTGCAGTGTTCAGCGGTCAGCGAAGCGGAAACGATGGGGTCAAAACTCGTCGGGCTAACATTAATATTCAGGTCACGAAATCCCCTTTTCTGAACGAGGGCGTTACTAGAGATACCTAGGACATGACATTACAATTGATAACACATCTGACCAGTTCCAAGCGAACAGCCTGATATTAGAATTTAGGTCAAACTTAACTAAATTTAGCTGTGCTCCCCCTTTCCCCTCCCAATGTCAGCAGAGATTTCATTAATTAACCCGATGTGTTTTGGTCCTCTCATGTTTTTTTTTTCTAAAATACACTTCTCAGAAAAATAACTGAAAGAAATTGAAGATGAAATTGTACAACACGTTAGAACATGGCTTGCGCTAAATGAATCATCCACAAAAAGCTATTTCTTTTGTCCCAAATCGAAGGGTGGCCTTGGCATACCAAACAGCTTCGTATTATCTCACGCTCGACATATTTCATTCCTTATCAGTATGCTCAATTGTGATGATAGTCTTGTAAAAACTGCAGCAATAAACTCTTTAGATAAACATATGAAAAAGCGTAAAATAGACCAAGTGGATGAAGATAGGAATAACTTTGCAAGTTACGAGCTAAACGAAACGAACCATCTAGTTAAAAGATTCAAGATGAATTGGCCAAGATCATTTTGGGTGATGATGATGATGATGATGATGATATAATCCCTTTAGCTGTGAGCAGGTAGCTCTTGACAGCCCATTGCCTCTCTGACAAAGGTGCAAGTCTTCCTCAGTTGTTGTGGTGATGTGTAGAGTGTATTAAGGATGGTTGGATGCGATGGGAGTAGCTGGTGTCGAAGGTCAGTTAGTCTTGGGCACTGTATCAGTAGGTGTTCAACTGATTCCTCATGGTGGTGGTAGTGCCTACAGTTTGGTTCACGTAGTGGGTCTATTCTATTTAAATGTTTATTGACGGGGGCATGGCCTGTTCTCAGCTGGAAAATTAGACTCTGATCTCTTCTTTTCAGTTGTTTAACTGGATCTTGAGGGTTTGGTTTAGCTTGATGTTTGAAGAATGGACGCCCTGACTGGGAGGTAGCCTATTGGTTTAGCCATTCTTGCCTATAATTGGTTCTCAAGAACTGTTGGCAGGTTTGCAGTGTGGTACTTGATGGCAACTGGGGCAGTGCTGCTCCTCTTTTGGATAGTTTATCGGCTTTTTCATTTCCTGCGACTCCGACATGCCCAGGGATCCACTGGAGTGTAACTTCGACGCAATAGGAAGTGAACAGTTGGTCAATTAATCTACAGATGTTATTAATATTAGGAGACATTTTGCTTTCTATGGCTTGGAGTGCTGATTTTGAGTCTGAGAATATAACAATATCCTCAGGTGGAATGATGCCACTTTCAAAGTCTGAGATTATCCGTCACAATGCTTTTTCTAGTGCTGTTATTTCTGCATCTTAGCTGGAACAAATTTCTCCGCAAGGGCCAAAGATGCGAGGGTGGTCTTCTGGGTGCTGGGTAATCATTTTGGGTAGAACTGAATGAAGAATGCGCGCGTGAAGGAGTGAGTGAAAAAGTGGCTGACCGTGTCCATTACAATGTACATTTAAACATAGATGAAGATGTGAGTCTAACATACAAGTCAGCGAACACTTTTTATTCTGGATTTAAATCACATAATCTTAACCTAATTCTAAGTGAACTAAAAAGTAAATCGTCACAAGGAAGAATAGTGCGCGAAATGAAATGTATAAACCACTCATTGTCATCTAGCCTTCTGTCTAATGTTAAATTAAGTGATAAAATACTTTCATTTGCTGTGAGATCGAGGTTACAGTTACTTTAACGTGAAAGTCTTTTACATCTATACTACCCACAGTCATACACAAAAAAATGCAAAATATGTAACCACCCATACGAAACAGTGTCACGTTTATTAAATGGATGTACCAAATTACAAACCCTATACCAACAAAGGCACAATAGAGTTGTAGACATTGTTTATGAGAAAGTGAAATCCTCAAACAGTAATAATAGCGAAATAACAATAAAAAAAACTGATGGTTAAACCATCTCTTTTCGGCAACTGTAATATTTCCGTTTAAATCACGTGCCGTAAAACCTGATTTAGCAATAATCAATCAACAGAGCAGAACATCTTTTATAGTAGAAGTAGCAATACCATATGATGCACATTTAGATAAATGTTACCAACATAAATTTGATAAGTACTATCCACTGACTGCGGAAATTAACAAATTAGGATATCGTACACATGTTATCGTACTGATAATTGGCAGTTTGGGACATGTGCATGCAAAATGTGTGAGTGGAAATTTGAAGCAAAAGTTTCTTGTAAGTATGTCAGCATTAGTGCAATTATACGTTCCTGTCGTAGATTTTTGATAGGGAAATTAAGACTTGGGTTGGTCCCTTCTGAATAGGTTAGAATGAGTGATAGCCACAGTTAGATGTGATAATAGAAATAGAGTTCCACGAGTGAGATGGTATAAATTTATAGAGGCTGGCCCAGAAAATCGAGAATCTCTCTCTCTTTCCGCCTATCTTCTACAACAGATCCAGAGGAGTCAGACAGTCTATAAAAAATATATATATATTAATATATATCTATCCACTCACGTGCCCGCACATACAAGTGACGATAGTTAGACACACAGACGTGGGAACAACTATAACAATGATTATATAGATATTATGGGAACGAACTGACCACCACACTGAAATAAATGTAGGTATAGTTTAATTATCATAGTAAACTTACATCACAACATATAAAATACATCAAAAGCATACACATAGTCATAAAAATCAAGGAATGCTACAATAGTGATAGACCCGTTTGTATGGTCCTCCCCTGGATATATAGCTCACAGTCCCGTTAGAAGAAAAGTGATAACCCCAAAGAGTTACAGATACATATGATTGAGTCTATGGTTTCCCCCTTTTAAGGTATGGACAGACTTGATACTCTGCTTTATTCTAAGGGAAAATATTGTTAGCAATAACTTGCATAAAGGAAGTTACAACGTGGGTGACTCAAACAAAGAACATCCTTCAGTCTACTTTCACTCGGTTCTTTCATCAGGGCCCTGATATACTTACAATCGTGCTGTTGTTCGCCGTCTGGCGCAAACTTTGGGACACTCACACACCTTTTTATCTGTTACTGTCGTTTAATGAAGCTGATCCCAGCTCTGCAGATTTGTTTGTCGGTTTCATCAAAATGGATCCGGGGAGCGTCGGCTTCATGCGATAGTTATTTCAGACTAAAGTTAGTGTCACTTGACTCACGAGGTAAGAATAAGGCTTAAACGGGCACACAATGTCAGAACACGAGGTTTCCCTTAATTAGGAAGATGACCGGTGGACAACTTCTCTCAACAGATAATCTAGGTTCACCACACACTTGTCAACAATGTTGGAAAGTTAATGTTTTAGATTTTTTCTGTAATTTTTCTCGCCACAAGGCAGCATGTACATTAGAGTTAGTGTAGAAATATGCACTGGCTCAAAGGCCCAGTATAAGCATTTATTAGGTATGTCTCTGTACAAAACGCCGGCAAAGTTTGGGTTACCCCAGTATTCACTGAATAAAGAAAAAACACATATGAAATATGTTACATATTATGTACTCAATATAACTTACGTTTTTTAAAATGCAAGCGTACAGCTTGACTTATCATTTAAAACTTCCCGTGCAAAAAGTTATATATTTAAAAATCATCAATCCGCATGAATTAGGAATACATACGTATTCCGTCAACACTCATGAGGCATCTAGCATTTATAAAATAGTTTATAAAAATTGTTCCCGTCTGATTATTTAGCAGTTAAATTAAATTCGTTATAGCTACATTGTTGTTTAAGATTGAAATTATAATTTATTCTGCTTTCCACTGAAACACGTCCCTAGAAAATAATACAGACTATATAAATTAAGCATTCTGCACCAAATCTAACTAGTGAAACATGAAATAAGCTATTATCACTTTAAACACTTCACAAAATATTAGATAATTATTATAATATATACCTCCACACACAGAACTAGAGACTAAACCATGAACTAGAATACTGCAATCTAATGGTAGTCTAGAACTCGGCAAAATGGCCAAGAAACTCAGACTTCGCCAAAACACAGACATTTGACCTAGCAACATTTTAAGAGTCAGAATGAAAATAAAGTTTAACATTCTGGTTATATCTATTACCAGACAAAGGGGTCCCACTTATTTCGCCAAACAAAATAATCTCCCCTTTTTCCCTCTTAAACACCTTACATCAACTAGAAGACTACCATGAACTGACACTCGTGCGTTTACACACCTCACGCTGACCAGGTCAACAGTAAGTGCCTTGTCAGCTGGGATTTCCAGACAAATGTCTAAAACTGCGCCGAGGAGATGTCGGATATCGCGCCTCACTGAGCGCTCAGCCGATGCAACTCGTTGTGGCAGGTGAAAATGCAGACAAAAATGTCGCCTATAGGTCTGGCGAACGCGAATATTCACAGTGTATTTCGTCTGGTTCAGGGAATGCTGTAGACATATGTCTGCTCCTATGTCTGGCCAGACGAATATATTCACAGTTTCGTCCACTGACACCTAATTCAATAGAATGCATTTTAACGCTCTCTCTCTCTGACACGTTATGTCATAAATGCGTTTACCAGTATGAGAAAGAAAACGGTAAAGTTGAGAATGGGGAAGAAAATATTTTTCGCAAACGAATGGATGCGAAAAATACAGGAAAAAGGTAAAGAGTGATAATAAAATAGAGGATACGGGTGAAAGAAAAAGAAGAGGATATAGGCAATTTATGATCAATAAACTCTCTGTGACAGAACGTCCCCCCTTTAAGATATGGAATCATTCCATGTCTACGTTATGGAAATAAATTTCCTATATCCGTACCTTCAGGGTGTCTGTCCTCTTCCATCTCATCTCCCCCCTCCATCTCTGTCCAATTCCTACTCAAGTCTACTCCCAAAGTTTCCTTTCTCTGGAATGTCTCCCATGCGCGCTTGAAAGAGCGTCGCCGCTTCTGACATTTTTGAAAGATTTCATGTGTGTGCATTGAATTTCTCTGCCACTATCGTCATCTTCGTCAGCTTTGGCGATCGTCAGGAGATTGTCGGAGGTTGGCACTGGTCTTTCCAAGTATCTCTTTAACAGATTTAAATGGAAAACCTTCTCTTTTCCTTGAATAGAGATCTGGTAGTTAGCCTTAGAAATCTTTTTCAGGACGGTAAACGGCCCTTGCCATCCGATCTTCAGTTGGTTGTTTCCGGTAGGGAGTAACAACAAAACTTTCTCTCCTGCTTCCAGTTCTCTCTCTTTCGCGACTTTCCTGTATCGGTTAGCGTGCTTTGTGCGTGCTCGTTTAAAGTAAGTCGTTGCTAGGTCCCATCCTAGTTTCAACGTTTCCTTTAACTCCGACACATATTTACTTGCTGAGACAACTATCTCATCAGCCTTCTGGTCTGTCAGCGACCAAAGTAACGCTTCAAGCGGGCCCTTAATGGGTCCGCCGAAT
Source organism: Oreohelix idahoensis (assembly GCA_024509875.1). Taxonomy (NCBI): domain Eukaryota; kingdom Metazoa; phylum Mollusca; class Gastropoda; order Stylommatophora; family Oreohelicidae; genus Oreohelix; species Oreohelix idahoensis. The sequence continues at coordinate 185,281 of JAMPIV010012253.1, forward strand.
AAAAGCGTAGCTAGCGGAAATCCTGTGGACGTATGAGGAGATTCTCTGTAGCCAAATAAAGCTGCAGGAATACAAAGATCCCAATCGTCAGGTTTCACTTGTGCTAGTTTACTTAGCATCATGTTGAGGTTTCCGATAACACGTTCCACGAGCCCATTTCCGGCCGGAGTATATGGCTTTGTGTAGATGTGTTGGGTCCTCAAGATCTTCACGATCTCATCCATCAACAGGTTTCGGTATGGGAATCCGTTATCCGTCAACACTTGCTGTGGGAATCCCAACCGAGTGAAAATTTGCACGAGGGCTTCTGCGACATGCTTGGCATCTGCGCATGTTAGCGGGATAGCTTCTGCCCATAAAGTGCATGTATCGACTAACTTCAGGATAAACCTGTTCCTTCTTTTAGTCCTTTCTAAGGGTCCTAAAATGTCGATCACAACCCGTTCGAATGGTGTTCCCACTATTGGCATTTCACCCAACGAGACTGGAGGTGTCCGTTGCTTGGGTGGCACACGTAGGCACTGGGCACAGGATTTGACATATCTGATCATATCAGTATTTACTCCTGGCCACCAATAATGAGTGGTTATCCGTTGGTTTGTGGCGTTCTGTCCCATATGTTCGCTGAAGGGAAGAGAGTGTTCCATTTCTAGGATTTGGCTTCTGTACTGTTTCGGTACTAGGAGCTGATTGTAACCTTGGTCAGGCTTGCCCGTTCTGCGATAAAGTACGCCATCCTTAGAAAAAATGTCCCCGTGCTGTCTGGGTTCCTTAGCCATGGGCAGTTTCCTAAAGCAGGGTGCCAAAGTAGGGTCCTTTTGTTGCGCTTCTTTAAGTTCCATGGGTAACAAATTAGGCGCAGGCTCCCGTTCCTTCATGGTTTGCCCTCTTGTAGTTACTGCTGCCACAATCGGCTCTTCCGGTTTCCCAATAGACACGTATCTCCCGCCAAGTATGACTGGGTAGATGTGGTCATCCATAACAGCCGCTTTGATCACGTCTCTGACAAAATCAGAGTGGATCTCCACCAGTGCGATGGGAAGCGCTGTAGGTGCATCACTCTTACGAACTCTACAAAATTGGACGGTCTCTCCTGTCTCTTGACCGGGTTTAACCAGGTTTCTGGCAACAATGCAATCATACGAAAGCCCCGTGTCAAATAAACAAGAAGTTTGAGAACCTTTCAATGTAACAGTACCTCGCGTTGAGGGTGTATCCCCAACAGGTTGGGAATCACTGTCAATAATTCCGCCTTGCAAGACTGTTAGTAAGCATCCGATGCGTTTAGGCTCGGTGTGCTCACTCTGATGATTAGTCCCATGCTCAGGGGTTCTCCCTTTGCCACCTTGTCCTTTCTGGCTGCGCTGCCATGTAGGGCGGTCGGGTTGATCAGACTGTTTACTTATGTTGGGGTACTTGTTTTTGTAGAACTTGGATTTTTCAGGAGGGGGTTATTCTGATTAGAAGCATGAGAAGATTGGTCTAGATTATTTTTTCGAAAATGCTCTTCTGTCGGTTTACGTTTTGAGGCCGGTAATTCAGCCAGCGCATTTTGATAACGCTCAGACTTTTCCAAGATGTCTTCAAGCTTTTCTGCACCCTGCATAGATAGATAGATAGATAGATAGATAGATAGATAGATAGATAGATAGATAGATAGATAGATAGATAGATAGATAGATAGATAGATAGATAGATAGATAGATAGATAGATAGATAGATAGATAGATAGATAGATAGATAGATAGATTACTTTATATAATTTTAAGTGGCTACCTCCGTCAAAAGTTCCTTTCGAGAAGCCCCACCCTGTGATGATACAATCGTCATATGAGGCGCAGTTATTGGCTGCTTCTGATGGAGTGGGCAGACACACAGTGCCAGAACAGCGGCCTGTGATTGGTTCAGACAGTTTGATGAGAGCCACGGCGTTACCTTTGGACAGATAAGAAATAACTTTAAAATATAATTTTTGTAAAGAAAGAAAACAAAAATGAAAAGCTGGCATAATTTTGAATAAGTTTGTTATAGATACGGGTGCTAACTGTTGCTTGTATTTGCTTACTGCTATCTTCTCCTTTCTATGCATGCCGTCAGATCAATATGAGAAGAGCAGTTTTCATTTCTTTACCACGTTTCGCGATTAGTCTATAGCAAAAGAACTTTTATCATTCTTTCTGCCCCTTTTGCGGATCCATCTGTGTATACGTGTGTCCACTCCTTGGGGTTGTAATTTTCTTCAGTCATCTCTTGAGCCAACGTTTTTTAGTTGTAGGGAGTTCAGGTGGCTTTTTTCTATTCGAGTGGGCATTTCTTTCATACGGATTTTCACGGTAGCATCACCAGCTACTTTTATTTACGGGTTGCATAATTTTTATTTTTAAAAAAAGTATTTAACTTAGTTCTCGCTTGCGTTCTCTTATGTGTTCATAGCTTGTCCTTAAAGAAAGCCTTATGAGGTCATCATCACATGACGTCACGCAGATAAAGGTGTGGGGGTGGGTCTAAAATTGTGTGACCTTCTTCTTCTTCTGCGTCCAGTTTGTAGTCATGCTAAATCTGCAGGCCTGATGCCAGGACGAAGTCCACAGTCTTTTACATGTCAGCATGGCAACCCCATAGCATCTGCTTGAGCTCAGCACCCACTGGCCAGGCCAGGCATCATGGATCATCATGGGTTGGGCAGTTCTGGAGACTGTTTTAAGGGTTCTGGATTCCGGTTCCACATGAGCATTCATTTGTGTGCGCGATATGCTGAGGCGATAGAGGCAGCTCAGTAATCTGCAGTGGCCAGTTCTGAGGCGGAAAAAGATGGTCTGCCGGTGGATTGGGTCATGTCGTATAAATTACCTAACTTCCTTCACTGGCATTTGTATTTGTTGTGGATGATGGGTTTAGCTTCTGAATAGAGCAATGGGTCGCTGAATTGTTCCATTTTACTGCCACTTCTAGATAAAGCATCTCTCTCATTTCCAGTGATTTTACAATGGGAGGGTAACTTATGAAGGGTAATGGATGATGACCTTGGGTTGATTTTTAAGCTCAGATTTGATCTCACGCATCATGTTTTCATTTCTGGTCTTCTGTATTGATTTCAGTAGTGATCTACAGTCAGTAAAGATTACTATCTTAGCTGGTAGCTGCTGTTCTGCTCTAGTGAGGATTCTCAAAGCTTGCAGTAGTGTCATAGCTTCTTTCCTGAAATTGGAGGAGATTTTTCCTGATGGGAAGGTCTTATGAATGATCTTACCGTTTATGAATCTGATAAAAATGTCTCCTCCATCATTCTTTACTGTCTCCTATGCGGGTCCATCTGTGTATACGTGTGTCCACTCCTTGGGGTCGTACTTTTCTACAATCATCTCTTGAGCCAAAGGTTTTAGTTGTGGGAGGTTCAGGCGACCTTTCATTCTTATTTCAATGACTTCTGTGATGACAGATATATTTTCGTGGCAGTAGTTTGGCTTGGTTCAATGGAGGAGCATCTTTCTTTGTTGTGGAATAATGATAACTCAATAACTCATAACAACTTCAGTTTTTAACCCTTTAATTTGTGTGGATTTTCTCTCAAGTTTAAAATTATGTTATGAAACTGTAACGAAAGTAAGAACCGAAGTTATTGATGTGTTTAATTTACATTTAATTAATTAATTTATTGTTTGAAATTAAATGAAGCCAAAATAAGCTATATTAAAAAAAAAAATTAGCAACACTTGACCAGCAAAGCAGTTCAAACGTGCTTGACGCCATATGTGGACGCCCGCTATGAACCTACATTAGATAATTTTCTTTGCTATTTGTCCCAGTAAGACGCATAACCTTTTTTCGTTTACTTTGACGAGGAAGGGGAGGGGGGTGGGAGGTTGGAAGGTGGGGTAGTCTTTCTTGATCCTCATGATTCCGTGAACGTTTCCTATCCATCGTGTTCCCAGCTTTCTCTTTCTCAGAGCTAAATATCATCTTGTTGAAGATTTGTGCTAGATTTGTTTTTGACAAGATGTCCAATCCTCGAATGTTCAGCTTTTCTGCGCATCCACGAATATACAAACAAAATTATACTGCCCTTTTTTTCGCTATCATTTTTACGAAAGCGGGCGCATAGATTCTCGCAGACGTACGTACTTATACAGACACGCACGCACACACATATATACACGCACACATAAGTGAAGCAGAAAAAACTGACTCTGTGCCAAGAATTCGTTAAAAAAAAAAAAAAAAAAATATATATATATATATATATATATATATATATATATATATATATATATATATATATATATATATATATATATATATATATATATATATATATATATATATATATATATATATATATTGTCACGTGACCGATATTTTATTTTACCATATTGTTCCATATGTTATTAACTCTTTAATGTTCTGTTTTCCTAGACATTTGTATTCTTCTTTTCTATCTTTCATTTTTCACCTGTTCAAACCCCACCCGCGTTTGGTTACGTTCTGGCTTTCAGTAGAAATCCCCCACTGGTCAGAAACGGTCAGCGTAGCGGCAATATTACAACACACTCCTGGTCCGTCCAGGAAAATTTCTCTGGTCGCTTTAAAACGTTTGATCACGAGCGGCTGGTACCCTTTGAGGCCTGGGTAACGAGTTTGATCTGTTTCAGGGGGAGATAACAATCGCGGTCAGTCTCCGGGTTTTGCCCCTTAGAACGCAAGAGCCCTCATAATATTATGCATTTCTCTACCTGAGGAAATTTTCTTGCGGTTGTTGACTTCTGATGTCTCTAGAATAACTTTTGTCTTACTCTCCGGATTACGCCTTTCGCCGAACATCTGTAGAAATATGCAGGCCAGGTGTCTGGGGGGCGTCCTTGTAATCTATAAGAGTAGACGGGTTTAATAAGACAAAGACATTCGTGAATATTCCTGGCCCGTAGATGACCATCATGAGATAAGGCAAACTTTAACACAGTACTAGAATGTGTTTGCCTATGTTCTAGTCATTTTCGGGGTGAGTTGACATATCTTATTATAATATGATATATTCATGTTAGCTTTTATATATCTGTTAGGAAAGTGAATTCATTTCTGAGGACTTCTCCTAGTAATTTAGTTCAGTGATAATGTAGCGCTGTCTACGGCCTAGTAAGGGTGCTTAAACTGTTACGGTTTATCATGGGTTAAATGTTAAACTTACAATAACAGATAATAGGCGTAGAATCAGTCCACAGACGCTTATCATGGGTTAAGAATAGGCTAAATTAACTGTCATTTCTGTAAGATAATGTCAGGTGTGGATTGTTCACTTAAAATCTGAATAGTGAGATGCAGGCAATAATTCTGGATTATAGGAGATAGTCACTTATTCCTTTTGGATAGATATTTCTAGTGGCAGGGGAGAGTCATTTTATGCTTACTTGTGTGGCTAGGCACTAGTCTATAACTTTCACAGAAAGCAGTCACCAGGCATAGATATAATTATATCTTATGATTCAGCCACAACTGTACTATTATAGCAAGAACATTGCATTTTCTTTGTACTAATTTTGTGGAATATTAATATATTTCCCCAAGGGGACATACGATTTATTTGTGTAATGTCAAATGCTGTAATCTGTTTATGTAAATTCATTTAATGTTGTAAGATGAATAAGCATATTCATTTAAATGTAACTATAAGGTTAGGTTTCCTGTATGTTGAGATTGGGAGAAGAGGAGTAGATTGTTGCTGTCAGAACAGTTACTGACAGGTACCTGGGGGTGCAAAAGATATTAAGCCTATTCGGACACATGCTATAATTGATAGAATGGAAGGAGCGGAGCATGACTAGGTTATAAAACATTAGATTGATTTTGTCGTTGCTTGAAGTTAAGGGTGTCTTTTTTGGGTCTCAGTTTCAGGGAGACAGAATCGCTAGAGCAGACTCCAGTCAGGCGAAGAAAGTCATATACTCTTCGATCTAGAGGGTTTCTGTATACATCTAGCAACGAATCGTCAACCCCGTTCCTGAATCAAAACCCCTTTTTGTCAACGCCAAGTTAAGCTCACGCAGTGCAATGGAGACAACGCTAAATCTGGAATCACCAAATGCAGTAGTAGTTCCCTACTCGCCTATTGGATTACCAGCCAGAGCATTCCGCTTCCAGAATATCAAAACCGCCCTGCACGTCTATAGCAGAATCTGATATCACCCGACTTCGTTTGTGCCTAAACGGGGCACTCAGCAACCCACAGCCAAACCAGTTTAAACAGGATTTACAGCCATGCACAGCCTAGCGCCGGATAAGAACGCCTGGGACTCCGTGTCCTCAAGTGACTTCTTCAGGTGTATTTCTGGATACTTAAAACCTCGCACGTATGAGCAGCCATCTATGGACAGAGTTCCAGCCCCCCTCACGCAGAAGCGGTCACCAACGTATAGCACCCACAAGGAAAGTTGGGTATTTCACTTCATTCATCTTGAAGGATATTTATCCGTAAGACACTTTCTGGAGCTAGCACATTTGGTCCCACGAAATAGCGGACAGGCTGTCGCTCAGTTCGTTTATTTGGTCAGCAGGAGATAAACAACGTCTTCCAGTGTTCCCTCGCGCAATTAGGGGACACCAACGTTTAGCCCGACTGTTGCGTGCATGTTTTGACGCACATATTACAAAAATCGATATGGCTATTTAATATGGAAAAGATATAGACATTCATTCATTTGTGTATGAAAATGCTGTCTATGGGGAAGGCTAGATAATCCATAATTGTTTTACCCTGTTGATTATAGGAGTAATCGTTCTTGATATTAATTCGGCGCATGGATATGACACCCGTGTCCGTACCTATTTCTTAGGGCCAGAAAATAGATTAATTTGCTTATTATGTTTATGGCCTGAATTCATATGTATTACATATTATTAGTACAAGTAGAATCAGTCCTATATTGTATATTTTGGATGGGTAGGCAGGACTATATTCTTGTTACACCGCTCTAGCGGAAGTAGGAGTTGTCTTGTCTAGTCGTGATGAGTTCCGATGTACCGTGACAATGGCGGGTACGCATTTTTCCAGGGCTGGTATATTCTTCAGTAAAAATGATTTACGAAGTAGTTTTTCTTCTATAGGAGATTGTGTCTCTACTAGAGTTGTGTTAGAGACTTTCCTAATGTACGGTACCATGTATGATTCGGACTCCAGGTAATTCCAGTCCCTGTTTTGATGATCTCAGGTCGGTTAGGCCTAGCGGGAATTTTGTGCTTCGCAACGCTAGGGTCAAGTTTGTATCGACGGAGATGACAGGCTCCATACTGTAATTATGTCTACGTGAGGTAACTGGATTACGGTAGATCTGTGTGGAGGAACTTTATGAAATTATGCATATGTATTGCAAATTAACTTTGGCTTATATATATATCCTCCTGTGAGCGAGTGAGCGACAACTCAGGTAGGCGGCCATGTTACATTCCTGTCATCGCATTTTTTGGATCACTGTCTAAAGAACGGGGCATGTATCTTATTATTCGGACAGTGGCAAGGAGATCTCAATTTGGATAGAAACCCCTTATCGTGGTTTCACAATATGATAAACTGTGAATATAAAGCAACTTTAGTTACTTACCGATCCGCCTTCACTGACGCGCTTAGTCAGATAGGGGATGCGGCCATTGATGTACTACCTATTATTTATGAATGTGCCATGACATAGGATCTACTATGTATGCCTGCAAATTGATATGTCAACATACCCATGATTTACTCGTTATGTCCCAGTGTGAGCGTCCAAATAAACTGTGTAAACAAAGATTCCAGCAGTCTGCATTGGTGCCTTGTAGACACAAGTGAATGAGTGTTTAGATTGGTCAGAACACGAACAGTACACCATTCGCGTTAAACACACTCTACACTTCTACCCATATATACACCATCCTGCGTCGGTTGAAGTGACCAAGTTTAGGGCCTGCTTCCCCTGGAGCCTTAGAGGGAAACTACTGTTTACAGCTGCCTTTGCCTTCCCTAACTTAGGACTAGGGTGAGTTACCCATTTACAGCTGGGTAGACTGGAGCATGCCTGATCTCAACAACTCTGTACACTACAATGGACATATACAGTAGTGGCACCACCACAACATGTTACAGTGATTGATAGTGGAGCTTTACAGAAGAAAGAGAACACACCACACTTTACAGAAGGTTTACAGTATACAACTGATACTTCTTTACAGACTGACATTTTACAGTGTGTGTGAAAGCAACTTTACAGTGGGAAAGAAATTTTACAGTGGTGAGCCAGATCCCTGGGTCCAGCCTACGCAGTCTTGTGTTGAGAATCACATTTTACAGTTACAAGAACATTTGTTTGACCACATCAACACCAGTAGGACAGCTATACAATCAATGTCAGCTTGACCTGTTCTGACAAGTGTAGCAATATCTGGGTCAGCACTTGTTGACATTTGGCACAATACAGTCAGTGTTCTAAACCAGTGATTGTTTATCCTGCTGTAATACAAGAGCATTGTTGAACATAAAGTGCAAATTTCATCGGTGGATCTTCTAATGTGCTCAAAAAAATTGGACAGTGTAATAGTTAGAATGCAAATCTATTACTCAATAAAGTGGTAGTCTAATTGATTAAAACTGAGCATACAGTACTATACATTGCAACTACAACACATTGCATGATATGATACACACATTGATGATTTATATATATTTATGTTTATATATTATTTGTTTATATGTGTGATTGTTATGTCTTTGCGGGCCTGGATGGGAGGTGACTAGAACAGGAAATACCAAGTGATATTGGTCTTGTTCTGGCGTTCTATAGGGAGCAATTTCTTAATTGAAATTTGCATGCAACATAGTTTGCAAATATTTGGTTAGTTGTGACGACTGTTTCATATTTGTATTTGTAACATTTTTTCTGTTCTTTATTTTTGTTTGATTTGTTTGTATAATTGTAGGTCTCATCTTTCCTTTCATTTCAGTTCTTTACACCCTTATGTTTATACACTGTGGCGTTATTTGTCTTGTTATCTTATTGCAGTTATCATCACGGATTCTGTGATCATTTTTTTTCATTTCTCCTATTTAATTTAATTTGATCTCTGCAAATGTTTTCAGATTGTCTTTTCTTGTTTGTCCTTTGTAATGTCTTTAGTTGACATATGACATATGAGGTATAGTGGAATACACTTATAGTACAGATCAGTACTTTATGATTGTTATTGTTATAAAACAAAGTGTACAAGACCTTTATAAGGCTTGTCTCCCAAAGTGATTGGTATAGGAAATATTATTTTCCACAGGTACTCAAGTGATCATTGATTACATTAAGGTATACAAGACCTTTGTAAGGCTTGTCTCCCACAGTATTTGAGTTACAGTTATTGTTGTCCACAGGTACTCAAGTTATCATTGGTTATTATAAACCATACAAGTTTTCACTAAGACTAAGTCTATGGTATAGACTTGTCTCCCATTAAAGTGAAATAAGGTAAATTATTTACTTTTCAGGTTTCTGATTTAAGAAGACAAAATGTCTACATTAGATTACTTTATAGCACAAGGAAAATCCCTTGATAAGACTGGGAAAGACTTAGAACAATGGGCTGTTGCTCAATATGACAAAGCATTAGCTGCAGAAGAAAAAAAAGCTGCTGCAGAAGAAAAAAAAACTGCTGCTGAAGAGAGGAAAGCTCTAGCTGAAGAAAAAAGATTAGAAAAAGAAGCTGATACTGCTGCTGAACTAAAGAAATTGCAGATGCAAGTGGAGGAAAGGAGATTTAATGCAGAACAGAAAAAATTAGAAGCTGCTGCTGCTGCAGAACAAAAAAAATTAGATAGAGAAGCTGAAGAGAGAAAAGCAATAAGAGAACATGAGTTTGAATTAGAGAAATTAAAATTGACAAGTATGAGTAATGTTAATCAGGCATCTGGTGGTAATGGTAAACCCTTTGTGTACAAGGTCAAGGTACCAGCGTTTAACTCTACCAGTGATGACATAACATTTTGGCTTTCTAGATTTGAACGGGCTTGTCGATCTCATAATGTTGACAAATCACAGTATGTGAATCAGTTGTCTGAAAATCTAAAAGGGGAGTCTCTGAGTAAGTTATATTTTGTTGAAGAGGCCGACAAAGATAATTATGATGCTGTTAGGGCAGCTTTGATAAAGAGATATCAGCTGTCTGAGGAAGGTTATCGTCTTTTGTTTAAAACAATGAGACCTGAGGTAGGTGTAGAATTCTCAGAATTCATCTCAAAAGCACGAATTACACTTTCACGATGGATTGAATTATCCAAAACAGAGAAAACATTTGATGGTCTTACGGATTTATTGCTAAGAGACAAGGTCATGTCTTCTGTAAATAAATCATTCCTAGAGTTCTTACATGAGCGTAAACCTAGTACAATAAAGCAAATGGAAGAATATTGTGACCAGTATGCCACGGCACACCCTGACATGATTCTTAGTAACTCTAACATTAAAGAGAGTATGCCAGTTGCTTCGGCAACAGAATATAATCAGAATTACTCACACAAATTCCAAGGAGCTAAAAATAAATTTGATAAAAAGGTTAATTGGAATAAGTATCAAAACCAAGATAACCACTCAAATCAGGGTTCTTCTTCGAAGAACTGGAATCGGGCTGATAGTCCTCGACACGCGAGGGGTACCCATAATTTTAGAAATTCTCGGAAAGGGAGTAGCTATAGGAACTACCCAAGTGCTTCATGGAGACAAAAAAACCAATATTACAGGGATACTCAATATAATGAGCATGATGATTATGATCATGAATATTATGATTCAAACCCAAATAGGGGTTATAACAGAGGCAATAATAATTATAGAGACAATTATAACCGAGGTAGATCACAACACAAAAGACATGGTAAATCTTATTACCAGGCTAACTCTGCACAACAGGAGTTCCACGACACCGATAATCAGAATAATGATAAAAAAGACTCCAATAGTGTAGCAAATTCCGCTTTCGATTTTGCTAGAGCATCTGAGTGTTCGCAATGCAAAACATTATTCGATCCAACCACAGTTTCTACTTTAAGCTGCGGTCACCCGCTTCCCGCTCTCCATGCGTCAATCGCGCATAATGGAAGGGGTGCTCTTGTCTTTAATAGGGGCCTAATAGATGGTACTCCGGTATCAATTCTTTTCGATTCGGGGTGCACTACCATTGGAGTGAGGCAATCACTCGTAAATCCTTCTCGAGCTACAGGCAATATAGTCAAATGTGTAACATTTGGTGGCACATTGGAGAAGTACTCCACTGCCATTATCAATATTGCTACGCCTTTCTTTACAGGAGAGGTGCAAGCATGTCTCTTGCCGAATCCGATCGCTGATCTTATCATCGGTCGCATTCATGGAGTGAAAGAATGCACTCCACAGCAAATTTCTAATTGGGAAAATGTTAATATGCAATCTGCTAATGCAGTAATCACTAGGGCTCAAGCTCTTAATATGCCACAATCTTCACATTCTGAAGATAATGATGCGCAGATCCAAGATGATCCCTTGGAGATTTCCCACGATTCCTTTATCAAACAGCAGGAAGATGATCCTACTCTAAAGAAATTCTTTACTCTGGCAACAAAAGGTGATCCGAATAAGGATACAAATCGTAAATCTTGGATTACGATGAAGAATGGCGTACTTGTACGTATGGTACAAGACTCCGCTAAGTCCATTCATTCTCAAATCCTTGTGCCTAAAAATATGAGAGTTAAAATCTTACAGCACGCTCATGATTCGCAGTGTGCTGGACATATGGGTTTTTCCCGTACTAAAGCTAGAGTTCTTCAATCTTTCTTTTGGCCTGCTGTGAATAAGGACATACGAATCTATTGTCGATCTTGTAAAGTATGTCAAGAGATTAAATCCAGAGGTCCACGCCATGATGCACCTATTCAGGCTGCAGACATTCCCATTCGGCCATTTCAAAAAATGGCGATAGACATCATTGGTCCATTTAAGATAAAGTCTGCTAGAGGACACCAATTTATTTTGACGTGTGTTGATATGTGCACACGTTGGCCGGAGGCTGTTCCTCTAAAGAGCATAACTACTGCTGATGTCGCAGATGCTCTTTGGTTAATATTTTCTCGTCTGGGGTTTCCAGCAGAAATATTATCCGACCATGGTACCCAACTCATATCGGATACCATGTCTCAAGTAATGTCGACTCTGAAGATAGAGAGATCGCTGAGTAGTATTTATCATCCTATGTCCAATGGGATGGTGGAACGTTTGAATAGAACTCTGAAAAACCTACTAGGTAAGATAACAGAAGATCATCCTCAGGATTGGGATAGGGTTTTACCCGCGGCTCTCTTTGCATATAGAGAGGTCGCCAACGAACATACAGGATTTTCTCCCTTTGAACTTGTCTTTGGCGCGAAACCGCGAGGTCCTATGTCCTTACTTCATGATCTTATAACTGCTGATAATATTGTCGATGACACAAAATCCTCTTATGAATATGTCATCGCACTTAGACACACGATTATTGAAGCATGCAAATTGGCAACTGCTTCTTCTGAATTTGCGAAACAGAAGGCAAGGGAATTTGCCAATAAAAAGAGATGTTTGCGACAACTTTGTCCAGGTGACAAAGCATTTGTCTTGCTACCTTGTAGGGAAAATAGGCTTCTCATTTCTTGGAAAGGTCCGTACGATATAATATCAAAAGTTTCCGATGTTGACTATATCGTCGATATTGACGGGAAGCGTAAAACCTTCCACATCAACATGCTCACGGAATTCCATGAACGTCCTGATTATTTACAACCTGTTTTCCAGGCAACGGACGATTTTCCAGTCCAACATGGACAGTACTCATCTCTGTCAGTAATACAGGATGAGGAAACGAGTTTCTCGGATGTAAATTTACCTTTTCCAATGATTCCTCTTCACTCTAATGAATCATGGAAAGATGTTGCAATTTCTCCAGAATTATCTCCAGGAGAGCAGAAACAAGTTTCTACTATGTTAGAACAATTTCAGGATGTCCTTACTGACATTCCTGGTCAAACTGATGTCATTCAACATGACATTATTCTTACTGACCATAGTCCTATAAGAGTCAGACCGTATCCTATCCCGATACATTTTCAAGCACAGGTAGAGAAAGAGTTAGATGAGATGATAGAGTTAAAAATTATTGAACCATCCACATCAGCATATTCTTCGCCGATGGTTATAGTACGAAAAAAAGACAATAACATACGTCTTTGCGTGGATTATCGCAAATTGAATCAAGTGACTAAATTTGATGCTGAACCTATGCCTTTACTAGAAGAGCTACTTACGAGACTATCGAATTCTCACTTCTTTACTAAACTCGATTTGTCTAAGGGATATTGGCAAGTTCCACTATCCGAACACGCCAAACCGTTTACTGCTTTTTCGACGCCTAGGGGTCTATTCCAATGGAATTTCATGCCTTTCGGTCTTATGAACGCCCCTGCAACATTTGTACGCATGATGCGTCGAATCCTATCTCATCGCTCAGATGTCATTGCGTATCTTGATGACATCTGTCTTTTCAGTGATACTTGGAACGATCACTATAATGGTATAAATGAACTATTGTCTATCTTACGCGAGCATAACCTGACAGCGAAACCATCGAAAGCATGTATTGGTTTTAGCGAAATATCTTTCTTAGGACACCGTGTTGGTCATGGGTTCCTAAAAACAGAAGACCATAATACAAGTAAGATACTTAACATTTCTATTCCTAAGACTAAAAAGCAAGTACGAAGTCTCTTAGGTCTAATACAATTTTATGGACGATTCATCCCGAATCTGTCCTCCATTATGTCACCTCTTTCTTCCTTGCTAAAGAAAGGGTCTCCTAATGTAGTCCATTGGACTCAAGAATGTCAATCCTCTTTGGATAAGGTTAAAACTATGTTTTCTACTTCACCTATCCTAGTATTGCCTTCTAAGGATAAGACATTTATTCTTCGTAGTGACGCTTCATCCACCGGGATTGGAGCTGCACTAATGCAAGAGTACTCTGGAACTCTGCATCCTGTGATGTATATTTCTCGGAAATTAAATGCCGCAGAGAAGAATTACTCGGTCCTAGACCGTGAATTATTGGCTATGGTTTGGTCAATCCTTAAACTGCAAAGATTTCTTCTGGGCGCGCATTTCATTGTGGAAACTGACCAGAAAGCTCTTACGGCTATTCAGAGTAAAAATCTGAAGAGCGCGAGATCAACGCGATACGCGATTGCTCTACAGCCATTTCATTTTTCGGTGCGAGCTATCCGTGGGTCAGAAAATGTGATGGCAGATATTTTGTCTAGATGCCCACATGATTCATAACTGTTATACAACTTTGATACAGTTGTTTCTATGTTGAAATGTGTACACATATGTAATATCATATATTGATTGTAACACTACTTAGCGGTTCATTGATATTTATTCACCGCTGATCTTTCAATGTTTTTTCGTCTTTGATGATCATGATGTTAAGATATCTTAGATGAAATTTATGTATAAACTAATGTGGAAATTGTGTCATTGCTAATATTGTAGTATGCGTTGGTGACACCTCTCTGGAAATATTTATACTTAGAGAAGTACTTTCTCTAAGGTCATAAAACTTATGCTTATCATCTGCGCATTGTTATTGGTGCGTTGTGAGCCTATTGTATGTTGCTCCTAGATGTATTTCAAAAAAAAAATGTACCATTTTTTTTCCCGAGGGGTGTGGTAATCTGTTGCGTGCATATTTTGACGCACATATTACAAAAATCGATATGGCTATTTAATATGGAAAAGATATAGACATTCATTCATTTGTGTATGAAAATGCTGTCTATGGTAAAAGCGAGATAATCCATGTTTGATTCACACTTTTGATTATAGGAGTAATCGTTCTGGATATTGATTCGGCGCATGGATATGCACCCTTGTCCGTACTTATTTTTTAGGGCCAGAAAATATATTAATTTGCTTATTATGTTTATGGCCTGAATTCATATGTATTACATATTATTAGTACAAATAGAATCAGTCCTATATTGTATATTTTGGATGGGTAGGCTGGACTAGATTCTTGTTATTCCGATCTAGCGGAAGTAGGAGTTGTCTTGACAAGTCGTGATGAGTTCCGATGTGCCGGGAATGGCGGGTACGCATTTTTCCAGGGCTGGTAGATTCTTCAGTAAAAATGATTTACGAAGTGGTTTTTCTTCTATAGGAGATTGTGGCTCTACGAGGGTTGTGTTAGAGACTCTCCTAATGTAAGGTACCATGTATGATTCGGACTCCAGGTAATTCCAGTCCCTGTTTTGATGATCTCAGGTCGGTTAGGCCTAGCTGGAATTTTGTGCTTCGCAACGCTAGGGTCAAGTTTGTATCGACGGAGATGACAGGCTCCATACTGTAATTATGTCTACGTGAGGTAACTGGATTACGGTAGATCTGTATGGAGGAACTTTATGAAATTATGCATATGTATTGCAAATTAACTTTGGCTTATATATATATCCTCCTGTGAGCGAGTGAGCGACAACTCAGGGAGGCGGCCATGTTACGTTCCTGTCATCGTCTTTTGAATCACTGTCCAAAGAACGGGGCATGTATCTTATTATTCGGACAGTGGCAAGGAGATCTCAATTTTGATAGAAACCCCTTATCGTGGTTTCACAATATGATAAACTGTGAATATAAAGCAACTTTAGTTACTTACCGATCCGCCTTCACTGACGCGCTTAGTCAGATAGGGGATGCGGCCATTGATGTACTACCTATTATTTATGAATGTGCCATGACATAGGATCTACTATGTATGCCTGCAAATTGATATGTCAACATACCCATGATTTACTCGTTATGTCCCAGTGTGAGCGTCCAAATAAACTGTGTAAACAAAGATTCCAGCAGTCTGCATTGGTGCCTTGTAGACACAAGTGAATGAGTGTTTAGTTTGGTCAGAACACGAACAGTACACCATTCGCGTTAAACACACTCTACACTTCTACCCATATATACACCATCCTGCGTCGGTTGAAGTGACCAAGTTTAGGGCCTGCTTCCCCTGGAGCCTTAGAGGGAAACTACTGTTTACAGCTGCCTTTGCCTTCCCTAACTTAGGACTAGGGTGAGTTACCCATTTACAGCTGGGTAGACTGGAGCATGCCTGATCTCAAAAACTCTGTACACTACAATGGACATATACAGTAGTGGCACCACCAACAACATGTTACAGTGATTGATAGTGGAGCTTTACAGAAGAAAGAGAACACACCACACTTTACAGAAGGTTTACAGTATACAACTGATACTTCTTTACAGACTGACATTTTACAGTGTGTGTGAAAGCAACTTTACAGTGGGAAAGAAATTTTACACCGACAATGAAAGTTTGGTATTTCACTTCAGTCATCTTGAAGGATATGTATCTGTAAGACACTTTCTGGAGCTAGCGCCTTTGGTCCCCGAAAGCGGACCCTCTGTCGGACAGCTTAGTTATTTTCTCCGTGTTCTACAGGTTTTATGAGTGTTGGTGGTGTGTGTGTTTGTGGGTGTGTATTTGCATTATTGGTGGTTATTGATGATTATTGATGACTATTGATGATTATTTGATTATTGATGTAATTTATGCTGTGTATGATGATATGCATTAATTCCATGTTTTTCTTTTTTAATAAAGTTTACACATTTATTAATGCGCTGTTCCCGACCCTTTTCATCCATAATTAACTTGTTTTAGCTCTTTACTAGAATCTCTATGTTTGATAAGAGAAAAGAGTGAGAGCAGGAGATGCTTAGACAGTAAAAGTGAGTTGAGGCTTGGAGAGAGAAATCACTTTGATAAATCTTCTTCCAGGTTGTCTCAAGTCCATCTCCTATTTACACCTTTCTGTGTGTGCAATCTATAACTCTGTCAGTCCACTATCACTTGTCGATTTCACTACTAATGTCCAACTCGACAAATACTCTACACTTTACTCAACCACGACAATTAATGGGAGCCCGTCCGAGATTCTAGAACCCATCTAGTACGACATTTAATATGTGCTCGATCCGAGGATGAATCTCTCACAAGATTCTATCTTGATTCTTAGAGTTTAGTGTTCTGCAGATTATAGGAATTGCTATCCCTAGACATAACGAACTATTTCTTTTGGGTGGAAGTCGGAACCGCGTTTTTTCTCCACAGCAATCATAAATATTAAGTTACATTTATTGTTCATGCTACACATGAGACAGCTGGTAAAGGTTGATGGTATCACTGCTGAGTTTTTGGTTGACAAATCTGACGACTATTGTTGTAAAAGTCAGAATTTTTTTTTTAAAGGGTTAATATTTTTTTCAGAAGTAGCTCTTTAATCTGAGATAAGAAGCTACAGATAGTCAGTTACTAGCTTGCATCTGTACCAAGGGAGGGTGTTCATTCGGATGATAGTAACCAATCCTCTCAATAGCTTAGTACTGACAGAACTGGGGTGAAGTGATAGTAATAAGTTTTACATCACTTACATTTTTTGGAGTTTTTTTTTGGGTTTGTGCTTGTCGCAATCAGAGTAGCTACAAACTTTCTTGTTTTTAAAGTTCTCAGGCTAGCCTAGATTTTATTGACTATTAAGTTAATCAGCACCTAGTGGACTAGGTAACTAAGATCTCTAGGTTCTATTCTTCTATAGTGTTTGCTCACCCTGATATAATGGCCGATCTAGATAAAGTGCATAGGATTGCCTTCGAGGTAGCTAAGTTCATGGAGTACCAGGATAGCGAAATCCAGCCCTTTCTAGAATTTGCAGTAAGCCTGCAGGATCAATACGAGGTAGACAATTGGTTTGACAGCCGTTTAATCTTGGCATGGTCCTGTAAACAAACTGGGGAGAGTGAAGCATTCACCCGACAGTATGTAGAAGAAGTGATAGAAGATGAGAAGCAAAGGGAAAAGCAAAGACAAGAACGGGACAAGCAATTGGAAATGGAGCAACAAGAAAGGGACAGAGAAAGCCAAGAAAGGGACAGGCTACACCAAATCAGAATGAATGAACTGGATAGCCAAATTCGGAGGATGGAAACAGATACTAAATGTAGTCACTCTACTTCCCCTTCTTCGGTGCCCTTAACGGTCAACGCCCCTGCAAACCTTGCGCCCATGAAAGATAACTTGCCTGCTAAAACTGAACCCCAACTCCAGAAAATTGACTTTCCTCGGGACTTGGATCCAAAGCCCGAACTAGGAAAGAATTTACGTCGGGATAGCAGACCTAAAGCCACAGGGAAAATTACGCAACGTTCCCAGGCATGGAAACTGCACAAAGGTGAGAGAGGTGCTAACAAGCATTGTAATACGGATTGTTCCCGTCTGGCAAGCGGCGAACCCCGAGCCTCTCACGCTCCAGACCGAGCAGCACCTAACCGACACGTGACGTCGAGAAAAGGGAGCCACACCCTATCACGTTATATTTCGCGAGATTCCAGGCCGGACAGCGAAAAACCATATGCAGAGGCGTATCCCTCCAACTCAACGATCGTAGAAAGGAGGTGCCGCTCCTCTTATCACCCTGAGCTTAAAAGGTGCAAGAATAAGTCGCCTGCTAAAAGGGTTAAACTTTCCAAACCGTCCCAAGGAACTTTGGAAAAACACACCGAGAGTTTTTTCTCGGGCACTTCGCGATCTAACGGGATCTCAAACCGTCCAGTCTTTTGCATGCAGTCTGCGGGGCCTGTCAACCAGGAAGTGGATCTCGCATTGCAGGACAAAGTTCAACTGACGCCAGTAACTTCCTCACTGGAGGGCAAAGTTGACGTTTATGGTGGACACAGGGTTCCTGGCGAAGGGATCCCTGGTATTCCATTTGAGTCTCTCACACTTCTCAGGGCAGAAGACAGTGAGAAAAGCTGTCTTACTACTGTACAAGGAGCCATTGTTGAGAGCCTTGGCTCACGTCATGCTAGTACCGGTAAAGCGACTCAACAAACTCTGCAACTCGCAGATATTACCTATCTTTCTCCAAGGATAGAAGCTACGAAGATCTGTTATGATTTAGTAGAACCCCAGAATGCGATCGATTACTCTCTGCTTCAGGCAGCTGAGTTCTCTCATTCAAATCGCATTATTCCAGTGGTCTCAACCCCACTGATGGACAGCAAAGTAGTCGCCTCCGCCAGGCCATTACAGAGCAACTTGATCATTTCCGTTGACCAAGCCAGAGTTGTGACTGGCAAGGCAAGGAAAGCTCCAGACCCACCTTTAGACGGCACAGGTCTGAAGATTGATCAATACTCCCACCGAAACAGGGGAGTAGATGTCGAGGGGCAGAAGAAAAATGCTAGCATTTCTTCGGCCAACGAACGGCTTTATTTGCCAACTAGGGTTACACGCGCGCAGAAAATCCCGATAGACTGCAGCTATAGAGGGTTATTCAAGTCCACGCCCGTGACAGGTAAACCCATAACGGAATGTAAACAACCCGAGCCCATCAATGATTACACTGCACATAACAGGCGAATTACCTACGCAGTGGCCAGTGAGTTCAGGCGGGGCCGAAAACCACATCAGGTGCGGATAATTTTAAGGACCATAAACAGGCATTCCGAATTGCGGAAGCAAGGTCAGGTTCACACGGAAACGAAAGGCGTCAGTGCCGACTGGCCTCGCAAAATCCCACTCGCTGAACGTCTATTAGACAGAGGTAAGAAAAGAAATGAACTCGGAGCTAGTCATACAGTACTGACAGAAATTGGATACGATTTTGGTTATGATTATAGGAGGTTCTTACGACATGTAATGAACGTCTATGGAAAAGATAAATTACTGTCATTTTTGTCCGTATTCC
Organism: Oreohelix idahoensis; assembly: GCA_024509875.1. Classification (NCBI taxonomy): domain Eukaryota; kingdom Metazoa; phylum Mollusca; class Gastropoda; order Stylommatophora; family Oreohelicidae; genus Oreohelix; species Oreohelix idahoensis. The sequence goes on from JAMPIV010012253.1 coordinate 205,100, forward strand.
TCAAACTTCAAAAGGGGGGGGGGGGGGGGGGGCTTGTCACGTGACCGATAATTTATTTTACCATATTGTTCCATATGTTATTAACTCTTTTAATGTTCTGTTTTCCTAGACATTTGTATTCTTCTTTTCTATCTTTCATTATTTTACCTGTTCAAACCCCACCCGCGTTTGGTTACGTTCCGGCTTTCAGTAGATATCCCCCACTGGTCAGAAACGGTCAGCGTAGCGGCAATATTACAACACACTCCTGGTCCGTCCAGGAGAATTTCTCTGGTCGCTTTAAAACGTTTGATCACGAGCGGCTGGTACCCTTTGAGGCCTGGGTAACGAGTTTGATCTGTTTCAGGGGGAGATAACAATCGCGGTCAGTCTCCGGGTTTTGCCCCTTAGAACGCAAGAGCCCTCATAATATTATGCATTTCTCTACCTGAGGAAATTTTCTTGCGGTTGTTGACTTCTGATGTCTCTAGAATAACTTTTGTCTTACTCTCCGGATTACGCCTTTCGCCGAACATCTGTAGAAATATGCAGGCCAGGTGTCTGGGGGGGGGGGGGGGCGTCCTTGTAATCTATAAGAGTAGACGGGTTTAATAAGACAAAGACATTCGTGAATATTCCTGGCCCGTAGATGACCATCATGAGATAAGGAAAACTTTAACACAGTACTAGAATGTGTTTGCCTATGTTCTAGTCATTTTCGGGGTGAGTTGACATATCTTATTATAATATGATATATTCATGTTAGCTTTTATATATCTGTTAGGAAAGTGAATTCATTTCTGAGGACTTCTCCCAGTAATTTAGTTCAGTGATAATGTAGCGCTGTCTACGGCCTAGTAAGGGTGCTTAAACTGTTACGGTTTATCATGGGTTAAATGTTAAACTTACAATAACAGATAATAGGCGTAGAATCAGTCCACAGACGCTTATCATGGGTTTAGAAAAGGCTAAATTAACTGTCATTTCTGTAAGATAATGTCAGGTGTGGATTGTTTACTTAAAAACTGAATAGTGAGATGCAGGCAATAATTCTGGATTATAGGAGATAGTCACTTATTCCTTTTGGATAGATATTTCTAGTGGCAAGGGAGAGTCATTTTATGCTTACTTGTGTGGCTAGGCACTAGTCTATAACTTTCACAGAAAGCAGTCACCAGGCATAGATATAATTATATCTTATGATTCAGCCACAATAGTACTATTATAGCAAGAACATTGCATTTTCTTTGTACTAATTTTGTGGAATATTAATATATTTCCCCAAGGGGACATATGATTTATTTGTGTAATGTCAAATGCTGTAATCTGTTTATGTAAATTCATTTAATGTTGTAAGATGAATAAGCATATTCATTTTTTTTTCTATAACCAGCGGCACTCGAGCTTTCCAGCTCTTTCGGCCCAATGACATGTCATTGCGAGGCTGGGAGGTCAGTGGACTTTCCTTCCAACCCGGTCAGGAGCTTCGCTCCTTCCCATCCACACGGGATTTATGTGCAGGAGCCGTTCAGGTTATTCAGTCAAATTTCCGGTCGTAAACATTTCTTCAAACGCCGACGGCCGGGTTTGAACCATGAACACCTGGTCGCCAGTACAACGTCGTAGCCATTACACCAGCGCGGCTCCCGGCATATTCATTTAACTGTAAATATAAGGTTAGGTTTCCTGTATGTTGAGATTGGGAGAAGAGGAGTAGATTGTTGCTGTCAGAACAGTTACTGACAGGTACCTGGGGGTGCAAAAGATATTAAGCCTATTCGGGCACATGCTATAATTGATAGAATGGAAGGAGCGGAGCATGACTAGGTTATAAAACATTAGATTGATTTTGTCGTTGCTTGAAGTTAAGGGTGTCTTTTTTGGGTCTCAGTTTCAGGGAGACCGAATCGCTAGAGCAGACTCCAGTCAGGCGAAGAAAGTCATATACTCTTCGATCTAGAGGGTTTCTGTATACATCTAGCAACGAATCGTCAACCCCGTTCCTGAATCAAAACCCCTTTTTGTCAACGCCAAGTTAAGCTCACGCAGTGCAATGGAGCCAACGCTAAATCTGGAATCACCAAATGCAGTAGTAGTTCCCTACTCGCCTATTGGATTACCAGCCAGAGCATTGCCGCTTCCAGAATATCAAAACCGCCCTGCACGTCTATAGCAGAATCTGATATCACCCGACTTCGTTTGTGCCTAAACGCGGCACTCAGCAACCCACAGCCAAACCAGTTTAAACAGGATTTACAGCCATGCAGAGCCTAGCGCCGGATAAGAACGCCTGGGACTCCGTGTCCTCAAGTGACTTCTTCAGGTGTATTTCTGGATACTTAAAACCTCGCACATATGAGCAGCCATCTATGGACAGAGTTCCAGCCCCCCTCACGCAGTAGCGGTCACCAACGTACAGCACCCACAAGGAAAGTTGGGTATTTCACTTCATTCATCTTGAAGGATATTTATCCGTAAGACACTTTCTGGAGCTAGCACATTTGGTCCCACGAAATAGTGGACAGGCTGTCGCTCAGTTCGTTTATTTGGTCAGCAGGAGATAAACAACGTCTTCCAGTGTTCCCTCGCGCAATTAGGGGTCACCAACGTTTAGCCCGACAAGGAAAGTTTGGTATTTCACTTCAGTCATCTTGAAGGATATGTATCTGTAAGACACTTTCTGGAGCTAGCGCCTTTGGTCCCCGAAAGCGGACCCTCTGTCGGACAGCTTAGTTTATTTCTCCGTGTTCTACAGGTTTTATGAGTGTTGGTGGTGTGTGTGTTTGTGGGTGTGTATTTGCATTATTGGTAGTTATTGATGATTATTGATGACTATTGATGATTATTTGATTACTGATGTAATTTATGCTGTGTGTGATGATATGCTTTAATTCCATGTTTTTCTTCTTTAATAAAGTTTACACATTTATTAATGCGCTGTTCCCGACCCTTTTCATCCATAATTAACTTGTTTTAGCTCTTTACTAGAATCTCTATGTTTGATAAGAGAAAAGAGTGAGAGCAGGAGATGCTTAGTCAGTAAAAGTGAGTTGAGGCTTGGAGAGAGAGATCACTTTAATAAATCTTCTTCCAGGTTGTCTCAAGTCCATCTCCTATTTACACCTTTCTGTGTGTGTAATCTATAACTCTGTCAGTCCACTATCCCTTGTCGATTTCACTACTAATGTCCAACTCGACAAATACTCTACACTTTACTCAACCACGACATATATATATATATATAAATATATATATATAATATATATTATATATATATATATATATATATATATATATATATATATATATATATATATATATATATATATATATATATTTATATATATATATATATATATTATATATATATATATATATATATATATTATATATATATATAATATATATATATATATTATATATATATATATATATATACTGAAGCACATTAAAAACGCACCACCTGTATTATCCAGGAACAGAGTGTGAAATGTAAATATAAATGTGTACAAGTTTACATATTTGGAATCTTTATTCATTTTCCTATGAATCCATGCTGGTCATTAATTTGTACATTTGATTGTTATGAAATTCATTGCATTCTGTGCAGGCAAGGGAGAAAACCAAAAATTCAAAAAAATGCACGTGCGTTATCCTGCTGGAGAAGCTGCAAGTCTGGATAAATTGTGAACGCAGGAGCAACCAGTGCATCCAGAACCTCATCTCGATATGTCACAGCATTAACATTTCCACGGAAGACGTCAAGAGGCAAGCGAAGGTGAAAACTGAATCCTCCCCAAATGTGAATACTGATACCTCGAAATCGGTTGACACAGCAATCTGCAAAGCGCTCTTCACACCGTCGCTAAATCCGCATACGTCCATCTGCAAAGGATATGTTGAATCTGTTCTCGTCTGTGAATAGGACAGCATTCAACTGCAGTCTAGTCCATCTGATATGTTGCTCTGCCCATTGCAGGCGCTGCTAACGATGTCTGTGAGTCAAGTTTGGCCCAACATAAGGTCATCTTGCAGTAAGGCCTGTATCTCTGAGTCGTCGTATGACTGTCATTCGAGAGACTTGCCCATGTCTACCCACTATTGCTCTTGCTGTTTGACTTGCCGGGAGAGTCAATTCCTTAGGTGACTCAGCACAATATGACGATCTTGCGCAGGGGTAGTAACTCGTGGTTGGCCACTCCGAAGTCTATCCCGGGCACTGCCAGTGGTTCCGTAACGTTCATTGAGACGTACAATAGTGTTGTGGTGGCAATTCATCCTTCTGGCAATGGCCCACGAACTCATTCCGGTCTCCAACATACCAATGGCTCGTTGGCGGTCGTTTTCAGATAGTCGTGGCATTTCAAGCACATGTACTGGGTGTTTTGTCTCAACGGCCTTTTTATACCGAGTATACTGCCACAACACGTACACATTTTCAGGGTCATAGCTGTTGAGAATCGTGTTGCACGTGTAACTTTCATCGTTTTCATGTAGTCTGTACACACACCCATGGGTTGAATCTTGCACTTTCCATTCTAGCAGCCATTCGCTCTCTACCGCATGGCAAACACGGGGAAAATCCATTCCCACACTTTTTTTTGCCAGCTTCTCGGCATCAGTATATATAATAGTGGTGCGTTTTTAATGTGCTTCAGTATATATATATATATATATATATATATATATATATATATATATATATATATAAACAACATTTAACCTGAAGGGGGAAAAAAACAATAAAATGTTGGAAAACAGTTCTTGTCATTGTTACGACAGCAGCAGAAACACAGATGTGCAATAAAAAAGGGCCTTGAATTGATAGCACGTGACTGGAAGGCTTGGCATAAGTTTGTTGAGGACCTGTTTTCCCGTTGGGGAACTGAAGAGTGATGATTTTGATGATGATGATGATTATTTTGATGATGATCATCATCGTGATGATGAGGATGACGAAAAAAATTTATAACATTGTACTGACTACTTACTGTTGATGGAATAGGTGTCGTTAAATGGATCAACTTGCTCCAGTGATTTCATTTTGTGATCAGGGTGAATGTACACAGCTCTCACGCTAATCACCTGCTCCTGCTGTGTTCGGGTGACGGGGTCAAGGTCAATGTCAGAAACATTGTACTCTCCAGCGACGACCAAGATTCGTGATGGAGCATCCTGTGCCGTGTTTCCAGCACTGTTGAGTGAGCAGATTAGTAAGCAGATCGCACAGTGAACTCTTAACATGTTGGTCATTCAGAGAGGAAAGAAACATTGGACAACATGGCAGTAATCATCATCATCTGGTGCCATCTTCACATCGATGGTCGACTGCAATGGATCTCCAACGTCTTCTGTCTCTTGCCCTGATGGTGCACTCTGATAGACTCTTTTCTGTCCATTTCTTGACGTTCTCTTCCAACTTATTGCACTTTCTTCCTCTTGCACGTTTGCCTTCACCTCTGACTTCTGTTATGGACCTGTAGGTATTATATCTTGTTACAGGCCAAAATATTTTAGCTGTTTTTTTATCTCCTTCATTAACTCCCTTTTCAATCCTAGGTTTTCTAGGACCTCTTTGTTTGTTTTCTTCTCTTTCCATGAGGTGTGACCCATTCCTCTATTTATCCACATTTCAAGGGCCTCAGTTATTTACTTCTAATTGCTTGTTCTTGAATGTAGCTTAGACCATTCTTAACTTTTGTTTCGCATCTGCCATCTTCTGTTATCATATGACCAAGATATGAGAAACTCTTGACTTGTTTCAGGATTTTACTATTTATTCTTATCTTTAATGTTGGCTTAGTTCCTGCTTTGCTAATTATTGTAGTTTTTTTTCCCGTTGTTTGAGAAAACTAAAACGAGGGCAGTAATACTTGATATTTATAATATATGACAAAAGGCATGTGATATTTAATTTTTGTTTTTATTTATGTAATTATGGAAAGTGAATAACGCGTAGAAGAAATACAAGTAAACAATACATGGGAAAAATCCAGTTTTTTCGTGCTCTTTTTAATCATCTTTGCTAGGGCCCCGTCGAAATCATTGGAATCGGGCCTCTGCACTTCTGTCGTAAATTTATTTTGAGAGAAAGAGTCTCAGAAAATAGTGGTCCTGTTTAGAGTGGAGAATGATGGTGAAAGCTCAGTGATAGAAAAGGTTAGAGTAAATAGTTGCTTCACAGAGTGCTGGGGAGAGTAAAGACAGACTTATTTACGACAAATCGTTCCTCTCAATCTTCTCTTCACTCTCATTGGTCAAACAATTATTTGCCAGTTTCCAAACACACACCTGCGATATCACCGATTTGGTGCTTCAAACCCACAGACGCACGTGAATACAAACTATATTAAAACAGATAGGGGAAATTTTGGGCTTTAGGTATTCTAACACAGTACTAAATAAGTTTATAAGGTTTATTATCATTTAAAACAATCACAACAACTATCATGTGTTACAGAATAATTATTATAAGTACAGAAAATACAACTAACAAGGTGGGGAGGGGGTGAAGAAGATTGGTATCGACTAAGCCCTTCCCGCTTATTAGACAAAGATAAACCCAGTCCAAAGATAGATAGTTATCAGGAACATAGATAATGTAACCCAACAGTGAATTTAATTACTCTGAAAGAGGTGTTACAATATTAGGTATGGGTGGTAGACAAAAATCCTGTTCTTCCCAAGTGTTCTTCCCTTTTACTAAGCAAATGAAAAGGGGGGGAGGGGGGTTAACAGAGTTAACAAAATATCCCACCTAAAGATACAATGCAGGGTATCCAAAAAATGTATTACCCGGTAGGCAAATTAACAAATGGTTTTCAAAAATTAAATCTCATGTCATTCATTCACGCGCGTGAGGATCCACACTCATATACTCACACACACTTACCGATTGCAGCATCAGACAATCCATAGAATTATATAAACAGCAATTACACTCTTGACCTATGAAAGTGTCTGGTACTTCGATGTCCTGCCCCAGATGTAGCGAGGTTTGCTGATAGCAAATATTCCCACTTATCGCCGAACTTGAAGCCTAAGAGTTCTTGTGTTTTATTTATATAAAAAAGGAGTCTATGGGATGGCACTGACATAATTCAACACAGACGTGAGGATGAAGTGGTCTCTTTAATTTCGCTGCTGGAGGTAAAATTCCTTCAAGGCGTGATGATAGCATCTGACCGGTAGGTTTTAAATCTAGTTAGGAAAAACTAGGCCCAGTCACAGTTCAGGTATGTGGTGGATTTGGTGTTATTCTATAAATATTATTAATTTTAATTCTATCTGGTGTGAGGTCAGCTATGCAAGCCCCTGAGGTTTATTCAATTCATATAAATTTACAGTGAACCTGTCTGCTTCCACCAATGACCTCACCCGATTATATATCTTCCCGTACTGAAGTGTAATGGTGTGTGTATGTTGTCTAGCAAGTGTCTAGGGTATATGCAATGTGATGGAGTGTATAAACAGGACAACAACTACACCTATTACTAATAAACAACGATTAAACAAGTCACTGGTTAAGTTTCCAATTTAACATATTTTTTACAATTTATTTTCCTGTATCCTTGTTATTCCTTTAGACACAGGAATAATCAACTCAAAATGATTATATAAATATTTACAGCAATTAATTCACAAATATAATTGAATCTGTGTTTTCCCACAATTATTTATATAAGTCAAGTTAGAAAAGTGTCAAGTATTCCTTGCTGCTAGAAAAGGGTACAGGTTATACGAACGTTTGGATTCATCACTGTCCGACACATTATATTTTGGGAAATTGAGACTTGGATTGTTTGCGATATCAAATACCCCAGACCCGATTGCTTATCTGGGATTTCTGGTAACAGGCTGACTGAAGTATACTATGTCAGCTTCCACTGCCAAGTCACGCTTCTGCTTCTTGTAATATAATTGTGTGCAGGCACTCATTAGACATGGCCTCACTGCAGAACTTATGGTCAGGTATTTGATCACCTGGGCTCACTTTCAAACGTAGAAGAAACCCTGGAACAATATAAATGTGTCCAACTCAGCATCTAATAGTCTCTCTCTTTCCCTACTCTAACATTTTCAATATCATCAGACATCAGTATGGTAACTAAACAATTAGTTAACGTTCTCAATTTGGTTGGTACCCCTTTCATGGATAAATAACTTTCAAACCACCGTTTGACACTTTCCTTGACAAAGGAAACAATTTACATTAATAATATCAAGTCATGTACAATCAAGGTGACTTGCTGAAGAAGACGGCCAGTGATCTTCCTGGTCTTATGTCATAATACAACATTTTTTTCATTAATATTTAATTTTCTTTTCTCCCAATATGGTAGAAAGCCTGTGTGGCTTTTCTACAACAGGTTAATACATTTCCTAACAACGCTGTGAAACAACACAGTGTTTGATGTTGACTTCCCTCTAGATAAACGTTTTCCCCCATAAGGTTCATACTGATTAAATAATGCATACATAATAATGATAAAATTGACAATATAAAGGTTTTCATTCTTACCGCATCAAAGAAATATAAACACTAAATAGTTGAATATTGCAATATATGGCAACAATCCAGATCGCTGCTAGTGCAGAATAGCAAACAAGAATGTACTCCTTTCTCGTATTAAAACAACTTTAGCGAATGAAGTCTTTTTAACAAGTGGCCCCGAATACCAACTACTAATTGCTTTTATTCAATCGTTAGTATATTACACCACAGCCAATCAGGGACCGTTTGGCTTCAAGCGTTTTTTTTTTCAAAACTGACCTCAAATATTCAAAATTAGGACTCCTTCCCCTCTACCCTCACCATGGGCAAACTGATAAAGATTTTCAAGTCCATTCGTCTATCTGTCTTCTGTCCAACTTCTTTATTTCTTAATAGTTTTAAATTCTGATACATACTTATTGATCCTGTTGTTATCTATCGCACAGTCATTACATAATTTTATTCTTGTATTTATTTCTAATGCCTAGTATCGTTTTATTTCTACAATGCTTCAAAAAAATATTTCCTATCTCTCTTATTCAAATATGTAAACACGACTCGTGACACTCCTAGTCCGATACTCCGTCTCATCCCCCCATTCAGTACTGCATATTCAAAAAATCTCACGTTAACCTTAATTTTTTTCTTTTATTTTTAACTATCGCTCTCATGCAGTCCGCAGCAGATCCTTGTAGTACGTTACCAAATTTTTAACAACACGTTTGTAGAATCACTACTTTAGCACTACTTCTAGTTAGAAATGCGACTTGTGTGTGTGTTTATATCGTCTGACGATTCTAACAGCGTGAATATGTGCTAAGAACGCGTGTCGATAAAAAGGGGGTCTGCAACTTGTGACGTCGCGTTTCTGCCATGCTACGACATTTATCTCTCAATTTTATGCCTTCGTGTAATCGTTTTTACACGTTTTCTTCTCTCTCTCTTGCTTTGAAGGCTAGGCTTGCACTGTGACGTTAGTTTCACGCAAGCGGTACTAAAATCTAGTGGCTTTGATAGCGAGATAATTAACTAGCATTTCTACAGCATACATTGGATTCCCGACTGGCATAGTAGAAGCTGTTAGTCGTTAACACACGGGCTGTTTTATTTGCTAGCATTTGGGAGTACAATTCTATGGAAATTAGCGTTTGTTTCACAGATATTACTACATACCTCCCTTCCTAAACATGCATTCATTGCAAGTTATTATCTGCGAGACAATTTAGCGCCAATAAAGTACTATTCCCTAGGCTATCGACAAGGTCATGAGATGTGTCTCATCCTGGATCTCTCTTTCCAGGTATTTCTTTAGGAGATTCACATGATAAATTTTATCCTTCAGCGCTTTCTCCTTTTCAAACAGGATCGTATAGGCTCTCATACAGATTGGTGTTGGGTCTACAAGTTTCATATAATATTCCAACAAATTCGTATGCCCCGGTTTGTCCGTTAACACATCTGTATGATTAGTCAGAACCTTTTGAACCTGCCCCCTCTATCCTTTTGACAGTTTTTCTTAAACGAGTGGTCAGTTCGTTCACAAAGTGATATGATGAGGTAACAGTTTCTTCTGCCTTCTCATCTGTCCATGTACTCAATAAGGTTACATATGGATCTTTTATTGGCCTCCCAAATAGGGTTTCCGGTGCCATTCCGGGTGAAGTTCCACTGGACTTCTTATTGGCCTCCCAAATAGGGTTACCGGTGCCATTCCGGGTGAAGTTCCAATGGACTTTCCTTTTATCATCACTTACACATCGTCCACTACCAATTCTTCTCTTGGGGTTTTCTCCCCACTTTAATTTACTTGTGAGAGATCTTCTCTCTCTTTTTTCTTCCTCCAGTTCACATAATTCCGACCGAGGGATTGTCGGCTTATTCTGGTATTCTGGGGTAGAATTACTCTTTGTACTCTATTCATATTGGCCATGTTAATACATTCAAGTGAAGACTGTGTGTGAAAAGGGGGTTCCCATTCCACTTTCTCTACATTTTTAATTTTATTTTCAGGCCTTAGTTTGCCCCGTGGCATTTCTAGGTCCTGATTGTTATTTTTCCCACTTGTGGGTGTTCCCTCATGTAATAGGCTACATGCTTCTACAAAATTTTCAACGATGACCATTACATCTGGCCAATAATAACTTTGAGCAACTTTTTGGCAGATGGTACCTACTTTCTCGTGGTCCCCATCTTTTCCAACATGTAATCTCCTTATTACATCTGCCCTATATGCCTTTGGAAGGACCAGCTGTCCGTGATCATTGGATCCAGTTCCGGCCTTCCTATACAACAGTTTATTCTTCATATAGTAGTCTCCTTTCGTAGGAGGTGTATGGCACTTAGGTAATTTCTAAAAGCACGGGTTGAGTGACCTATCTTCCGCCTGTGCCTTCCTCATCTCCTCTGGGTGAGTATTTATAGGTTCATCCTCCTCCTTTCGTGACTGTGACCTGGTCTGCACTGTTGCATTGATCACAGGTTTCCTGGGATTCCCCAAGAATACATAACGACACCCTAATATCAGAGGGTAGATGGGTTCATTTATCACTGCTGCCTTGATTACTCCTTCCACATACCGAGTTTTTACATGTATCCTGGCGATGTGAAGTGTCATGGTTGCTACATACTTGGTTACCGCTTGAATCTCCACTGTTTCTGTGGTGTATTGATCAGCTTGCACCAGGTGAGAACTCACAACGGAATCAAAATCCAATCCAGTATCGTAAACTCACCTAATGGTGACACCATTACATACAACATCCTCACAAACTGGGGGATAATAAGGTTCCTGCTGTCCACTAGGTTTAACCTTTAATCCCTTTCTCCCCGTTTTCATTGCAGCAAAGTTAGAGGTTTTCGAGTACACATTATGGTGTCATGATTATTTGTCTTGCACCACTTACACCATTTATTTCCCCGAGGGAAATTTTTCTTGTCATTGAACTGCGGGTTTCTATCACGTTGGTCAAACTTGGGCTTATCATAATAGGCTTTACCCTTATTAAACTTATCTCTGTGCTCAAATTTAGGTTGGTTTTGGTTTTGTGGAGCTTTATTATGGTCTATAGGCTTCTTCTTCATACTTGCTATCTCAGACTGGGCTGCCTGATATCGCTCAGCCACATTTAAGATCTCCCCCAGCCTCTCAGCACCCTGTTCCGTGAGAAATTTTCTCAGGTCTGGAGCCATGGACTCTCTCAACTGCTCAGTCATAATCATTTCCTTTAAATCTTAGGTTTCCCCAGAGCAGTCAATTTTTCCAGGTACGTCTCCAGACGTGCAGAGAACTGGTGGTAAGTCTCTCCAGTCATCAGTTTTGCATTCCTAAATTTCTTTCTGTAAAATTCACTATTTTTCTCATATCTAACTAGCAGAGCTTGCTTAAGAATGTCGTAGTCATCTTGATCTTCTTTGCTCAGTTTGGCGAATACCTCATAAGAGGTTCCCCTAAGCCCCTAAGATATCTTCATACTCCATCTTTCTTTCTCTCACCCATACATGGTAGCTAATGCCTCAAATCTAGAGAGGAATGATTCAATGTCATCCTCTTTTTCTACAAAAGGGTCCAAATGAAACCCCATGGCTGATGAGGAGGCTGCCTGGCTTGCAGCAGAGTCAGAAGTGGATGAGCTACTTCCATTATCGGGAGCATGGCATTGTAACTCCAACTCCCTTAATCGCAGCTCATGTTCTCTTTGTAACCGTTTCTCTTCTTTCTCAGCCTCCATCTCTAATCTCTTCTCCTCCTTTGCAGCCTCCAACCTCTTTTCTTCTTTCACTCCTTCAGCCTCAAGTCTCTTCTCCTCCAATTGCAACCTCTTGATCTCAGCCTCCCTATCAGCCTCTAATTTCTTAAGCTCCCTAGCATCTTCTAACATAATTCTCTTCTCCTCAGCTAGCCTCTTATCTTCTCTATCCATATACTTGTCGCACTCTGATGTCACATACTGAATCAGAGCTTGACCATCTAAATTCATCTCCTTTGCAGTCTGCACAGCAGCAGATCTGTATTTTGCCAAATCAGCCATTTTACTGTTAACAATAAAAAATGCTATCCACTACCTTAAACTAATTAACCAACTAAACACAAGACAAAGGGGAATGATATCTCAAACCACTCTCAAATTATTTTGACTTTTATATTTTACAAATGCTGGGACCTAGTGACTCAATTTATGTAGGGTATTAAGAAAACTATTAATTCCCGGAAAAGCGTCCCAATTTATGTGGTGGATTTGGTGTTATTCTATAAATATTATTAATTTTAATTCTATCTGGTGTGAGGTCAGCTTTGCAAGCCCCTGAGGTTTATTAAATTCATATAAGTTTACAGTGAACCTGTCTGCTTCCACCAATGACCTCACCCGATTATATATCTTCCCCTACTGAAGTGTAATGGTGTGTGTATGTTGTCTAGCAAGTGTCTAGGGTATATGCAATGTGATGGAGTGTATAAACAGGACAACAACTACACCTATTACTAATAAACAATGATTAAACAAGTCACTGGTTAAGTTTTCAATTTAACATATTTTTTACAATTTATTTTCCTGTATCCTTGTTATTCCTTTAGACACAGGAATAATCAACTCAAAATGATAATATAAATATTTACAGCAATTAATTCACAAATATAATTGAGTCTGTGTTTTCCCACAATTATTTATATAAGTCAAGTTAGAAAAGTGTCAAGTATTCCTTGCTGCTAGAAAAGGGTACAGGTTATACGAACGTTTGGATTCATCACTGTCTGACACATTATATTTTGGGAAATTGCGAGTTGGATTGTTTGCGATATCAAATACCCCAGACCCGATTGCTTATCTGGGATTTCTGGTAACAGGCTGACTGAAGTATACTATGTCAGCTTCCACTGCCAAGTCACGCTTCTGCTTCTTGTAATATATTTGTGTGCAGGCACTCAGTAGATATGGCCTCACTGCAGAACTTACGGTCAGGTATTTGATCACCTGGGCTCACTTTCAAACGTAGAAGAAACCCTGGAACAATATAAATGTGTCCAACTCAGCATCTAATAGTCTCTCTCTTTCCCTACTCTAACATTTTCAATATCATCAGACATCAGTATGGTAACTAAACAATTAGTTAACGTTCTCAATTTGGTTGGTACCCCTTTCATGGATAAATAACTTTCAAACCACCGTTTGACACTTTCCTTGACAAAGGAAACAATTTACATTAATAATATCAAGTCATGTACAATCACGGCGACTTGCTGAAGAAGACGGCCAGTGATCTTCCTGGTCTTATGTCATAATACAACATTTTTTTTCATTAATATTTAATTTTCTTTTCTCCCAATATGGTAGAAAGCCTGTCTGGCTTTTCTACAACAGGTTAATACATTTCCTAACAACACTGTGAAACAACACAGTGTTTGATGTTGGCTTCCCTCTAGATAAACGTTTTCCCCCATAAGGTTCATACTGATTCAATAATGCATACATCTTCTTTCTTCTTTGATCCATAACCGCCAACCGTCAAAGCAGTCAGCGGATATCACGCCTGGTGGCGTCTTGTAGGGCAGCAACAAATTGATTCCACTTTGCTCGGTCGGCGGCCATCTTTCGTACAGTGCCCCAACTGTGGTTCATTCTTTGCATCTCAGCTTCCACAGTTCTCCGCCAAGTTGTTCTTGGTCGGCCTCTCTTTCGCTTTCCCTCGGGGGTCCATAGCATAGCTGTTCTTGTGATGGTATCAGGGTCCCTTCTGAGGACATGGCCAACCCAACTCCAGCCTCTGCCAGCTATGATGGTGTGCATGTCCTCCTGGTTACTCCGAATAAGTAGTTCTTGGTTGCTGATGGTGTTTGGCCAAAAGATTCGGAGAATTTTCCTTAGGCAGACTGTGTGGAAGGAGGACAGTTTCGACATTTCCTTCTCTGTTACTCTCCAACATTCCGCATCATAGAGAAGCACAGAAAGTACACAGCTCTCATACAGTCTTAATTTGGTGTTTGTGCTGTACTGGGAAGACTTCCAAATGTTGTTGAGAACAGCAAAGGCTGTTCTCGCTTTATTCATTCTGTTGTTAATGTCCTTGCTTGTTCCGCCGTCAGGTGTTACTATGCTTCCTAGGTAAGTAAATGTGTCTGTCTGTTCTAACTTCTGGTTCCTTACTGTTATTGGCTCAGGATTGCCCACATTTAGTGTCATGACCTCTGTCTTCTTCAAATTGATGAAATTTTACTCCTGGTAGGTTCAACCACGCTGGACTGGTCTGCGTGATTAGGGTCAGACAAAAGCTGGTACCCTGGTCCTCCAGGTTGGGGGTTTTAGCACAGGGCCGACACCCCTGTCTGTGTAAAAAATTGCACACGTTACGGAAACAGCAATAAATGCATACATAATAATGATAAAATTGACAATATAAAGGTTTTCATTCTTACCGCATCAAAGAAATATAAACACTAAATAGTTGAACATTGCGATAGATGGCAACAATCCAGATCGCTGCTAGTGCAGAATAGCAAACAAGAATGTACTCCTTTCTCGTCTTAAAACCACTTTAGCGAATGAATTCTTTTTAACAAGTGGCCCCGCATACCAACTACTAATTGCTTTTATTCAATCGTTAGTATATTACACTACAGCCAATCAGGGACCGTTTGGCTTGTAGCGTTTCTTTTTCAAAACTGACCTCAAATATTCAAAATTAGGACTCCTTCCCCTCTACCCCCAAAAAGGGCAAACTGAGAAAAATTTTCAAGTCCATTCGTCTATCTGTCTTCTGTTCAACTTCTTTATTTCTTAATAGTTTTAAATTCTGATACATACTTATTGATCCTGTTGTTATCTATCGCACAGTCATTACATAATTTTATTCTTGTATTTATTTCTAATGCCTAGTATCGTTTTATTTCTACAATGCTTCAAACAAATATTTCCTATCTCTCCTATTCAAATATGTAAACACGACTCGTGACACTTCTAATCCGACACTCCGTCTCATCCCCCCCATTCAGTACTGCATATTAAAAAAATCTCACGTTAACCTTAATTTTTTTCTTTTATTTTTAACTATCGCTCTCATGCAGTCCGCAGCAGATCCTTGTAGTACGTTACCAAATTTTTAACAACACGTTTGTAGAATCACTACTTTAGCACTACTTCTAGTTAGAAATGCGACTTGTGTGTGTGTTTATATCGCCTGACGATTCTAACAGCGTGAATATGTGCTAAGAACGCGTGTCGATAAAAAGGGGGTCTGCAACTTGTGACGTCGCGTTTCTGCCATGCTACGACATTTATCTCTCAATTTTATGCCTTCGTGTATTCGTTTTTACACGTATTCTTCTCTATCTCTCTTGCTTTGAAGGCTAGACTTGAACTGTGACGTTAGTTTCACGCAAGCGGTACTAAAATCTAGTGGCTTTGATAGCGAGATAATTAGCTAGCATTTCTACAGCATACATTGGATTCCCGACTGGCATAGTAGAAGCTGTTAGTCATTAACACACGGGCTGTTTTATTTACTAGCATTTGGGAGTACAATTCTATGGAAATTAGCGTTTGTTTCACAGATATTACTACAAGGTAAATATGTACTCTCTCACAGTAGGGCAGTAAATAAAATATCGCTACTGGCACTGTTCATCTTCCAGTTTATCTTACAGATTGTAATTTAATTTGATGGTTTATTTTAAATATTCTTGGGTAGGCTTTCTTTCATGTAATTATGATAGCTAGGCCGCATCGGACCGCCACAAGATTATATTTAAAATTTTTCATCAATATGTCTGGAAGTTTTTTAAGATGATTTCTTTATTGCTGGGATCGCAGGTTACGATCACTCAGTATGAAAGAAAAAAACATGTAATATACCGAAAAATCAAATAACATTCTAAAGCGCGATGAATTTCCCGTTAAGACTATAAATATACACTCGCGTATTTAATTATATATTTAAGAAGACTCTTCGCGAGTTTAAATGGTTAAAACACACATCTATATATATGACTTAACTCAATTAGTTATTTAATTCCTTCGCGACTTTTAAAAGTTAATTTAAGCATCTATTATCTTTTGAAATAATATAATAGATATATCATTACATTTACAACTGGAACTATTGAGATGGCTTAATGTAATAGATTTAAATTAACACAAAATCCAGTGAAATAGAATGAATGAACTAGACCACTGATCACTTTACACAATTATGTTTTACCGTTTTGCACAGAATAGAATTCACTGCAAATATATATGAAAATCCAGGGGAAAATCTAACACGATTTCAAATATAGCTAGTGCTTTTGTCAAGGTCTGGCCAACGAGTGATAAAATGGCTTTCTTCGTGGTCTGTATATATCTAAAATGGAATGTAAGATGAGTGGGACATGTTAAAATTTCACACCATTTTAGATCTCAGGATACTTTTGGTAATTTAACCGCCAGACTAAAGAGAGATGCCTCCCCTGGTCTTCCGTATTTCCGCTTGTTGCGTGCGCGTCGGCTTTCTCGTTCGCTCCCACTGCGATCGGTTCTGTGGTTAACACCGAGAGGCGAAATACCGGCAGGAAACTTGCGTCGCTCGTTTCAGGGACAACTACTGCCTTTTTCATAGCGTGCCGCTAGTCTTTCCTGAGATCCCTCCCGTGTCCTTGATCGTGGTCGCTACTATCGTTTGATGCTGGCAACGCCCCTCCCCCCCCCCCGGCCAAGTTTAATGAAAAAAACTGCATAAGATTGCTCAAGATATATCCGTGGGCGTGATTTAACCTCTCCTTAAATCAATGCGATGACCAGAATGAACGGTAGATAAACTGTCCACATATTAATCAGCAAACGTGTTGACCATCTGCGTGGAAAGGTTGCATAGCTAATGAGTCCAGGTGAAAAGAAATCCCGTTTGACGAAAAGATAACACAATATTTGGGGGCACTGATGCTATCTGAAGGGGTCGTTACGAAGGGTCGTACCATATCATCCAACACTTCAGGGGTACCGATGTTATGAGAGGGTTGTTACCATCATCTAACAAATTCAGGGACGGCTGAGTTGTCTGTCACAATCGTCCCCTCTTTTGAGGCATAAAAACATTTTTTCATGTTTGATTTATGACAATGAAGCTGCCCTGATCGGTAGCTTTTGGATGATTGGTATCTTCAACTTCCTCCTCTTCCTCCGTAGTCCAGTTTCTACTCAAGAAATCCGCCCCGACATTCTGTCTTCCCGGAATGTATTCCCCTTTGAAAGAATACACGCTTAAAAGCAAAGCCCAACGCATGATCCTTGCGTTAAATTCTTTATTGGCACCAAGAAAAGCTAATGCAGAGTGGTCTGTTTGCACTGTGATGGTGTCCCATAGACAAACTCATGATGACGTCTGATACCGTCAATCAGAGCGAGACATTCTCTTTCAACTACGCTGTAGTTCCGTTCAGCTTTATTTAATTTCCGACTGCCATAGGCAACTGGAAATAGCATGTTCAGGTCACTGTCCTCGGCTTGAAGCAGTGTTGACCCGATGCCCTGACCTGACGCGTCGACCCGCAGTACAAAAGGTTTCTTGAGGTCAGGCAACCTCAAAATGGGGTATGCAGACAACTGTCCTTTCAAAGTGCTGTACGCGTGTTCGCACTTTTGATCCCATATGACCTTATCAGGACAACCTTTCTTTGTGAGGTCAGTCAGAGGTGCCGTCAGTCCGTTGAAGTTCTGGATGTATTTCTGATAATATGCACATAGTGATATGAAGGAACGTACGTCTTTCTTCGTTCGGGGTCTTTTGGCTGCAGCTATTTTCTCCACGTTCTTCTGAACAGGCCAACTACAGCCGTGAGAAATAGTATGCCCCAGGAAGTCTAACTGTTCAAACCCGATGAGACATTTGCTAGGTCTGGCTGTGAGACCAGTTTCCTGTAGTCTCCTGAGGAGCATAGCAACCGTAGCAATATGTTCTTCGTAGGTTTCCGATGCAATTAATATGTCATCCATGAAATTATGGATATGGGGACTTTGCAAAGGTTCTAGAAGCTTCCTCATCATCCTGGTGAACACTCCTGGTGCGTTATGCAATCCGAACGGCATCACATTAAATGTGTAATGTCCTTCACTAGTGCTGAAAGCTAACAAAGGTTTAATTTCCTCCTTGACTGGTATTTGATAATAACCTTTACTGAGGTCAATCTTGGAGAAAATCTTTGCTTTGCTGAGCTTGGTGAACAACTCAGAAACAGTTTGGAGAGGTTCGGGCTGGAATTCCGTTACAGCGTTTAGCAGCCGGTAATCTATACACAGCCGAACTTCCTTATTGGGCTTCTGCAACAGCACTACACTCGAACTGTAAGGAGATGTAGACTCACTGATAATTCCTGCCTGACGCAGCTTGTCTATTTCTCCGCGAAGTGCATCAGCTTTAGCGTACGGGATGGGGTAAACTCTGGTTCGAACAGGGGTCTCGTTTGTTAATTTCATATCAAATTCAATGAGATTTGTTCGACCAGGTACATCCGTTAAGACTGCACTGTACTGTTTTAGTAGAGCCCTGGTTTCTGTTTGTTGTTCTGGTGAGAGATTGTCGCCGAACTTGACATCTTTAAAGGATTCTGTGGGTTGCAATGGATACTCCATGCAACCATCATCATCTTCCTCGTCTTCCGTTGCTATGGCGACAGCCAGGAGATGCTCGGAGGATGGCACCGGTCTTTCCAAATATTTCTTAAGCAGATTTATGTGGAAGACCTTCTCCTTTCCTTTGATGGAGATCTTGTAATTGGTACGTGAGATCTTTTTAAGGACGGTAAACGGCCCTTGCCATCCGATGCGAAGTTTATTGCTTCCGGTTGGAAGTAGCAACAAAACTTTCTCCCTGGTTGTAGTTCTCTCTCTTTTGCAGCTTTGTTGTATCTTTTAGCATGTTTAGCGCGGGCTTTCTTAAGGTTGGTAGTAGCTAGATCCCATCCTAGCTTTAGCCTTTCCTTGAGCTCAGATACATACTTGCTTGCAGAGACGACTGTCTCGTCAGCCTTTTGGTCTGTCAGGGACCGAAGTAAGGCTTCTAGTGGCCCCTTTATAGGTCTGCCAAATAAAAGTGTAGCAGGCGGGAATCCCGTAGACGCTTGGGGAACCTCTCGGTAGGCGAATAAGGCAGCCGATATATATAGGTCCCAGTCTTCCGGTTTCTCCTGACCCAGCTTACGTAACATGGTGGTGAGGCTGCCATTAAAACGTTCCACGAGCCCATTTCCGGCCGGATGGTAGGGACTTGTGTGGATATGTTTGGCCCTCAAGATCTTAAAGATCTCCTCCATTAACAGGCTACGGAATTGGGATCCATTGTCCGTCAAAACTTGTTGAGGGAATCCCAACCGTGTAAAAATTTGCACGAGGGCTTCTGCGACATGCTTGGAATCTATGCATGTTAGCGGTACAGCTTCGGCCCACATTGTGCAAGTGTCGACTAAGGTCAGGATGAACCTGTTCCTTCTTTTGGTCCTTTCCAGGGGCCAATGATGTCGACAGCAACCCGTTCAAATGGAGTCCCTACTATTGGCATTTGCCCCATAGGTACTGGGGGTGTCAAGTGCTTGGGTGCTACCCGTTGGCACTGGGCGCAGGATTTCACATACCTGATAATGTCAGAGTTCATTCCTGGCCACCAATAGTGGTTTTTTATTCGCTGAATAGTGGCGTTTTGTCCCATATGTCCGCTAAAGGGAAGAGAGTGCCCCATTTCTAAGATCTGGCTTCTGTACTGCGTCGGTACTAGGAGCTGGTTATTCCCCGTGTCCGGGTTGCCCGTTCTACGATACAATACGCCATCCTTAGAAAAGATGTCTCCGTTGTGTCTGGGGTCCTTAGCCATGGGCAGTTTTCTAAAGCAGAGCTCCAGAGTAGGGTCCTTTTGTTGCGCCTCCTTCAGTTCATTCGGCAACAAATTTGGCGCAGGCTCCCTCTCCTTCTTGGCTTGCCCTCTTGTGGTTACCGCTGCCACAATCGGCTCCTTTGGTCTCCCAATAAACACATATCTACATCCCAGGATAACTGGGTAGATAGGATCATCCATAATGGCCGCTTTAATAACACCTCTGACAAAATCAGAGTGTATTTCTACCAGTGCGATAGGAAGCGTCCTGGGTGCATCACTCCTGAAAACTCCACTAAGTTTGACGGTTTCCTCTGTCTCCTGACCTGGTTTGACTAGGTGCCTAGCGACAATACAACTAAAGCTTAATCCAGTGTCAAAGAGACAAGTAGTTGAGGTACCATTCAAAATTACAGTTCCTCGAGTTGAGGGTCGGTCCCCCTCAGGTTGAGAATCACTGACATTGACTCTACCTTTCGAGGCTGTATGCAAACATCCGATGCGGTTTGGCCCGGTTTGTTTGCCCTGATCAGACGTTCCTGGTGTAGGGGTGTTCCCTTTTCCTTGACCTTGGTGGCCGCGCTGCCACGTAGGCTTGGTGTGTTGATCAGAATTATTGTTTGGGGAAAATCGGGTTTTGTAGAATTTCGATTTTTCCTGGGGAGGTCTCTGGGTATTATTTTCTCGTTGGTTATAATTCTGAGAGGAATTAGAGGAATAGGATGACTGCTCTAGATTTTGTTTACGAGATGGCTCATCTGTGGGTTTACGTTTAGTGCTGGGAAGTTCGGCCATTGCATTGGTATAGCGTTCTGCCTTATTGAGGATGTCCTCAAGCCTGACTGCGCCCTGTTCAGCCAAAAATCTACGGGTTTCGTTTGACAAAGTTGACTTTATCTGTTCCACAAGAACAAGTTCAAGTAGTCCCTCATATGTAAGAGGTAGGTCAGATAATTCAATGCACTTTGTCAAATAGCCCGTGAGACGTGAAGAGAACTGCGGAAATGTTTCCGTGCTCTCTTTCCGGCTGTTTCTGAACATTTGCAGAAATTTTCGGGCGGTCATCTCAAACCGCTCTAGCAAGGCCTTTTTCAGCATGTCGTAATCATGTTGGTTGGTTCCCAGCTTTGTGTACACGTCATACGCATTACCTTTCAACGCAGTTGAGAGTTTAAGTGCCCAACGGGAACTCTCTAACCCATACAGATTTGCGAGCCTCTCGAATTTCTCTAGGAAGGTGTCAATTTTTTTATTGGGGCTAGGAAAAGACTCTAAAGCAAAAGACGTCGCAGTTAATTGGGCAGATTAAGTGCTGGAGAGATCCATTGACTGAGACTGGGGCGAAGACGGCTCTCCGTTATTTGAAGTAGAGGCGCCCCGACTCTCTAAAGCATTAAGCGCCAGTTCGTTCTGTCTTTCCCTCTCTCTCTCCTCACGTTGTCTCTCCTTCTCTCTTTCACTGCGGGCTTCTATCTCTGCCTCAATTTTCTTCTGCTCCAATTGACGATCGTCC
The DNA here is from genome assembly GCA_024509875.1 of Oreohelix idahoensis. Classification (NCBI taxonomy): domain Eukaryota; kingdom Metazoa; phylum Mollusca; class Gastropoda; order Stylommatophora; family Oreohelicidae; genus Oreohelix; species Oreohelix idahoensis. Next base: position 226,915 of record JAMPIV010012253.1, read on the forward strand.
GCTTCTTTCTTCCTAGCTTCTGCCCTCTTTTCCGCTTCTTTCTTCCTAGCTTCTTCTCTCTGTTGCTCCACGTCATACCTTTCAAGTTCCCTGTTGACAAACAGGTTCGCGGCTTCTCCTTCTAATCCTGAGTCCTTCGCCTCCTGTCTCAAAATGGATCTTATCCTAATTCTCTCTGCCATGCCAAAGAACTGGATGCTTCTAAGATTAGAGAATAATAAGAAAGAACAAGAAGGAAAAAAACTCAAAGCCGCTACGAGAAAAAACACAAAGTATAAATTTACTTGTGTTACCTCCTACTTTAGAATGTGCAAACTTATCGCTGCTATTATTGTCACTTAAGACTTTTAACGCAAGCGACTATGCCACGTTAAAATGGTAAGTTACACTAGAAAAAAATCTACTTTTACTAACAGTAGAGAAAGATTTATATTAAAACAATTTAAAAGGAAAAAAAAAACTTTCCCTAAAATTGTAATTCTCCGTCACAAAACTCCGGCCTTGAAGTCAGTTTATGAGAAGAGACGTGTTAACTAGACTTAAAGAAGTCAGAACAAGGCGCCTTTAGCTAAGCTCAACTCTTTTTAACTTCAAAAACCTTCAGTGACTGTAAAACCAATCACGCAATCCTAGCAAATCTTATAAAGAAAAAATTTAATTTTCTCTGCCAGAGGATAATTTAGCTAACCGAATTTATGATTATCCGTACTTTCTACTGCTGTGGAAAGAAAACAACCTGTAAATATGCTGTGTGGACGACCCAAATACTAAAAGGCGTTGTCTAGGGGTGTTATTAATTATTTATTTATTTCCCTAATTCACACAGACATATCATTCACACTCTATCTAGATAGACCCAGACTTAATCAGACTCAAAAATATCTTTATCCCGGCGAGCCAGCCAAATATTGTCGTTGCATCAAATGTAGCTCAAGATTCCGGACGAGCAACCAAATATTGTCGTAAATTTATTTTGAGAGAAAGAGTCTTAGAAAGAGTGGTCCTGTTTAGAGTGGAGAATGGTGGTGAAAACTCAGTGAAAGAAAGGTAGAGAGTAAATATTTGCTTCACAGAGTGCTGGGGAGAGTAAGGACAGACTTATTTACGACAAATCGTTCTTCTCCATCTTCTCTTCACTCTCCTGGTCAAACAATTATTTGCCAGTTTCCAGACACACACCTGCGCTAACACCGATTTGGTGCTTCAAACACACAGATGCACGTGAATACAAACGATATTAAAACAGATAGGGGAAATTTTGGGCTTTAGGTATTCCAACACAGTCATAAATAAGTTTATAAAGTTTATTATCATTTAAAACAATCACAACCACTATCATGTGTTACAGAAAAATTATCATAAGTACAGAAAATACAACTAACAAGGTGGGGAGGGGGTGAAGAAGATTGGTATCGACTAAGCCCTTCCCGCTTATTAGACAAAGATAAACCCAGTCCAAAGATAGATAGTTATCAGGAACATAGGTAATGTAACCCAACAGTGAATTTAATTACTCTGAAAGAGGTGTTACAATATTAGGTATGGGTGGTAGACAAAAATCCTGTTATTTCCAATTGTTCTTCCCTTTTACTAAGCAAATGAAAAGGGGGGGGGGGGGTTAACAGAGTTAACAAAATATCCCACCTAAAGGTACAATGCAGGGTATACAAAAAAATGTATTACCCGGAAGGCAAATTAACAAATGGTTTTCAAAAATTAAATCTCCTGTCACTCATGCACGCGCGTGAGGATCCATACTCATATACTAACACACACTTACCGATTGCATTATCAGACAATCCATAGAATTATATAAACAGCAATTACACTCTTGACCTATGAAAGTGTCTGGTACTTCGATGTCCCGCCCCAGATGTAGCGAGGTTTGCTGAAAGCAAATATTCCCACTTATCGCCGGACTTGAAGCCTAAGAGTTCTTGTGTTTTATTATATAAAAAAGGAGTCTATGGGATGGCACTGACACAATTCAACACAGGGGTCAGAATGAAGTGGTCTCTTTAATTTCGCTGCTGGACGTAAAATTCCTTCAAGGCGTGATGACAGCAACTGACCGGTAGGTTTTAAATCTAGTTAGGAAAAACTACTCCCAGTCACAGTTCAGGTAAATATGTACTCTCTCACAGTAGGGCAGTAAATAAAATATAGCTACTGGCACTGTTCATCTTCCAGTTTATCTTACAGATTGTAATTTAATTTGATGGTTTCTTTTAAATATTCTTGGGTAGGCTTTCTTTCATGTAATTATGATAGCTAGGCCGCATCGGACCGCAACAAGATTAAATTTAAAATGTTTCATCAATATGTCTGGAAGTTTTTTAAGATGATTTCTTTATTGCTGGGATCGCAGGTTACGATCACTCAGTATGAAAGAAAAAAACATGTAATATACCGAAAAATCAAATAACATTCTAAAGCGCGATGAATTTCCCGTTAAGACTATAAATATACACTCGCGTATTTAATTATATATTTAAGAAGACACTTCGCGAGTTGAAATGGTTAAAACACACATCTATATATATATGACTTAACTCAATTAGTTATAAATTCCTTCGCGACTTTTAAAAGTTAATTTAAGCATTTAAGCATATATTATCTTTTGAAATAACATAATAGATATATCATTCCATTTACAACTGGAACTATTGAGATGGTTTAATTTAATAGATTTAAATTAACACAAAATCCAGTGAAATAGAATGAATGAACTAGACCACTGATCACTTTACACAATTATGTTTTACCGTTTTGCACAGAATAGAAATCACTGCAAATATATATGAAAATCCAGGGGAAAATCTAACACGATTTCAAATATAGCTAGTGCTTCTGTCAAGGTCTGGCCAACGAGTGATAAAATGGCTTTCTTCGTGGTCTGTATATATCTAAAATGGAATGTAAGATGAGTGGGACATGTTAAAAATTGACACCTTTTTAGATTTCAGGAGACTTTTGGGGATCTGACCGCCAGACTAACGAGAGATGCCTCCCCTGGTCTTCCGTATCTCCGTTCGTTGCGTGCGCGTCGGCTTTCTCGTTCGCTCCCACTGCGATCGGTTCTGTGGTTAACACCGAGAGGCGAAATACCGGCAGGAAACTTGCGTCGCTCGTTTCAGGGACAACTACTGCCTTTTTCATAGCGTGCCGCTAGTCTTTCCTGAGATCCCTCCCGTGTCCTTGATCGTGGTCGCTACTATCGTTTGATGCTGGCAACGCCCTCCACTGGCCAAGTTTAATGAAAATAACTGCATAAGATTGCTCAAGATATATCCGTGGGCGCGATTTAGCCTCTCCTTAAATCAATGCGATGACCAGAATGAACGGTAGATAAACTGTCCACATATTAATCAGCAAACGTATTGACCATCTGCGTGGAAAGGTTGCATAGCTAATGAGTCCAGGTGAAAAAAAATCCCGTTTGACGAAAAGTTACCACAATATTCGGGGGCACTGATGCTATCTGAAGGGGTCGTTACGAAGCGTCATACCATATTATCCAACACTTTAGGGATACCGATGTTATGAGAGGGTTCTTACCATCATCTAACAAATTCAGGGACGGCTGAGTTGTCTGTCATAACTTCCTTAAGCCTTGGGTACTGATGACTGCCATACGCGTTTTCTCTGTTCCTCACAGGTGGATACTCCTGTTGCAGATGTTCAGCAGTGGTTTTGTCTGTACTACAGGTATATTTATAGGTGGTTTCTGTTTTAGTTTATTGACCAGATGGCATCTCAGCCTGCTGAGTCCTCTATGTTGTCTGAAGATTGTTACTTTTTCTGAGCCGATGATAGCGTCCTTTTTTTCTATCTGTTGGCCCGGATGATCTGTTTCTCACTTCTTCCTTCGTCTGTAGTTTGTAAGTCTCTTGCTGTGTTCATCTAAAAAGGTTTATTGAGGTGATGTGGACAAGATGGAATTGAGTGTGAAGCATCATGCATATTGAGAAGTGGAGAAAATAGTGTTCATTCCACATGAAGATCCTCAAAATGGACTCTGACACCATCACAAGAACTGCTATGCAGAAGGACGGCGAAAGAGAGGCAGACCAAAGACAAGCTGGCAGAGAACAGTTGAGACTGAGATGCAAAGTATGAAGCAGAGTTGGGGGACTGCATGAAAGATGGCCACCGACTGAGCAAAATGGGGACAGCTTCTTGCTGCCCTACAAGACGTCACTAGGCGTGATGGCCACTGACTGCCTTGTCAGCCAGGGGCTAAGGATGCAAGAAGAAGAAGAAGGACACAAAGACGAAAACCACGCGCACAGAAGGGATACCTGTGAAAGGTCGCCAGAAACAAGATCGATTATGATAGAATTAAACAGCGTAACACGCAGATTTAATAACAGGAAAATAAATTTTAAGAAAAGAATTATGTGTCACCAAAAATTGGTATTAAACATCAGTATACAGTGGACTGACAGATTGTGTCCGATTGGCAGAGTGGTCAGAGCTCTGGTCTTTCGCAGCAAAGGTGCCAGGTTGGAATCACGGTACCGACACGCTCCAGTCTACCCTGCAGTAAATGGGTACCTGACTTTGAGTTAGGGAAAAAAGACAGGGAGGAAGGCAACTGGTTACCCCACCTCTCGATGCTGGACCTAGTATGATGAAAGCTCTAACACTTTACTCCCCTACGACAGTATCTGATATGGGACTACCTTGTATACAGTGGAGACGCCACTGAGTAAGATTTCTGTGATAAATTCCAGGAAGTGTTAAACAGAGCAGCAATACAAGACAATAAGACTCAGATTGGGCGAAAAGAAGCTAACACAAGCAGAAGAGAGGAGAAAACGTCGAAAATAAGCAGCTGAGGGCTGTCACTTCAGGGGCGCATTCCCATAGTCAGTTATGACCGAAGGGGCTATTATTATTATAAGACTGTTACAGGAAATCTTAACGCAAAGGTTGAAACAGAGATCCCAAATTATGAATGGATTATGGGAAAGACCATCTTTGGAAATAGAAATGAAAATGGGAAAAATCTGTTGTGAGCTTTAATTTTTCAACGAACTCGTCATTGTGGAGCCATCTTTCCAAACAAGGATATTCATAAAGTCACACGGAACTCACCAGACGGGAATAAGGAAAACAAAATTGACCACTACACCAGAAATAATTAAATGTAGGTGTTTACTACATGCTTTTAGGATACAAGAAAAGAGGAACAGACAATTCATCAGATATGCAAGGGCCATAATAAAAGTGAAATGGAAGATTTTCAGAGACAATGCAAAAAGTGAAGCCCACGTACACACCACGACAAACAGCTCTCAAAATCTGGCAAACAAAAAAGGCAAGTTCAGGCTGAATTCGACAACAGATTTGAAACTCTAAACAACGTGAAGGAGGAAACTATTAAGCATCCATCATCGGCATAAGACGCAGGACATATTTGGGATGAAGAAAAACAGCGGGCCAAACGGCTATAATATTTTGAAGAAATACCAACCATCAAGGAATCAAATTCTACAACAAACCAACATGGAAGTGGCACAAGAACCTATATATATATATATATATATATATATATATATATATATATATATATATATATATATATATATATATATATATATATATATATATATATATATATATATATATATATATGCACGCACGCACACGCACACTCGCCTGCTAACAAAAAATTACAGAGGAGCTAAAACTAATGAATAACAGAAAGTCTTCGGGACAAGGTCGTCTCTTCCCACTGCTCCAGAAGCCATGACATCTGATACTTCATTCGTCACTGTGAATTTAGAGCCGCTGTTTACGAAAATATTGAAGAAAGAGCACGTTCCCAAAACGTGGTAGGAACGACACATAATGAATGTGCTCCGAAAAGGCAACATTGACCATATTCCGGAACTGCGAGATATAACACTTGTAGACTCGGCCAGAAAAAAAAAAAAACTCTGAGTGAAATAATGTTAGACCACATTATAAGAACCTTCAGGTAGGAATCTCGGTGAGAGACTAACAGGATTTTGAACATGAAGATCATGAGCACATCGGATACAGAAACTCTGAAATCTGCAGAGAGCAGTTAAACAGAAGGCAGACACATATCCAAATCAACTTTGTGAACTTGAGACAACATTTGGTATCAAAGATCGCAATATCCTTATTTCTATTTTCGCTCCCAATGAAGCATTGAGTGCTATCAGTGCAGCTGGTACCCTTGCCTGATGCTTGCGCCAAAGAATTCATGTGCTTCTATAGCAGTGGTTTCTGTAGCAATCTATTTTACTGGATAAGGTTTGGCAGTCCCATACATCACTTTATGTTAGTGGCCACTTACGATAGGATTAAGGGAGCAAAAGTCATATTCTTTTCTTTTCTTTTCTTTACATTTCTTTATTTCTTTCTTTTTATCCCCTCAGATAATTACAGGAATGTTTGTTTGTAGCAATCCCCAGGGATTAGAGTTTTCACTGTTTTACCCCTTTTTTTATAGTTCGGGTTAGTTCCAGGGATTTCTTGCAAACCCAGAGTGGTTCACAAACTCTGCACGTTCAGCATTGGTATAACATTCCAGACCTGCTAAAGTGTCGGGGTGATGTGATGCCATGAGTTGGAGGGTCCGCTTACCTTACAGGGGTTCGCCGACAGGGATTTCACCGGGCATAGCCCGCGTTGGCCATCCCGCATTGCAATGTTGTAAATACTGAGAACTGTAATCCCGGAGAAATGTGTTCAAATAGTTAAAGATTTTCACCAAGCGACCACCCGCAGAAATGTTTACAAAAGTAAACTATCAGAATCTTTCACTTCATTGCCAATTGTGGTCAGACACGAATATGTGCGCCTGTGATCTTCAACACAGCCAACTGGATGATGAGAAACAACAGAAGAAAGAAAGAGGAATTCAATAGATATCTTCTACTTCCTCTTCCTCGTTCGTTTTGAAATGTACGTTGCTAGCGTTGTGTCGCCGTTTACAGCGAAGCTGCGATATTTGCACCTTTCGGCCCGACACATCCGACTTCAGCACGGCATTTTTGTGGGACCGGGTTTGCCTTACCTCTTCGATCCCTACCTCTCGGCCAAACTGCAGTGATGCAGCCTGTTTCCAGGACCACCACTTGGAGGTGGAGTAGGGTCTTGGTCAGCTCTGGCTCGCTGACCCTGACGCAAGCAGTCAAGCTATGAGTTGCTGACTGCATTCATCTCTTTTGCTGCGTCTTCGGTCCCATACGATAGATATACATTTCATTATCACCACCACCATCATCATCATCATCATCATCACCATTACTATCATCAACACCATCATCATCATTATTACCATCATCATCATCATCATCACCATCATCACCATTATCATCATCACCATCATCATCATTATCACCATTACTATCATCATCACCATCATCATCACCATCATCATCATTATTACCATCATCATCATCATCATAATCATCATCACCATCATCATCATCACCATTACCATCGTCATCACCATCATCATCATCATCACCATCATCACCATAACCTTCTTTTCTGCTTGTATATGGAGCAATGAGCTAACACTGCAGCTGTTGCCTCCTGGCAGGAAGCCAGCACCAAGTATTAAAATGCCCTTGCAGCTGTGGTTTCTGTAGCATTTTTGTTTTACATGATGAGGTTGCCTGCCTCATGCACAAATAAACACTACTCATATAAAGTGAGTGGAAAGTAGTTCTATTCTTTCTGTGTCTTATCATCGGCAACTAAACGGGGCAGATATACATTTAAAGATTACATAATGATGGGTCTCATGTCTTAGAGGATCCGAAATCCACATGACACACAAATTATCACTTTCTTAACACCCACAGTATTATATTTATCACATTCACAAAATATCGTCACCACATGTAGATATCTGTTTCACCACCTCCATCAGCACCACTCACCAATATCTTAAGCCTCCTCACCGCTGATAAGATACTACAAGACATTCGCTTACCTGAATATTCGCTTACCTAAATACACATACGGGGTTGGTCAGGACCCACTGCCGATCAATGAGTACACCCTGACAGACGTGAGATGTGCTGTCGTAAGTTAACTCTTTGGAAGAACTGAGCAGACCTCTGACCATTTTGTGAGCAAAATAAATACAAACAAGTACATAAATACAATTAATAATCCATTTGTTGTTAATGTTTCTGCGTATGGTTCTAATGGTATGAATCCTGTACTGCAGTGGTTGGCAACTTAGTTTAACCAGTACTCCGTGTCAAAAGGTTGGCGGATCACCGTTACCTTGGCCTACCAGAATAATGTTAATTATTATATGATATCCGAAATAAGAACTACTTGTTATAATGATGTTTCTTCTTACTTCTTTGTTTGCTTCTATGTACCCTTCATGAGCCTTGGCTTTGGAACTTCTGGTTTTGCTTCTGTTTAAATCTGCTTTCTGGTTTTTTCTGTCTTCTATCTTACTAATGGTCTCTGTTGTTATCCATGCTTTGTGCTGATGTTCTCTTTTTCTCAGTACTTCTTCACACGTCTCGTTCCATATATTTTTTACTTGTTGCCAGTGGTCTTCCGTATCTGCTTCATCTTCCAGCTGTTAGAACTTGGAGTACTTGGTATTTGTTGGATACTGTGATTGAAGATTTTTGTCTTATTTCCTGATTTCTTAGATATCCCACATTATACTGTTGTCTATAGCTACACGCTGTTGTAAATTTCTTGAGTTTTAATTTTGTTTTAGCCAACAAAAGATGGTGGTCTGATACAACATCTGCTCCTCTATATACTTTCACATCATGCAATGATGACCTAAACTTCTTACTTATGCATATGTGATCAATCTGATTCTCAGTTCTGTGGTCTGGTGATATCCATGTTGCTTTATGTATTCTTTTATGTGAAAATATGCTTCCTCCTACAGCTAGTTGATTTGAAGCACATAAGTTTGCTAATAGTTCCCCATTCTCGTTCATCATACTTAATCCATGCTTTCCCATGATTTCTTCAAAGCCAGTGTTGCCTGTTCCTATTTTCGCATTTAGGTCCCCCATCAAAATGGTGATGTCCTTTCTTTTCCTGTTGTCCAAGTCATGTTGTAGTCTGGTGTAAAAGTCTTCTTTCACAGATTCTTCTTTATCGTTTGTTGGTGCATAACACTGGATGATGTTTATATTTAATTTCTTTTTGGTTGATTTAAACATTGCTGTTATAATTCGGGGTCCTGTTGCCGTCATTTTTGACGGTGGGAAAAAAACACCAACCTAATGTATTTTTGGTTTAATGTGATCAAAGAGAGATAAATGTATATTGTCTTTCTGTGACAGGTTTGACTGGTGATTATCTTCTCCTATCTTATGTTGTCCTGTCTCAGGCAATGTCTTATAGTTGACATGTCTTAAGGCTATTTATAGGATCATTTACGGGGTATCTGTATCACTCACTTGGGCGGAAACGCCTGGTCTGGGTTTGCCTCGATCTGGTCCGTGCTCTTTGGGCATGCGCGGGGTCTTGGCGGAAAAAGCCGGGAGACTGATTCAGAGAGAGTGTACCTAAGGCTTAGAACGGATGTGCCGATCCGTAGATTCCTCTCCTCCAAGTTTTCGATAGGGATTGGAAATTCTGGGAATGACTGTTTGTCATTCTTCCGTCTCTGAGTGTTTCTTTATGCCAGTATTGGCTGTGTTGTGTTACCTTAGAGTGTAAGGGATTCTTTAAGAAGGTAACTGAAACTTTATACGATCTTTTCGTCTCGTTTAGATCTTACAGGTACATTTATCGCTGATGGCGACATAGTGAGCGAAGCTCACAAGGAGGTATTATACTGTACCCCAGTATTGCTTCATATTTGAAGGACGAGGTCTAAGTTGACCCATTACATACATAAGCCTAGGAATCATCTTTATGGATCCGCAATGCAGGCGGAATATGGTTTGGCAGAAATTATATATAATCTCAGAAGCTTGTGTAAACTGAGAGTGACCTGATTATCGAGGCTCGCGACCTGCGGCCTGATTTCGTTGTCGTCACATTGGTCTGTATTTACGACCAATTCTCTTCACCAGAATGAAGTATCTGGCATGTGAGGCCAGTCTGAAGTCTTCTGCTAATTGTGGGACAATGGCATTGACTTTATTTGAATAACTGATATTGCCCGTACTAAGCAAGATATTTGCTAGGGCTTACCTGACGGGGCTCAGTCAGGGATTAGAGCTATTGCATAAACAGTAAACAATGTACAAGACATTGTTATATGTCTGGGATCTGTGATGCCTGAAGCTGACCTTTGTAACTACACACATTATGTACTCGATCTATACTATTGACTGTTTCGTCCATCATCATCGTATTATCGATACGTCATGAATAAATATTGTAAACGTCAGCAGCATTCCCTACTTCAATGACTTCTACTTGTGGTTGTGTGAGTTAATGTGAAGACGTCCAAGAGCCTATACTGCCTTCGTGTTATTAGCACTATTATCTACACACTTACACGATCAACCACATTGTAATACAAGTACTACATGTCTAAATCTACATGAATACTGACATGATGTATGTGTCTACTATACCCTGGCGGCACCTCACGCTAGTGACCTAGATTCTCGCCACAACTTGGTACTGTCCAGGACAACACGACACGCTTAAAGTACTAACATTCATAACACACCAAACAGTACGTTACATCTGGGCATTTACTCTGAACATTCCATTTACATCTCTAGTAAACATACTTCAACATCCGTGGAAATCATCTTCCACATCTGTTGGACCAGATTCGTGGGTTTTTTGTCAACGACACGGGTGTTCCTGCCTACATCTGGATGTTTACATCCGGAAGACAAGATTGACGTTTAGTTGTCAGCTACACAGGACCGTAGGAAATAGGTCAACGGCTGCTGATCGACGTATACATTTATAGATGGTACAGAATTGCTACATGGACCACAGCTGCTGCAGAATTGCTACATGGACCACAGCTGCTACAATAGTGCTACATAGACCACAGTTGCTAACGAAGTCGGTTAACACTGTGACAATCGTCGAAGGACATAAGTGTCAAAGTTCACGTCACAAGTTTACGTGCAAGCTCGAATTGTAAACATAGAACAGTTCAAGCTGTTGTTTACTACAAATTTATTCACTTGGGAGACTACTACATCCGTTGTCAAGTTACGGTGACCTTCAACGGTGGAACGTCTACTAGTGTTTACAAGTGTACTGCAATGAGCTGCATCTTTGCGGTTGTAGAGGAAAACGCTTAAAGATAAGTGGCCTGGTTTTACGTGTTAAACTTAGCCTTTATTTTGTGTGCAAATAAGCCTTCCTCGTTACACATTTATTATATGCATGCTATTGTTTACTTATTCTTTGTTTACTTGTTGAGTTAATGTGTATTTTATTTTCTGCGGGTTCAGGTTGGAGGGTCTTACAGTAAATATCCCACTTAACCGAGGGTACTGTAAGCGTTCTTTAAGGATTGTGCATATTTCTCACAGTACGAGATGTGTTAGTGTTGTTTTCGTTATTTTTCTCCGTACTTTAGTTTTTGATTCGTTATGTTGGTATTTGTCTGCCTTCTCGTTTCAATTGTTAATTTCTTTACACCCTTTTGTTTATACACTGTGTTGTCATTGTATTATTGTGAATTTTTCGCAGTTTTCATTGTGATTTTTCACAACATTTGATTTAGTTAAGCTGTATTTTCTTTTCACCTCTGCGAATGTTTTCGTGTGTTTAGATGCTTGTCTTTGTTTAGTTATCGTGATATTGTTGATATATACAGTCTTCATGTATACTTGATCATGTACTGTTTATTATTGTAGTAAAATCTGTGAGAACAAACGCTAAATTCCATAAAATTGTACTCCCAATGCTAATATATAGAATCAGCCCGTGTGTTAGGCTTAAACGCTTCGACTATGCCAGTCGGGAAATCTAACGTATGCAGTAGTAATGCTTATACATGATCTCGCCAGCAAGGCTACTAGATTTTGCTTTGCAAGCTTTGGCCTCGAAACTAAATATTTTCTTGTGCCAGAACTGCGATACCATGACTGGCGTTTGAATTAACGAAGATTTTAACATTAACGCAGTGTAATTGTAGCAATTCGGACATTTTCAGTAGTGTAAAAGAGGAACTGCAGTAACATTTAACGCAAAATATTACCAAACGCCGAGCAGACCCCTCTTCACTCTACACGCGTTAGTGGCGGATAATCACTCTGCTGGCTTTGTCTCCGATATATACACACACGCAAGTTGTTAAAATTTTGTGACGTAGCGCAGTGTTCGTTATGCATACGGTAGTTTAAAAATAAAAGGAAAAATGCAATTAACGTGAGATGTTTTTTGAATGTGTAATACTAAATAGGGTGTGAGACGGAGTGACCTTAGTTCGTGTTTACAAATTTAAATTGAATAGGAGAGGAAATGTTTTATTTGAAGCATTGTAGAAATAAAACGATACTAGGCATTAGAAAGACATACAAGAATAAATATGTACTGACTGTGTAATAGATAACAGCAGGATTAATAAGTATGTATGAGTATTTAAAACTATTAAGAAATAAAGAAGTTGGACAGAAGACAGATAGACAGATGGACCTAAAAATCTTTCTCAGTTTCGCCCGTAGGTGGGGTTAAAGGGGAAGGAGTCCTTATTTTGAATATTTGAGGTCAGTTTTATTTGAAAAGGAACGCTAGTCACCAAACAGTCTCTGATTGGCTGTAGTATAATAGACTAACGGTTGTATAAAACCAATTAGTATTGGGTATAGGGGGCTACTAGATGAAAAATTTCTTACAATAAAGACGTTGTTGTTATAGACAAGGCAAGAGTACTGTCTTGTTTGCTAATTCTGCACAACCAGCGATCTGGATTTGTTACCATATATCGCAATATTCAACTAATTGGTGTTTAAAATTTCTTTGATTGCGGTAAGAATGAAAACCTTTATATTAACATTTATATTGTCATTTTTATCATGTATGCATTATCAACTCTATATGAAACTAAAAGGGGAAACATTTATCTGGAGGGAAGCCAACATCAAACTCTGTGTTGTTTCACAGCGTTGTTAGGAACTGTATTAACCTGGTGTAGAAAAGCCAGGCAGGCTTTCTGCCATATGGGGAGAAAAAAAATTAAATATTTATGATGAAAAAAAAAGTTGTGTTATGACATAAGATCAGGAAGATCACTGGCCGTCTTCTTCAGCAAGTCACCGTGATTGTACATGACTTGATAGTATTAATGTAAAATGTTTCCTTTATCAAGGAACATGTCAAACGGTGGTTTGAAAGTTATTTATCCAGAAGGGGGTACCAACCAAATTGAGAACGTTAACTAATTGTTTAGTTACCATACTGATGTCTGATGATATTAAACATGTTAGAGTAGGGAAAAAGAGAGATTATTAGATGCTGAGTGGGACACATTTGTATTGTTCCAGAGTTTCATCTACGAGTGAAAGTGAGCCCAGGTGATCTAACACCTGTCCTTAAGTTCTGCAGTGAGGCCTAACTACTGAGTGCCTACACAGTGATTTACCTATAGAAGCAGAATCGTGTCTTGGCAGTGGATGCTGGCGTTTTATACATACTTCAACCAGCCTGGTTGCAGAGACCTCAGATAAGACTTGTCTGGGAAATTGATATCACAAACAATCCACTCTCAGTTTTTCACAAAAGATAGTGTATCAGACAGTGAGGAACAAAAACGTTCAATAAACTTGTACCTTTTTCTAGGAGCAAGAAATACTTGACATTTTCCCAGCTTGAGACATATAAATAATTGTGGGATAACACCGACTCAATGACAGTTGTAAAATAATGGGTTGTAAATAATTTCATTATCATGTTGAGTTGATTATTCCTGTGTCAGAAGAATAACTAGATACAGGAAAATAAATTGTAAAAAAAAGTGTTCAATTGAAAACTTAACCAGTGACTTGTTTAATCATTTTTTACTAGTAATAGGTGTAGTTGTTGTCCTGTTTCACACTTTATCACCTTGCATATACCCTAGACACTTGCTATATAACATACTCACACCATTACATTTCAGTAGGGGAAATATATATCGGGTGAGGACATTGGTGGAAGCAGACAAGTTCCCTGTAACTTATCTGAATTTCATAGACTTCAGGGGCTTGCACAGCTAACCTTACACCAGATACCATTAATATAATATTTCAATCATTAATAACACCTAATCCACCACATAAATTGTGGGCTCGTCCGGGATTTAAAGGTTCTGAGTACCCTACATTAAGTGAGTCACTAGTCCCAGTATTTGTAAAATCTAATAGTAAAAATAATTTGAGAGTGGTTTGAGATATCATTGCCCTTTGTCTAGTGTTTAGAGTTGGTTTATTAGTTAAGGTAGTGGATAGTATTTCATATTGTTAACTATAAAATGGCGGATATGGCTAAATACAGATCTGCTGCTGTGCAGACTGCAAAAGAAATGAATTTAGATGGGCAAGCTCTGATTCAGTATGTGACATCAGAGTGTGATAAGTATATGGAAAGGGAAGATAAGAGATTAGCTGAGGAGACGAGAATTATGTTAGAGGATGCTAGGGAACTTAAGAAGTTAGAGGCTGATAGAGAAGCTGAGATCAAGAGGCTGCAGTTAGAGGAGAGGAAACTTAAGGCTGAGTCCAAGAAAGAAGAAAGGAGACTTGAGGCTGAGAAGGAGAAAGAAGAAATGAGACTTGAGGCTGAAAGAGAAGATAAAAGACTCCAAAGGGAACATGAACTACGAATAAGGGAGTTGGAGTTACAAGGCAATGCTCCTGATAATGGAAGTAGCTCATCCACCTCCGACTCTGCTGCAAGCCAGGTTGCCTCAACCTCAGCCATGGGGTTCTAGTTGGACCCATTTGTAGAAAAAGATGATGATATTGAGTCATTTTTATCTAGATTTAAAAGGTTAGCTACTATGTATGGGCTAGAGAAAGAGAGATGGAGTATGATGGTATCTCAGGGGCTTAGGGGAACCTCTTATGCGGTCTTCGCCAAACTGAGCAAGGATGATCAAGATGACTACGACATTCTTAAGCAAGCTCTTCTAGTTAGATGTGAGAAAAATTGTGAATTTTACAGAAAGAAATTTAGGAATGCCAAACTGTTGACTGGAGAGACTTACCACCAGTTCTCTGCACGGCTGGAGACATACCTGGAGAAATGGACTGCTCTGGGGAAAACCCAAGATTTAAAGGAAATGATTATGACTGAGCAGTTAAGAGAGTCCATGGCTCCAGACCTGAGAAAATTTCTCACGGAACAGGGTGCTGAGAGGCTGGGGGAGATCTTAAATGTGGCTGAGAGATATCAGGCAGCCCAGTCTGAGATAGCAAGTTTAAAGAAGAAGCCTATAGACCATGATAAAGATCCACCAAATCAAAACCAACCTAACTATGAACACAGAGATAAGTTTAATAAGGGTAAAGCCTATTATGATAAGCCAAGTTTTGACCAACGAGATAGAAACTCGCATTTCAGAGAAAGGAGACTCTACAAACCAGAAGGGAAATATTGTAAAGTTTGTAGGATGAATAATCATAATACTATTGACTGTGGTAGGAAAGTTAATCCATATCACGCGGCCTGCATGATAACAGTGGACAAGGGGAAGAAGAAACTGACAGAGAATCATATTAATCTTCAACATCCCAATCTGTGAAGAAGTGACATGTAATGGTGCCAAGGTCAGGTGCCTTTACGATTCAGGTTTGGAATATGACTCAGTTGTGAGTGCAACCCTGGTAAACCCAGATCAGTATACCACAGAAACAGTGGAGATACAAGGGGCAACCAAGGGAATAGACACCATGATACTTCCAGTTGCCGAGATCAATGTAGAGACAAGGTACGTGGAAGGAGTGATCAGAGCAACCGTGTGTGACGACCCTAATTACCCGCTGGTGTTAGGAAGTAAATATGTTTTTCTAGGAAGCCCTGTAAAACCTGTGGTAATGGCCACGCTTCAGGTTAGGTCGACCCCTAGTAGAACGGAGGAGGAACCACCACTAGTTTATTCTTATAAGCAGATGAGAAAGGCCCAGGCAAAGGATAAAACATTAAAACCTTGCTTTGGCAAATTGCCAACAAGCCATGCACACCCTAAGAAAGGACAATTTTATTTGAAGGAGGGACTGCTCTTCAGGAAAGCTAGAGCAGGATCCAAAGAACAGGGACAGTTGGTATTGCCAACTCCCTACAGGGAAAAAGTGATGGCACAAGCTCATGTTGTACCCGACGGTGGACACCAGAGGAATGGAACCACACGTCAAAGGACATCTGAAAAATATTACTGGCCCCAAGTAGCTGCTGATATTGCACAATTTGTGGGGGCCTGTGAAAAATGTAGCAAGGTAAAGTCCCCAAGTTGGGAAAATCATAATCAGATGCCAGCCAAGCATTCTGAAACATATGGGCCTAAAAATAACAAGGAAAATAAAAATAATAAGGTTGACATAGAGGATAGGTATCCACCTTCTTCCCATCAACAGTTTTCACCAAAAATATTTAGATTCGCAACTCTGAGAAGGGCATCCAGAGAAAATAGAAACTCAGACCAGTCAACCCAGGCTCAGTTTGAAGCCGCAGTTAGGGAACTGGCTGAAATTAATATTGAAGATAATCCGCCAGATTTGAACCAGAAACAAAATGTTAACAGAAGAAAAGTGGGGAGTGGACGAGTGGGCAATTCGGAAATGCTCACAGCGCTTCACAATATGGCTATTAATTTAGCATGAAAAGGGCACTGGTGACATTGGTAGTCACCCGACCCCACACCGTCCAAGGGGAAGTATTGATCGGACCCTGGATGGAGATCACCCACACATATTATAGCAAAGCTAAGGGCGAATTGATTTCTGATGCAGAAACTCATTTCCCCACATATTATCTTATTTCACCAAATTGTCGGTAGGCGGAGAATATAGTTGGTGAATATGGCCTCCATTTGAGTGGCACATTATAAAATATTATAAGAATATTATTCGAAGGGTGTTTCCACATTCAATCAAGCCTGAGATCAGACCAATTGTTGGCTGTGAACATTTCGGAGGAGCAGAGTGCCTCCATTGTTGCCTTTTTGAATTGAGGATAGTCCGAGTGTTTATTAAGGCTGATCAGGAAATTATTGGATCCCCTACACAACTCAGATATCACCCTATAGATCAACTCCTCATAACGTACAATTTGAGGAACATCTAATATTCTCGGGACATGTCATTGAGCAGACTCAGAGAAGAGAAATAGTGAATACTGATTGCTAAGCAGCATTAAGACAAGCAGTAACACTTGCAGCTGTTCAGTAACATAACTGAAATAGATTCTTGGATTGCAGAGGTCTGAGGCAGCTTTCTTGAGTTGTGCTTACTTTGAATGACCCCACTGCAGAAATCCATGAAAACACAAGGGCATGAAAAGCCTAGGGAATAATACTTTATTTACGCTAATTGTCTCACAGATAATAACTTGCAGTGAATGCATGTTTTAGGAATGGAGGTGTGTAGTAAAATCTTCGAGAACAAACGCTAAATTCCATTAAATTGTACTCCCAATGCTAATATATAGAATCAGCCCGTGTGTTAGGCTTAAACGCTTCGACTATGCCAGTCGGGAAATCTAACGTATGCAGTAGTAATGCTTATACATGATCTCGCCAGCAAGGCTACTAGATTTTGCTTTGCAAGCTTTGGCCTCGAAACTAAATATTTTCTTGTGTCAGAACTGCAATACCATGACTCGCGTTTGAATTAACGAAGATTTTAAAATTACTTACTTACTTACTTAGTCGTTCCCCTTCTACCGTGAGGTGTAGAGGTTTGGAAGAGAGAGCGCCAGACTATCCTATCGGCTGTCTTCCTCCTGGCCTGGTTCCATTCTTGTCCTCGATCCTTCAAAGTTTGTCTAATGTTGTCCTCCCAGCGGACTCTGGGTCGTCCTCGGGGTCTGGATCCTTGGCTCTTTGTTTCCCATGCTTGTCGTGGTATCCGATCTTCTCCCATTCTGCAGACATGGCCAAACCATCTTAATTGGGACTGTTCTACTTGGGTCTGCAGGGGGTAGGATTTAAGGCCTTGACGTATCGTCTCTTGTGTTACTCGTAATCATGGTTTAAAGCAAACAGGTGATTGGCCTGTTGTGCCTTTGCATAGTGGAGGGGCTGCCTCCTTACGGCCTCCATGCAGGCCGCCCTCCTCCTTTTTCATCCGGGCTTGGGACCGGCATAGGCGGAGTTGATTTTAACATTAACGCAGTGTAATTGTAGCAATTCGGACATTTTCAGTAGTGTAAAAGAGGAACTGCAGTAACATTTAACGCAAAATATTACCAAACGCCGAGCAGACCCCTCTTCACTCTACACGCGTTAGTGGCGGATAATCACTCTGCTGGCTTTGTCTCCGATATATACACACACGCAAGTTGTTAAAATTTTGTGACGTAGCGCAGTGTTCGTTATGCATACGGTAGTTTAAAAATAAAAGGAAAAATGCAATTAACGTGAGATGTTTTTTGAATGTGTAATACTAAATAGGGTGTGAGACGGAGTGACATTAGTTCGTGTTTACAAATTTAAATTGAATAGGAGAGGAAATGTTTTATTTGAAGCATTGTAGGAAATAAAACGATACTAGGCATTAGAAAGACATACAAGAATAAATATGTACTGACTGTGTAATAGATAACAGCAGGATTAATAAGTATGTATGAGTATTTAAAACTATTAAGAAATAAAGAAGTTGGACAGAAGACAGATAGACAGATGGACCGAAAATCTTTCTCAGTTTCGCCCGTAGGTGGGGTTAAAGGGGAAGGAGTCCTTATTTTGAATATTTGAGGTCAGTATAATAGACTAACGGTTGTATAAAACCAATTAGTATTGGGTATAGGGGGCCACTAGATGAAAAATTTCTTACACTAAAGACGTTGTTGTTATAGACAAGGCAAGAGTACTGTCTTGTTTGCTAATTCTGCACAAGCAGCGATCTGGATTTGTTACCATATATCGCAATATTCAACTAATTGGTGTTTAAAATTTCTTTGATTGCGGTAAGAATGAAAACCTTTATATTAACATTTATATTGTCATTTTTATCATGTATGCATTATCGACTCTATATGAAACTAAAAGGGGAAACATTTATCTGGAGGGAAGCCAACATCAAACTCTGTGTTGTTTCACAGCGTTGTTAGGAACTGTATTAACCTGGTGTAGAAAAGCCAGGCAGGCTTTCTGCCATATGGGGAGAAAAAAAATTAAATATTTATGATGAAAAAAAAAGTTGTGTTATGACATAAGATCAGGAAGATCACTGGCCATCTTCTTCAGCAAGTCACCGTGATTGTACATGACTTGATAGTATTAATGTAAAATATTTCCTTTATCAAGGAACATGTCAAACGGTGGTTTGAAAGTTATTTATCCAGAAGGGGGTACCAACCAAATTGAGAACGTTAACTAATTGTTTAGTTACCATACTGATGTCTGATGATATTAAACATGTTAGAGTAGGGAAAAAGAGAGATTATTAGATGCTGAGTGGGACACATTTGTATTGTTCCAGAGTTTCATCTACGAGTGAAAGTGAGCCCAGGTGATCTAACACCTGTCCTTAAACTCTGCAGTGAGGCCTAACTACTGAGTGCCTACACAGTGATTTACCTATAGAAGCAGAATCGTGTCTTGGCAGTGGATGCTGGCGTTTTATACATACTTCAACCAGCCTGGTTCCAGAGACCTCAGATAAGACTTGTCTGGGAAATTGATATCACAAACAATCCACTCTCAGTTTTTCACAAAAGATAGTGTATCAGACAGTGAGGAACAAAAACGTTCAATAAACTTGTACCTTTTTCTAGGAGCAAGAAATACTTGACATTTTCCCAGCTTGAGACATATAAATAATTGTGGGATAACACCGACTCAATGACAGTTGTAAAATAATGGGTTGTAAATAATTTCATTATCATGTTGAGTTGATTATTCCTGTGGCAGAAGAATAACTAGATACAGGAAAATAAATTGTAAAAAAAAGTGTTCAATTGAAAACTTAACCAGTGACTTGTTTAATCATTTTTTACTAGTAATAGGTGTAGTTGTTGTCCTGTTTCACACTTTATCACCTTGCATATACCCTAGACACTTGCTATATAACATACTCACACCATTACATTTCAGTAGGGGAAATATATATCGGGTGAGGACATTGGTGGAAGCAGACAAGTTCCCTGTAACTTATCTGAATTTCATAGACTTCAGGGGCTTGCACAGCTAACCTTACACCAGATACCATTAATATAATATTTCAATCATTAATAACACCTAATCCACCACATAAATTGTGGGCTCGTCCGGGATTTAAAGGTTCTGAGTACCCTACATTAAGTGAGTCACTAGTCCCAGTATTTGTAAAATCTAATAGTAAAAATAATTTGAGAGTGGTTTGAGATATCATTGCCCTTTGTCTAGTGTTTAGAGTTGGTTTATTAGTTAAGGTAGTGGATAGTATTTCATATTGTTAACTATAAAATGGCGGATATGGCTAAATACAGATCTGCTGCTGTGCAGACTGCAAAAGAAATGAATTTAGATGGGCAAGCTCTGATTCAGTATGTGACATCAGAGTGTGATAAGTATATGGAAAGGGAAGATAAGAGATTAGCTGAGGAGACGAGAATTATGTTAGAGGATGCTAGGGAACTTAAGAAGTTAGAGGCTGATAGAGAAGCTGAGATCAAGAGGCTGCAGTTAGAGGAGAGGAAACTTAAGGCTGAGTCCAAGAAAGAAGAAAGGAGACTTGAGGCTGAGAAGGAGAAAGAAGAAATGAGACTTGAGGCTGAAAGAGAAGATAAAAGACCCCAAAGGGAACATGAACTACGAATAAGGGAGTTGGAGTTACAAGGCCATGCTCCTGATAATGGAAGTAGCTCATCCACCTCCGACTCTGCTGCAAGCCAGGTTGCCTCAACCTCAGCCATGGGGTTCCAGTTGGACCCATTTGTAGAAAAAGATGATGATATTGAGTCATTTTTATCTAGATTTAAAAGGTTAGCTACTATGTATGGGCTAGAGAAAGAGAGATGGAGTATGATGGTATCTCAGGGGCTTAGGGGAACCTCTTATGAGGTCTTCGCCAAACTGAGCAAGGATGATCAAGATGACTACGACATTCTTAAGCAAGCTCTTCTAGTTAGATGTGAGAAAAATTGTGAATTTTACAGAAAGAAATTTAGGAATGCCAAACTGTTGACTGGAGAGACTTACCACCAGTTCTCTGCACGGCTGGAGACATACCTGGAGAAATGGACTGCTCTGGGGAAAACCCAAGATTTAAAGGAAATGATTATGACTGAGCAGTTAAGAGAGTCTATGGCTCCAGACCTGAGAAAATTTCTCACGGAACAGGGTGCCGAGAGGCTGGGGGAGATCTTAAATGTGGCTGAGAGATATCAGGCAGCCCAGTCTGAGATAGCAAGTTTAAAGAAGAAGCCTATAGACCATGATAAAGATCCACCAAATCAAAATTAACCTAACTATGAACACAGAGATAAGTTTAATAAGGGTAAAGCCTATTATGATAAGCCAAGTTTTGACCAACGAGATAGAAACTCGCATTTCAGAGAAAGGAGACTCTACAAACCAGAAGGGAAATATTGTAAAGTTTGTAGGATGAATAATCATAATACTATTGACTGTGGTAGGAAAGTTAATCCATATCACGCGGCCTGCATGATAACAGTGGACAAGGGGAAGAAGAAACTGACAGAGAATCATATTAATCTTCAACATCCCAATCTGTGAAGAAGTGACATGTAATGGTGCCAAGGTCAGGTGCCTTTACGATTCAGGTTTGGAATATGACTCAGTTGTGAGTGCAACCCTGGTAAACCCAGATCAGTATACCACAGAAACAGTGGAGATACAAGGGGCAACCAAGGGAATAGACACCATGATACTTCCAGTTGCCGAGATCAATGTAGAGACAAGGTACGTGGAAGGAGTGATCAGAGCAACCGTGTGTGACGACCCTAATTACCCGCTGGTGTTAGGAAGTAAATATGTTTTTCTAGGAAGCCCTGTAAAACCTGTGGTAATGGCCACGCTTCAGGTTAGGTCGACCCCTAGTAGAACGGAGGAGGAACCACCACTAGTTTATTCTTATAAGCAGATGAGAAAGGCCCAGGCAAAGGATAAAACATTAAAACCTTGCTTTGGCAAATTGCCAACAAGCCATGCACACCCTAAGAAAGGACAATTTTATTTGAAGGAGGGACTGCTCTTCAGGAAAGCTAGAGCAGGATCCAAAGAACAGGGACAGTTGGTATTGCCAACTCCCTACAGGGAAAAAGTGATGGCACAAGCTCATGTTGTACCCGACGGTGGACACCAGAGGAATGGAACCACACGTCAAAGGACATCTGAAAAATATTACTGGCCCCAAGTAGCTGCTGATATTGCACAATTTGTGGGGGCCTGTGAAAAATGTAGCAAGGTAAAGTCCCCAAGTTGTGAAAATCATAATCAGATGCCAGCCAAGCATTCTGAAACATATGGGCCTAAAAATAACAAGGAAAATAAAAATAATAAGGTTGACATAGAGGATAGGTATCCACCTTCTTCCCATCAACAGTTTTCACCAAAAATATTTAGATTCGCAACTCTGAGAAGGGCATCCAGAGAAAATAGAAACTCAGACCAGTCAACCCAGGCTCAGTTTGAAGCCGCAGTTAGGGAACTGGCTGAAATTAATATTGAAGATAATCCGCCAGATTTGAACCAGAAACAAAATGTTAACAGAAGAAAAGTGGGGAGTGGACGAGTGGGCAATTCGGAAATGCTCACAGCGCTTCACAATATGGCTATTAATTTAGCATGAAAAGGGCACTGGTGACATTGGTAGTCACCCGACCCCACACCGTCCAAGGGGAAGTATTGATCGGACCCTGGATGGAGATCACCCACACATATTATAGCAAAGCTAAGGGCGAATTGATTTCTGATGCAGAAACTCATTTCCCCACATATTATCTTATTTCACCAAATTGTCGGTAGGCGGAGAATATAGTTGGTGAATATGGCCTCCATTTGAGTGGCACATTATAAAATATTATAAGAATATTATTCGAAGGGTGTTTCCACATTCAATCAAGCCTGAGATCAGACCAATTGTTGGCTGTGAACATTTCGGAGGAGCAGAGTGCCTCCATTGTTGCCTTTTTGAATTGAGGATAGTCCGAGTGTTTATTAAGGCTGATCAGGAAATTATTGGATCCCCTACACAACTCAGATATCACCCTATAGATCAACTCCTCATAACGTACAATTTGAGGAACATCTAATATTCTCGGGACATGTCATTGAGCAGACTCAGAGAAGAGAAATAGTGAATACTGATTGCTAAGCAGCATTAAGACAAGCAGTAACACTTGCAGCTGTTCAGTAACATAACTGAAATAGATTCTTGGATTGCAGAGGTCTGAGGCAGCTTTCTTGAGTTGTGCTTACTTTGAATGACCCCACTGCAGAAATCCATGAAAACACAAGGGCATGAAAAGCCTAGGGAATAATACTTTATTTTCGCTAATTGTCTCACAGATAATAACTTGCAGTGAATGCATGTTTTAGGAATGGAGGTGTGTAGTAAAATCTTCGAGAACAAACGCTAAATTCCATTAAATTGTACTCCCAATGCTAATATATAGAATCAGCCCGTGTGTTAGGCTTAAACGCTTCGACTATGCCAGTCGGGAAATCTAACGTATGCAGTAGTAATGCTTATACATGATCTCGCCGGCAAGGCTACTAGATTTTGCTTTGCAAGCTTTGGCCTCGAAACTAAATATTTTCTTGTGCCAGAACTGCAATACCATGACTGGCGTTTGAATTAACGAAGATTTTAACATTAACGCAGTGTAATTGTAGCAATTCGGACATTTTCAGTAGTGTAAAAGAGGAACTGCAGTAACATTTAACGCAAAATATTACCAAACGCCGAGCAGACCCCTCTTCACTCTACACGCGTTAGTGGCGGATAATCACTCTGCTGGCTTTGTCTCCGATATATACACACACGCAAGTTGTTAAAATTTTGTGACGTAGCGCAGTGTTCGTTATGCATACGGTAGTTTAAAAATAAAAGGAAAAATGCAATTAACG
This sequence comes from Oreohelix idahoensis, assembly GCA_024509875.1. Lineage (NCBI taxonomy): Eukaryota > Metazoa > Mollusca > Gastropoda > Stylommatophora > Oreohelicidae > Oreohelix > Oreohelix idahoensis. Next base: position 251,090 of record JAMPIV010012253.1, read on the forward strand.
TGAGATGTTTTTTGAATGTGTAATACTAAATAGGGTGTGAGACGGAGTGACATTAGTTCGTGTTTACAAATTTAAATTGAATAGGAGAGGAAATGTTTTATTTGAAGCATTGTAGGAAATAAAACGATACTAGGCATTAGAAAGACATACAAGAATAAATATGTACTGACTGTGTAATAGATAACAGCAGGATTAATAAGTATGTATGAGTATTTAAAACTATTAAGAAATAAAGAAGTTGGACAGAAGACAGATAGACAGATGGACCTGAAAATCTTTCTCAGTTTCGCCCGTAGGTGGGGTTAAAGGGGAAGGAGTCCTTATTTTGAATATTTGAGGTCAGTATAATAGACTAACGGTTGTATAAAACCAATTAGTATTTGGTATAGGGGGCCACTAGATGAAAAATTTCTTACACTAAAGACGTTGTTGTTATAGACAAGGCAAGAGTACTGTCTTGTTTGCTAATTCTGCACAAGCAGCGATCTGGATTTGTTACCATATATCGCAATATTCAACTAATTGGTGTTTAAAATTTCTTTGATTGCGGTAAGAATGAAAACCTTTATATTAACATTCATATTGTCATTTTTATCATGTATGCATTATCGACTCTATATGAAACTAAAAGGGGAAACATTTATCTGGAGGGAAGCCAACATCAAACTCTGTGTTGTTTCACAGCGTTGTTAGGAACTGTATTAACCTGGTGTAGAAAAGCCAGGCAGGCTTTCTGCCATATGGGGAGAAAAGAAAATTAAATATTTATGATGAAAAAAAAAAGTTGTGTTATGACATAAGACCAGGAAGATCACTGGCCGTCTTCTTCAGCAAGTCACCGTGATTGTACATGACTTGATAGTATTAATGTAAAATGTTTCATTTATCAAGGAACATGTCAAACGGTGGTTTGAAAGTTATTTATCCAGAAGGGGGTACCAACCAAATTGAGAACGTTAACTAATTATTTAGTTACCATACTGATGTCTGATGATATTGAACATGTTAGAGTAGGGAAAAAGAGAGATTATTAGATGCTGAGTGGGACACATTTGTATTGTTCCAGAGTTTCATCTACGAGTGAAAGTGAGCCCAGGTGATCTAACACCTGTCCTTAAGTTCTGCAGTGAGGCCTAACTACTGAGTGCCTACACAGTGATTTACCTATAGAAGCAGAATCGTGTCTTGGCAGTGGATGCTGGCGTTTTATACATACTTCAACCAGCCTGGTTCCAGAGACCTCAGATAAGACTTGTCTGGGAAATTGATATCACAAACAATCCACTCTCAGTTTTTCACAAAAGATAGTGTATAAGACAGTGAGGAACAAAAACGTTCAATAAACTTGTACCCTTTTCTAGGAGCAAGAAATACTTGACATTTTCCCAGCTTGAGACATATAAAGTAATTGTGGGATAACACCGACTCAATGACAGTTGTAAAATAATGGGTTGTAAATAATTTCATTATCATGTTGAGTTGATTATTCCTGTGTCAGAAGAATAACTAGATACAGGAAAATAAATTGTAAAAAAATTTGTTCAATTGAAAACTTAACCAGTAACTTGTTTAATCATTGTTTACTAGTAATAGGTGTAGTTGTTGTCCTGTTTCACACTTTATCACCTTGCATATACCCTAGACACTTGCTATATAACATACTCACACCATTATACTTCAGTAGGGGAAATATATATCGGGTGAGGACATTGGTGGAAGCAGACAAGTTCCCTGTAACTTATCTGAATTTCATAGACTTCAGGGGCTTGCACAGCTAACCTCACACCAGATACCATTAATATAATATTTCAATCATTAATAACACCTAATCCACCACAATTATATGATGCAAATTATATACTGAGCTGATTAATGGTGACTTAAAATAAGGTAATTGTACTTAGTCTTTATAAAAGACTCATCTCCCACTGAGATTGGGATAACTTGTGTTGCTATTTCAGATATATTGACAGCACATTTGTAGACAGAATGTCTACATTAGATTTCTTCATCCAGCAAGGGTTGGCCCTTGGAAAAATTGAGGAGAAATTGGAGGATTTTGCGCTTGCGCAATATGCCAAAGCACAAAAGACTGAAGAGAAAAAGATTCAAGCGCAGCTAGAGAGAGAAGCTGAAGAAAGGAAGATTCAGCTAGACAGAGAATTTGAGGATAAAAAGTCACAAAGAGAAGCTGAAGAAAGGAAGATTCAGCAAGACAGAGAATTTGAAGAGAGAAAGCATCAAAGAGAACTTGAAGAAAAAAAACTGGAAGCTGAAGAGAGGAGAGAAAAACAGAGAATGGAACATGAAGAAAGACTCTTGGCTTTGGAGATAGAGAAGTTGAAAGTGACTAATATGAGAAGTTCTCAAGAAACTTCTTCGAGCACAAAAAGTCATGATTATAAGTTCAAACTTCCTCATTTTAACCCTACGAAAGATGACATAACGTTCTATCTAGATAGACTAGAACTTAATTGTGTAACATATAAAGTAGATAAGGCACAATACGTTAGACAACTGTTGAATTAACTTACAGGTGAACCATTAAATATTATAATAGCAATAGAAGAACATGATAGAACTAATTATGAAGTTGTCAGAGCAGCCTTATTGAAAAGATATCAGCTTAAAGAAGATGATTACGGTCTTCGTTTTAAGACTATGTTACCAGAATCTGGTGTAGAGTTCTCAGACTTTATAGGAAAGATACGCCTTACTTTCACTAGATGGATAGAGTTGTCTAAGACTGAACATACTTATGAAGCACTTATGGACTTGTTGCTTAGAGACAAAGTAATGTCATCTGTTAATGAGTCTTTTCTTGCCTCTATACACGAATGTAAACCTAAAGACATAAAAGAAATGGAACAATATTGTTGCCAATATGTCACTGCTCATCCACAACAAGCGATTAGCAATAGTAAGATTAAAGAAGGTTTACCCGTGGCTTCTGCGACTCCATACAATTCTAATTTCGGAGGTAAAGCTAAAGGTACTCAGCGCAACCTCGATAAGAAAAGTAAGCGTAACTTTGGACAGGATCAAACTGATTCATGCCAAAGAGGCTCGTCTTCTAGGAATTGGAGGCAATCTGATAGCCCTCTTAATTATGGTTCCAACAAATTTGGTAACTTTAAAAGGGGTAGCCACAATAAAAACTATCCTCGCCATAATTCTTTAGGAAGACAGCAGTATCAGTCTGATAGATATTTTCATCAAGGTGTAAATCACAATCACAATTGTGAAAATTGCGGTTCAAACCAAAATAATAATAGCAATAGGGGTAATTACCATAATTCCAGATGGCAGCATAATAATAACAGATCATGTCATCATACTAACTGTGCTGAACAAGAGTCACAAGGAGTTAGTAATGAACAAAACAATAGTAAACCTAGCGCTAGTGCTAGTTCTTGTTCTGCCTTTGATTATGGGAGAGCATCTCAATGCCCTCAGTGCACCACTTTATTTGAACCTACTACTATATCCACCTTGAGTTGCGGTCATTCTCTGCCCGCTCTTCCTGCCGCAGCGGTGCATGACGGGAGAGGATCTCTTATTCTACATAGGGGTCTAATGAATGGTGATCCAGTCTCAGTCCTCTTTGATTCTGGATGTACCACTATTGGGGTTAGACAATCTCTGGTAGATCCTTCATGTGCCACTGGAAGAGTGATCAAATGTGTAACATTTGGTGGCACAGTGGAAAAATACTCTACCGCTATCATCCGTATAGCTACTCCCTTCTTTACGGGAGAGGTCCAATTATGTCTGCTTCCGAATCCTATTGCGGATCTTATCGTCGGGCGTATACACGGCATTAAAGAGTGTACCCCGCAGCAGATTATTGCTTGGGAAAAGCATAACTTGGAAGCTGCTAATGCAGTTGTTACAAGAGCGCAGGCTCAGAATATGCCTCAGATTTCATCGACCGAAGGTGTTGACGTACGTGATCAAGATGATCATGATGTGATTTCACGTGACTCTTTTATCAAAAGTCAACAGGATGACATTTCGTTAAAAAATTCTTCAATCTGGCAAAAAAAAAGGTGACCCAAATAAGAACACAGATCACAAATCTTGGATCACTATGAAGAATGGCGTACTAGTGCGTATGGTACAGCACTCAGACATGTCTACACATTCACAAATTCTTGTTCCGAAAGACATGAGAGTTAGAATACTGCAACATGCTCACGACTCCCAATGCGCTGGTCATATGGGATTTTCACGTACGAAGTCGAGAGTTCTTGCGGCTTTCTTTTGGCCATTCGTCAACAGAGACATACGTCTTTATTGTCGCTCGTGTAGAGTATGTCAAGAAGTAAAATCGAAAGGTCCTCGCAATGCAGCACCTATCCAGGCTGCGGACATTCCTATCCGTCCATTTCAGAAAATGGCGATAGATATTATTGGTCCTTTCAAAATAAAATCAGCCAGAGGACATCAATTTATTCTTACATGTGTTGACATGTGTACTCGATGGCCAGAGGCCATACCTCTGAAGAGCATTTCGACTGCCGATATTGCAGACGCTCTTTGGCTGATATTTTCGCGGTTGGGATTCCCTAGGGAAATCTTGTCAGACCATGGCACCCAACTGATATCTGAGACTATGTCGCAGGTGATGTCTACTCTTAATATCAAGAGATCACTGAGTAGTATTTATCATCCGATGTCTAATGGACTAGTCGAACGTCTCAATAGGAATCTCAAAAATTTACTTGGGAAAATAACTGAGGATCATCCTCAGGATTGGGACAGAGTCTTACCCGCTGCTCTCTTTGCTTATAGAGAGGTTCCTAATGAACATACCTAGTTTTCCCCTTTCGAGCTCGTCTTTGGCGCGCGTCCGCGCAGCCCAATGTCCTTGCTTCACGATCTGATAGCTGCCGATGACATTAGTGATGACACACAATCTTCTTATGAGTATGTCATTGCTCTCACGCAGAAAATGATTGAAGCTTGCAAATTAGCAACTTCCGCATCTGAATTTGCCAAGGGAAAGGCAAGACAGTTTGCAAATAAAAATAGATGCCTACGTCAACTTTGTCCTGGAGACAAAGCATTTGTGTTGCTTCCTTCCAGAGAAAATAGACTTCTTATTGGTTGGAAAGGTCCTTTTGAGATTGTATCTAAAATTTCTGATGTCGACTATGTCGTCGATATTGACGGAAAGCATAAAACTTTTCACATAAATATGCTTACAGAATTTTATGAACGTCCAGAGTACTTACAACCTATCTTTCAAGCGACGGACGACGCTACAGTCGCTCGTGGCCATTACTCATCCCTGTCTGTCATACAGGATGAGGAATCTACTGTCTCTGATGTTAACCTTCCTCTTCCGATGATTCCACTTCATTCTACGGAATCATGGAAGGATGTTGCAATTTCACCTAATTTATCAACTAGGGAACAGTTACAAATCTCTTCCAAGTTACAAGCATTTCAGGTTGTTCTCACGGACATTCCTGGACACACTACAGTCATTGAACATGACATTGTATTGACTGACCATACTCCTATCAGGGTCAGACCTTATCCTATTCATATCCACTTCCAAACTCAAGTCGAGAAAGAGTTGGATGAAATGATAAAGTTAGGAATAATTGAACCATCCAATTCGGCATACTCGTCGTCTATGGTTATTGTCCGAAAAAAAGACAATAACATACTCATTTGAGTCGATTACCGTAAACTAAATCAAGTAACGAAGTTCGATGCAGAACCTATGCCTCTGTTGGATGAGTTACTTACTAGATTTTCCAATTCTCGTTTCTTTACAAAGCTGGACTTGTCTAAAGGATACTGGCAAGTTCCTCTAACCGAACGAGCCAAACCTTTCACTGCTTTCTCCACACCTAGGGGTTTGTTCCAATGGAACTTTATGCCTTTTGGCATTATGAATGCCCCAGCTACATTCGTACGCATGATGCGTCGAATACTGGCATATCGTTCTGATGTGATTGCATACTTAGTTGATATCTGTCTTTTTAGCGATTCTTGGGAAGATCACTATCTGGGATTAGATGAACTGTTGTCTACTCTACGTGAGCATAATTTGACAGCTAAACCCTCTAAAGGTTATGTTGGGTTTAGTGACATTTCTTTTCTTGGTCATCGTGTTGGTCATGGTCTCTTGAAGACAGAAGACCACAACACTTCTAAGATACTGATTTTCACTATTCCTAAGACTAAAAAACAGATCCTTAGTCTCTTTGGCCTAATACAGTTCTACGGAAGATTAATTCCGAATCTTTCCTCTATTACGGCACCACTCTCAGCCCTATTGAAGAAAGGGTCTCCTAATATGGTGCGTTGGTCCCAAGAATGCCAATCTTCATTGGATCAGATTAAGTCATTATTTTCGTCTCCTCCTATTTTAAGACTACCTACAGTCGATAGAACGTTTGTCCTTCGTAGTGACGCCCCAGCAATAGGGATCGGGGCAGCACTGATGCAAGAGTATTCTGAGACTCTGCATCCTGTAATGTATGTCTCGAGAAAACTGAATTGCTAGCTATGGTCTGGGCAATTCTTAAACTCCAAAGATTCCTTCTAGGCGCGCATTTTGTAGTAGAAACCGACCAAAAAGCTCTCACAGCTATGCAGAATAAGGATTTGAAGAGTTCGAGATCCACTCGATATGCCATTGCTCTTCAACCTTTTCATTTCACGGTACGAGCTATCCGTGGTTCGGATAATGTGATGGCAGACATATTGTCTCGATGCCCACATGAAGCTACTTAGCTCTTTTGTCTAGATCTACTGTAACATATCTAAAGTTATGATCTATTCGTACAATAACATGCTTCTATAACACTTGTTGTCACTTTGTTTAAACTCATGGTTATGTTGATTACTTGCTTTCTCTGTTACCATCTTCGGTAAAACAGAGGAGGGCTTTGTTTCATATGAAATAAAGGTCGAAAAAATTAATGCGGCCACATTTATAGTTTAGATATATATTAAGTGACTAAGGTACATTATAACATTCTAAGAATTGTACTATTTGTATTGTTCTCAGCAAACCGGTGTGATATCTTGGAACGCTGTAGAACTACGATGACTTCTATTGACGTCCTGATGTTCCTTGAGGATTTTGCTTACAAGACATCGCCGGAATGAAGGATCGTCTTGTTCTTCTGACATCATCAGATATTACTTCTATACACATGTTATATGTTTGTAAAAAGATTTTGCAATGTTGTTAATGATTGACCATTGGAATTTATACACGTTATACGTCGTGAGAATTCGATGTTGGTGTAATCCCTTAATGGAAGTTGTCATTCACCATTTATTCACATTGATATGAATTTTAAGAGGTTGGTAAGAAAACGAAGATGGCTGTATACCGCTCCACCTATGTCCCAGTCTTGACATATGGATGTGAGTCGTGGGCAATGACTACAACCCACAAAAGCCAGATACAAACCTCAGAAATGAGGTATCTGAGGAAAGTGGTTGAAGTAACAAGAAGAGACATGGTCCGCAACCAGACGATCCGTCAAGGCCTAAAATCCCATCCGCTGCAGACCCAAATAGAACAGTCCCAACTAAGATGGTTTGGCCATGTCTGCAGAATGGGAGAAGATCGGCTACCACGACAGCATGGGAAACAAAGAGCCAGGGATCCAGACCTCCAGGACGACCCAGAGTCCGCTGGGAGGACAACATTAGACAATCTTTGAAGGACCGAGGACTAGAATGGAACCAGGCCAGGAAGAAGACAGCTGATAGAATGGTCTGGCGCTCTCTCTTCCAAACCTCTACACCTCAAGGTAGAAGGGGAACGACTAAGTAAGTAAGTAAGATATGAATTTTTGTTGTAACATTACCTGCACTTTTGAGGTGGTTGGTAACACCTCCCCGGATGTATTTACTTTGAGAAAATAGTTTCTCCTTTCTAGTGAGATTTTTTCTTCTCACCAGACGCTCTACTGTGCGTCGATTGGATCTGACATTATGATGTTATATTTTTTGGTGATCCTTTTATCGGCGCATTACTCATGCGTTATGAGCTTAATGCACCTGGCTCATAGATGTATTTCAAAAAAAATGTGCCATTTTTTTTCCCCGGGAGGTGGGGTAATGTTGCCGTCATTTTTGACGGTGGGAAAAAACACCAACTTAATGTATTTTTGGTTTAATGTGATCAAAGAGAGATAAATGTATATTGTCTTTCTGTGACAGGTTTGACTGGTGATTATCTTCTCCTATCTTATGTTGTCCTGTCTCAGGCAATGTCTTATAGTTGACATGTCTTAAGGCTATTTATAGGATCATTTACGGGGTATCTGTATCACCCGCTTGGGCGGAAACGCCTGGTCTGGGTTGGCCTCGATCTGGTCCGTGCTCTTTGGGCATGCGCAGGGTCTTGGCGGAAAAAGCCGGGAGACTGATTCAGAGAGAGTGTACCTAAAGCTTAGAACGGATGTGCCAATCCGTAGATTCCTCTCATCCATCTTTTCGACAGGGATTGGAAATTCTGGGAATGACTGTTTGTCATTCTTCCGTCCCTGAGTGTTTCTTTATGCCAGTATTGGCTGTGTTGTGTTACCTTAGAGTGTAAGGGATTCTTTAAGAAGGTAACTGAAACTTTATACGATCTTTTCGTCTCGTTTAGATCTTACAGGTACATTTATCGCTGATGGCGACATAGTGAGCGAAGCTCACAAGGAGGTATTATGCTGTACCCCAGTATTGCTTCATATTTGAAGGACGAGGTCTAAGTTGACCCATTACATACATAAGCCTAGGAATCATCTTTATGGATCCGCAATGCAGGCGGAATATGGTTTGGCAAAAATTATATATAATCTCAGAAGCTTGTGTAAACTGAGAGTGACCTGATTATCGAGGCTCGCGACCTGCGGCCTGATTTCGTTGTCGTCACATTGGTCCGTATTTATGACCAATTCTCTTCACCAGAATGAAGTATCTGGCATGTGAGGCCAGTCTGAAGTCTTCTGCTAATTGTGGGACAATGGCATTGACTTTATTTGAATAACTGATATTGCCCGTACTAAGCAAGATCTTTGCTAGGGCTTACCTGACGGGGCTCAGTCAGGGATTAGAGCTATTGCATAAACAGTAAACATTGTACAAGACATTGTTATATGTCTGGGATCTGTGATGCCTGAAGCTGACCTTTGTAACTACACACATTATGTACTCGATCTATACTATTGACTGTTTCGTCCATCATCATCGTATTATCGTACGTCATGAATAAATATTGTAAACGTCAGTAGCTTTCCCTACGGCACTGACTTCTACTTGTGGTTGTGTGAGTTAATGTGAAGACGTCCAAGAGCCTATACGGACTTCGTGTTATGAGCACTATTATCTACACACTTACACGATCAACCACTTTGTAATACAAGTACTACATGTCTAAATCTACATGAATACTGACATGATGTATGTGTCTACTATACCTTGGCGGCACCTCACGCTAGTGACCTAGATTCTCGCCACAACTTGGTACTGTCCAGGACAACACCACACGCTTGAAGTACTAACATTCATAACACACCAAACAGTACGTTACATCTGGGCATTTACTCTGAACATTCCATTTACATCTCTAGTAAACAGACTTCAACATCCGTGCAAATCATCTTCAACAGGTCTCATTGCTTCCCATTCTATAAGTGCCTTCTGTGCTTCCTTGGACAGCATTAGAGCCACCCCTTCACTGTGGTGGGCTCTTTCCTCCTCATGTCCTGAGGACAACACCATTTCTCCTGTGATCAATCTCCTCTTCTCTATGCCTTTCCACCGTGTCTCGCAGAGACCCAGGATATCAATCCTGTAATTTGTCATTTCTGCTGCTACCTGTGCCGTTTTCTCTTGTTCACACAGAGTGCGAACATTCCAGGTGCCAATCCTGGAGATTTTCCTAGACAAAAAAGGTTAGTCGGCGACCCAGACTCCTTTCGGCTTTCTCTAGGCTGCTTCATGCGCCTCCTTTCTAGGGGACCTTCTTCTGTCTTGGGCGGCTGAGTTGATTTATATTCTTTATTTGACTTGTCCATGTTTGTTGAAGTTTTTCTGGTAAAAAGTTTTTTACGGGATGGGGTAACCAGCCCCATTTCCAACCCGCCTTACTCGCTTTTTACGAAATGCCTGGTAGGGTACAGTGTTACTATTCTTTGCTCCCCTTTCGGGCCCCGGAGCTTTTGATTTCGTTTCATAACAAACAGATGAATGGGAGACCAGGAATATAACCTGACACGTGTCAGTGTTATTTCACTTTAGATTCACGCTTGCCAAAAACACCAGACGAGTCAGTAAGAATTCAGAATTTCCATTTATCAGATCGGACTGTTTTATTCGAGTATTTATCAGGGCTTAAAAAAAAAAACAGCCCAGGAAATCTCTATCATTTCAATAAGGAAAGCCGCTGTCTGCGGAAACTGAATGAAACACAAAAGTCAGAGAGGGAACTTATTAAATTAACGACACCACAGACGCGTGTAAAAGGCCGATTCAAGTCTCTTTTATTCATCTGAGCAAAACGTCTGTGAGCCAGCATTGTCGTAAGTTGTGATTTTACATTCTATATTTTATTACTAACATTTGAACTAACATATACATATATATATATATATATATATATATATATATATATATATATATATATATATATATATATATATATATATATATATATATATATATATATATATATATATGTGTATGTGTATGTGTATATATATATATATATATATATATATATATATATATATATATATATATATATATATATATATATATATATATATATATATATATATATGTGTGTGTGTGTGTGTGTGTGAATTTTAATATGTGAAAATCGCTAGTGGATGTCCAAGTCATTTGAGGCTGGCAACCTCAGCGTAAAGAATGATGACTCATGAACCACCACTGCACTGGCTGGTGATTGCTTTATTGCTTGTTTCTTAATTATAACTAAATGCAGAAAGTAGTCCCAGGTTCCATAGGGAACAGGGAGAAAAAGATGAAAGAAATTATGTACATTCTAAGTATAAAAACTTACAGTTTCAAAGCAGTGTAAATGTCCGTATAAACATATTCACTTTAAAATTAATAAATGGTTTTCAAGCTTTAAATCAGTGTAAACATATTAAATTTATAATGTGAACACTTTTAAATCAGTGGAGATGTAAATGTAAAAAATAAACTATGTGCATTATTAACCTTTTCATTTAAATGTAATGTAAAGCTAAAACTATTCAATTTAAATGTAAAGAAAGTTTTTTCCCGAGGGATTAAATTTAATTCTCATCGAGTGCACATTATGAGATAAATGCGATGGTAGAATAGAAGACGGGGGGGAAGGCACATAACTATGTGTCGGAAAACGCCATACTCAGAAGAGCGTTGGTCTATATTCTATTACCATAATCATTGGTGGTACCAGCAGAAAGTACTATCTCTGGAACCAAGTGAGGGTAGAAGTGGACTGACGTTGTGAGAGACGCCATCATAAGAGGGTCTTATAGACAGGACCAGCTTGGCCGTTACTCCTTGACGTTATAGGAACGTGCGGCCCGTTTAACCTTGACCAGCGACAAGCGAGAGCAGTATAAACAGAACCCATCAGCGGGAGCAAAAACTACTATTGGCAGCTAAATAAAAAATATACGCTGCCAAAGTGAATTTTTTCCATCATCTCTACTATAAATCAATAATGAAACTTTTCTTTTAAACTATTCAAATTATTTTCAAACTATTAAAACTTAAGTGATTATTAAATTTTGTTATTTATAATGTTATAAATTTAACTTCGATTTAATCATTTTAAAGTTCCTGCATGTTTGTCTCAGTCAATTTACTACACACTCTAAACAGAGCTATACCAGAATAATAAGAACTCCACTGAGTAAATCAGAGGTGGAGGCTTGAACGAGCTGAAATTAATAAAAAGTTGTCGGCAGATTCTAGAATTGACGTGCGCAGCCAAAGCAGCATTGTTTTCGCTTCTCTGAATATCTTGTGAAGACTCCCGTCGTAATTGAAGTGTCATTACCCTTCTATCTACATCTCTGCAAGAGTAATCTTGTGCGAAGGTAGATACCTTTGAAGCCCATATTAGATACTCTTGAGTTGGACCACTACTGCAAAGCAAGGGAGGCAATACCGTAACATAATCAAATGGCTAAACAGACACTTCATCACCTTAGTGCTGCTTTTTTCCATCTCCACTTTAGGAGCCGCGGTAGCGCAGTGGTTAGTAAACTGGCTTCCTAGCTCGGTGGTCCAAGGTTCGATCCCCGGTTCAGGGGTCGACCAAGCCTCATGAATCGAGTACCAGAGCAACTCTGGGAAGGTTAAGGCGGCCGGCGAGATGCTGACCACAACACCCCTAGTGTGCCGATGGTCAAGAAAATATGGGCCTAACGCCATATTCCCAGTATGCCTTTACATTCAGCTTGTTTTGAGGAAATCGCGTTCACAGTTTTTGAGTTACTAGTTGAAAAAAGGATATATCACATTAAAATGAATTTGTTCATGATGGTTTCAAATTATTAACCCTAACATATTGTGTAAGGTGAAAGTTCAAACTATAAGATGTCTATTTATAGTCTCAGGTCAATTTTGGATAAAACTGGAGATGGAATGAAGCAGTACTGAAGTGACGCCTGGTTCTGTTTGATTTTTACCCCTCTCCACATGTAAGCCTACCTTGCCGTTGGTTGGAGACAGTGGCGGTTCCAGAGGGTTGTCATTGGGGGTGCTGCACTGTTCATTCATTTAAAATACTATACATAACACTCACAAATTGTGACCACCATGTCAAATATCAACCCAGACACAAATGATTAGTGTCTTTTCTCATCTAAAATCTGTCACGAAGTTCTGAAAAGTTATTTTAAAAGTTTACTGCACCTAGGAGTAATCCTTGTCAGTCGAATCAGCTTCCCGAGTCTCAAACCAGGTTACACAGACATGTATGCAGCTATTTCTCGTGTTTAAAATTTTCATTGTAACTTCCCTTTAATAAGAGTTCATTACACTTGAGCTGTGTTCCGTTGCAGCACTAGTTAAAAAATTCAACCCAATCGCAGCTGGCCTCTTGCTGTGTGTATAACGAGCATTCGCCTATAAGAGGTCAAGGTCACTTGAACTGTCATCGTTTGCAGCACTTGGAACAATACGGTGTTGGATAATTTTTTTTGTGTTTTGTATTTAACCCCTCCGGTGTAACCTCAATTTTTTGTATTTTTTGGTCTGTCCGGATTATGTATTATGATGTAATAGAGACAGCACGCAGTCCTTTTTTTACAGGGGGTGCTGCAGCTCAACAGCTCATTAAAGAAAGCCGCCACTGGTTGGAGAGCTTAAGTGCCCCAATGATCCCTGGAGCTGTGCCGGAAGGAGTTTTACTCCTGGCAGGGTCACCCAAGCCGGACAGGACCCTTGGTGAGGGGCCAGACTAAATGTCGTATATCGGGATTAGTTTGGGATCCCTTACGGTGTAGGCGCAGTGCCCACCGGCGACTGGAAAATGTTCTGGTTAGCACGTACCCAAACCCCAGGCATTGGTTAAATCCCGAGTAGATGAATGCTCGTAAGCCTTGGAAGGCAGTTCGTCTAGGAGAAGAAGAACTCTGATTTTAAACCACCTGCTGCATTGCAGGTAGGCTGGGGACAGTCAAGGGCTAAGGAACGCAACCCTACAGAAACGCCTGTTGAAATCGGATTCACTGGGCTACATGCTTAACGAAACAGTGCATCGAACTTCGCCTAATGAAGATGTCACGAATACAATTTAAGCATTGTGATGCTCGTCCCATGGAGTCCCGCCAGGCAGCGAGAGTGCCGGACCCCGCCTCGAAGGGGTCCAAAAAATACTACTGGTGGTCACCTTCCCTTTAATTGGGGAGTCAAGGTACAGAGGGAAAGGGCAAAAGCTATTGACAAAACACAAAGAACACTCAACATTCTGCAGTGGAATGCAGAAGGAGTTCTCAACAAAGAGGTCCCCCTAAAAAAACCGCCTTTATGTGCATCAAATCGATGTGGCTTGCATCCAAGAAACACATCTCAACAGAAACCACAGATTCTCAATAAGAGGATACAAGTCTTTCTGACTCGATCGGAAAGGATACAAAGGAGGTGTGCTATTAGTTACCCGAAACTCAATACCAAATAGCGAGGTATCCGTGAACTTCAACGACCAGTCGGAAATTTTAGGGGTTGACATTAAAATAAAGGACACGAACATGCGTATCTACAATTTGTATGGCCCACCGAGCAAAGACCTGTCACTTGCAAGTATGGAAATAAAGAGCTCAAACTGCATAGTGGTCGGAGACTTCAACAGCCACTCGGAAAGATGGGGATATCCGGTTACAGACAGTAGAGGAGAGGAAGTGAAGGACTGGAAGATAAACACAAACCTTCACCTTATCAACAGGCCAGATTATAAACCCAGTTTCTACTCTAGAAGATGGCACACCACTTCCACTCCAGACCTAGCTTTCGCCACAGGGGACATCCTTCACAAAATTGACCAACAGGTACTTGACCAGCTAGCAGGCAGCGACCACAGACCAATAAAGCTAGTGGTTAATATGGAGTATGTTCCCCATGAAGTGAAACCACTGCCTCGATGGAATTACAAAAGAGCTGACTGGAACAGTTTTGCAATGCTGACTGACAGTCTTTGCGAGACCATCAACACACGAGACAACCGCATGAAAAAATATGGTTGAAAGTTTTAATAGAGCAATACTTCAAGCAGCTATTGAGACTGTTCCGAGAGGGGCAAGAAAGAACTATAAACCATACTGGAATGAAGAACTGCAAAAACTTGAAGATGGGGTAACAGAAGCCAGAGACACGGCAGAAACAGAACAAACAACTGAGGCAAACATCTTGCTCAAAACTACCACTGCAAAGTACAAAAGAACATTAAACCAAATAACAAGAGACTGCTGGAAGCAAAGAACAGAAAATCTCAACCTAGGTAAAGAAGGAAACAAACTGTGGAAACTAGTTAGAGCTTTGAACAACGAAGAACTTTACAAAAATCACATCACAATCAAACAAGGTGAAAATATGCTCTCTGGGAAAAAAAGTTGCAAATGCACTCATGGAACACTATACTGGTGCAAACCACACTGATGTCCCTATAGGCAGAAGAAAGGCCATCATTGGAGTCATGAAAACAAAAAGCTTGCACCAGAAGAACACGTGATGGCAAAGTTAACAATGCAAGAAATGGAAGAGGACTTCAGGGCGCTAAAGAACAAGAAGTCACTTGGAAAAGATGGGATAACCAATGAAATGCTAACAGGCCTAGGAACAAAGGCAAAAAAGAAGCTTCTGGCCATCCTAAACTGCAGCTGAAAAAGAGGAATCGTACCACAGGTATGGAAAGATGCCATACTGAATACAATACCTAAGAAAGACAAAGTTCAGACAGAACCAAATAGCTACAGACCTATCAGTCTACTTAGCTGTGTTGGAAAATTGATGGAGCGCATAATTAATACCCGACTAATGTGGCATCTAGAGAAAAAACATCTCTTAGCTCCACAGCAAGCAGGATTCAGAAAACACAGATCGACTGAAGATCAGATCACCTGTACAACTCAGAAAATTGAGAACGCTTTCCAAGATAAAAAAGCACACACTGGTGGTTTGGGTGGACTTAGGAAAATCATTTGACAAAGTGTGGAAAGATGGACTAAAAGTCAAGCTGCAAAGAAGTGAAGTGTGTGGGAGGATGTTCAAATGGATCAGCCACTATCTTGAGAATAGAACTGCCAGAGTCCAACTACAAGGACAGACCAGTAGGAAGATGGTATTGGAGCAGGGTGTTCTCCAAGGGGGAGTCCTGTCACCCACGTTGTTCCTCGCATATTGTCGTGTGAAATTCTAATCCATATATATAAATTAAAAAGTAAATGTAAAGCCTAACAAATAACTTCAATAAAAAGAAAGAAGAATGGTAAAGAACAGTGCTGTCACAATGACTGTACTCGAAATCCCCCTTGTTTTCTCCTTCGTCTGCAAATTGTAACGTTTCACGTTGATAGTAAAAGCCTACTGCTTCAATACCCACTTTCTACGATAAAACGTGTACTGCCTTTCTAAGAAAAACCTTGAGATACGCAAGCTGACCTATATTTAATATTCCATTCATGTCATTTTATACAATAAGTTACCATAAACGAAAGACAGATGGACTAAGGATAGAAAGAAAGGGAGGGACTGAAAGCCGGAACGCAGGCAATACTACCACAGTCTCGCGATACACAATTAATGCCACCCCTAACACGCGTGTAAGGCCACAAACACTAGCTTTTTTCAAATCGACAGTGATAAAAAACACTACCCATACGAGAGTTAGGTTTTAAAAAACTTACAAAACGCTTATTAGGAAACATGACATTCTACTGTTTTATGTCTGAAATCCTGACATTAGTATGACAGTACAGCAGACACCATAAAGTTTGGAAGTGAGGAGGTGGCAACAGCACGACTATCCTAGAAGAAAATGCATATTTTGAACGCAGCCCCTTAGCCCCATTAAATTTATATATTTGGGTTCCTTAGGACTTGCTGACAAAGAATATGTTAAAGGTTACGCAAATAGTCTAGGAATTACCAAATTATAGCCAAAATAAAATGGTGGTGCTGTCAGACAACACCAAAATCAGAATCGCTCAGTGGCAGATTTTAAAACCACCATTGTACGGGAAATAGGTCCCCATGTTACCTCCTATTTGATTGGCGGAAAGTAAATGTAAGGCTAAACACGATTAGTCGGGCTATAAATATTGATTCTTTGTTGTTAGGGAAACGTGAGTAGGAGTACTTTTTTTCAAACGCTTGTGTAAACATGGCTCGATTGGTTAGACCCGCCAATATAGGCAATTTGAAGCGTTAGTTCAGCACCACATTTTCAAATAAACTTACTAAAGAACCAGTGCGTTGAGAGCCAGTGCATATTTTTCTAAATAAAAGCCTGGGACATCGGAGATCGAAATTGTGCTATATTCATTGCCAGTCAACGTAACTGTGTATTATTCCATGAATTGTGGTAAGCTTGAAATATTTGATATCTTTTTAATGAAAATTGAATGTAAATTGATAATTTATGTCTGTATATATGTGTGGTTCAGTAGCGAACATGAGGTAAAGCCTATATAGTGCTCCAACCTGAACAGAAGGTGTCAGAGGAAAGTAAAACTACATGGAATTGCCAAACAGTACACTGACACCTATCTTATTGACTAGAAAGAAATAATGCTGGAATTGCAGAGGCGTAGTAACCATTAGGGAGGAGTATACTGGTGAAAATTGTTTCAGATGAAGATAGCAGTTGGCCTACCGCTCTGAACTCAGTGTTTGTTATGTATTGTGTTCAGTCTGGAAATTTATTATAAATTAGTTCTGAAATAGGAGGTACAACCTTCTTGTTTCAGGGACCGTGGTCCTAAAGTTATTGAGCAGCACCTGGTCTGAGCTTTGCTGAATCTAGAGGCTGACAGCATACTCCTGGGTCCAGATAGTGACCAGTGAGGTGTCTCCAAAACACAGGGAGGCTATCGAGCAGAGGAGTCTTTTCCTGCCGCCATCACGAAAGATAAGCGTCTGTGGCCAGAGGAGCTCAACATTATGCCCCCCCCCCCTCAAAATCTGACTTTATAATAAAACAGAGGGAAAATACAGTGTTTAAATTGATAGGAACTGTGAACTTTTCCCCATACTATTTCCAAGATAAACAAACACTTGAAGTCATGATGACAAATAACAACATAGCTTGAAAAAACAAAACCAGTATTACCTCATATTACTACTACACAACTGACACACATAGGATAATATTAATAAAATATGTCACTACAAGGTTCATATTGATAAATTATGTACATATAAATTGTAATTACAATTGATTGTGATTCCTGGTTCACTTTGTAGTTGAATCAGGACATATATATTAGTGAAAGTAATTAATACATATTTATATTTGAAACTTTACCAGTGACTCATTTAAGATAGTCTTATAGAGTGTTAAATGTGTGTGAGTGTCACAGTGTTGTCAAGTGTGGTGGAATAAATTAAATTGTTTATCTGTCTGTTGTTGTTGTGACTTACACTTCATCATATACATACCCTAGACATTTAACGTAGTCATCACAATATTCCAGAATAATTCTGACTGAGGTATAATGTGGTAGCAAGTAAGGTTATCTGTAAAACACTACACCTATTAGATACAGATACCTTCACAGCTGATCTCAGTCAGTACACTAAGTCCCCTATAAATATTTATAACATCCCACTTTACCACATATATTGGGGTCTCGCTCCCGGGATATTGAACTTTCTCCTATTATATATATTGGGAATAATAAAGAATTAAAAGGTATCCTTGGGTGGAAATAAATAAGGTTGAGCTCTCAGTGCCTGTAGTGTCCTTAGATAATTATTGAAAGATTGAATTGTTTACATTTGCATGTTAGACAATGGCCGACTTGGCAAAATTTCGATCTGCTGCTGTACAGACTGCGAAAGAGTTAGGAATGGACGGGCAAATTATGATTGCTTATGTCACTGCTGAATGTGACAAATATATTGAACGGGAAGAAAGAAGATTAGAAAAAGAGGCCGAAAGAAAGTTAGAGGCTGAAAAGGAAATTAAGAAGGTACAATTTGAGGCTGAGACTAAGAGGCTGCAGATTGAGGCTGAGGCTAAGAAATTGGAAGCAGAAGAAAGAAGATTGACTGCAGAAAGAGAAGACAAGCGATTAGCTGCAGAGAGGGAAGCAGAAAAGGAGGAGAAGAGATTACAAAGGGAACATGAGTTACGACTAAGGGAGTTTGAGTTTCAAGGCCATGCTCCTGAAAATGGTGCCAGTCCCTTTACCTCTGATGCCACTGCTAGCCAGGGAGCCTCAACCTCAGCTATGAATTTTCATTTAGATCATTTTGTTGAGAAAGACGATGATATTGAGAGCTATCTAAATAGATATGAACTATTAGCTACCACATATGGGTTAGAGAGAGAAAGGTGGAGCTTAAAGTTATCTCAAGGGCTTCGTGGGGCAGCTTATGAAGTTTTTGCCAAAATGAGCAGAGGTGATCAGGAAAATTATGACATGCTAAAGCAGGCTCTTTTGTTAAGATATGAAAAGAACGCAGAATTTTATAGGAAAAAATTTAGGAATGCTAAACTACTGTCAGGTGAAACCTATCACCAGTTCTCTGCACGGTTAGAGACATACTTGGAGAAATGGACTTCTCTGGGGAAAACCCAAGATCTTAAGGAAATGGTCCTTATAGAACAATTAAGAGAGTCCATGGCTCCAGACCTGAGAAAGTTTCTCATGGAACAAGGTGCAGAGAGGCTGGGTGAGTTGCTAAATGTTGCTGAAAGGTATCAAGCAGCTCAGGCAGAGGTATCAGGTAATAAAAAGAAACAGGTGGAAAATTTTAGGGCACCACAGAACTTTAATAAATTTGATCCTAGAGATCAAAACAAAGGTAAGCACCAATTTGATAGGCCACGGTATGACAATAAAAATAAAACCCCACAATTCGATGAAAGGAAATATGATGAAAGAAAATCTTTCAACCAAGGAAAAGGTGGTGTAAAAATTGTAAGATGAACAATCATGACACTGACCGTTGCAGAAGGAACCCTGTGTATATGGCCACCCTTCAGGTCAGGTCGACCTCAAGAAAGGAGGAGGATATTATGTTAGATACCACTCCAGAAGAGATGAGGAAGGCACAGGCTGGGGATAAGACCCTCAAGCCTTGTTTCAGGAAATTGTCAACTTGTCATACAACTCCAGGCAAGGGAGATTTTTACATGAAAAACAAGTTGATGTATAGGAAGACTGGAGCTAGATCCAAAGGTCAGGGACAGCTGGTACTTCCTAAAAGATATAGGGCAGACTTAATAAGGAGCCTACATGTGAAACCAGATGGGGACCATGAGAAAATAGGTACCATCATCCAAAAGGTGGCTCACAATTATTATTGGCCCAAGGCAAGATGGGACATTGAGAATTTTGTAGAAAGGTGTAGCATAGCACATGAGGGAACACCCACAAGTGGGAACATTGATCAGGACCTGGACACGCCACGGGGCAAAATTAGGCCTGACAATAAAAAGAAAAATAGATTTGATAAAGTGGACCAAATGGAATGGGAAGCCCCTTTTCACGGACAAGCTTCACTTAACTGTTTTACAATGGCCACTATGCGGAGAGTGCAAAAAGATGTCTTACCCCAGGATAAGCCGAAAATCCATCAATCGGACTTAAACAAACTGGAGGAAGAGGATGTAGAGAGGAAATCTCTCATCAAGAATTTTAAGTGGGGAGAAAGCCCCAAAAGAAAAATTGGTAGCGGTCGTTTTGTGCATGATAATTCTGGGAAGAAAAATCATCACTATAGCGCTTCGAGTGGAAGAGACCATACCGGTGCATGGACAAATAGGTCCACAAAATTAAAGGTCCATATGTAACGCTGTTAAGAACGTGGACTGATGAAAAGGCAGAGGAAAATATTACATCCTCATACCAATATGTGAATGAGCTGACCACTCGTTTAAAAACTGGCTGGAAACTTGCCAATGAAAATTTGAAACAAGCCAGGAAGAAACATGCTGCCTATTATAACAGGAAAGCTAAAGACAGAGATTTGGCTGTGGGAGAGAAGGTACTGCTTCTTCTACCCGGTAGTCAGAATAAGTTACAAATTGGATGGCAAGGTCCATATACAGTTCTAGAGAAGGTGTCTAGAACAAATTATAAGATAGATAAGAAGGGGAAAGAAAAAATCTATCATGTGAATCTCCTGAAGAAATATTTGGAAAGAGAACATCAGGAAGAGACACACTTGTTGACCTTGTCCATCGCCATGGAGATGAAAAAGGAACCACTTTCATCATTTGAATATCCATTACACCCCTGTGAGACAGCGGCACAGGTGAAAATCAGTACACATTTAACGAAAACTCAGAAAGAGAGAGTGCAACAGGTTCTAGATAATCATGCAGAGGTGTTAACAGACCGACCAGGGCATACAAACTTATTGGAATATGATATGAAACTGATAGACCCCACACCTGTCTGTATGAAACCCTATTCGATTCCTTTTGCTAAGGAGAAAGCTTTGAAGGAAGAGATAGACTATTTGTTGAAGGAAGGAATTATTTCACACAGTGAATCTTCGTATAGTTCCGGTGTTGTACTCTTAAGGAAACCCTCTGGAGAACATAGACTCTGTATAGATTACAGGAGACTGAATGCTATTACAGAAGGACAGGTGGATCCATTGCCGGATACAAATCAGTTGTTTGCCAGGCTAAATAAAGCTAAATATTTCTCAAAAGTGGATCTGAGTAAAGGATACTATCAGATTCCAGTAAAGCCTGAGGTTAGACCATACCTAGCTTTTAGTACCTCAGAAGGACACTATGAGTTTAATAGATTGCCATTTGGATTGAAGAATGCGCCTAGTGTCTTCTCTAGAATGATGAGAAAATTATTGGACCCTCTGAATAATCCATGTATCACAAATTTCATGGATGATATCCTTATAGCAACAGAAACATTTGAGGAACACATTGACTCTCTGAACATGCTGTTTAATCGACTTAGGGAAGCGAATTTAACAGCCCGACCAACCAAATGTTGCGTTGGATGTAAAGAATTGGAATTCTTGGGACACACAGTTTATCAGGGAAACATGACCCCTGACCCAAAGAATTTAGAGAAACTAAAGAAAGCCCCGAGACCACAAACCAAGAAAGACGTGAGATCCTTTGTCTCATTATGTGGTTTCTACCAAAAGTATATCAAAAACTTTAATTCCATATGTGCACCGTTAACTGATTTGACACGTAAGGGAAATCCAGATCGAATTACATGGACACCACAATGTGAAATGGCTTACCAAGAATTGAAGGAAAAGCTCACAAGTAAACCTATTTTGAAATTACCTGACTTAAGTCAAGAATTCATAGTAAGGACGGATGCCAGTAATATTGGGTTAGGTGCAACTCTGCTACAGAAATCAGATGCATTGGATGGGGAATTAAGCCCAGTGGCATATGCTAGCAGAAAGTTGAATAAAGCTGAAACCAATTACTCAACTAGCGAAAAAGAATGTCTTGCAGTAATATGGGCGATAAAGAAATTCAATATTTATCTGTATGGGAAGGCATTTAAGTTGCAAACGGATCACAAACCCTTGTCGTTTCTAGCGCAGGCTAGACATGAAAATTCTAGATTACTCCGTTGGTCATTACTGATGCAGCCATTTGAGTTTAGCATAGAGTATATAAGTGGAAAAACAAATCTGGGAGCGGATTTTTTAAGCCGCCATCCGTGTGATGAGAATCACCCTAAACCCCAGGAAAAATAATAAATTTCTCTATGTGTATATAGAATTATAGACTGACATATAACGTCTGTTTTAAGTGGGGAGAATTTGTCGTGTGAAATTCTAATCCACATATATAAATTAAAAAGTAAATGTAAAGCCTAACAAATAAATTTAATAAAAGGAAAGAAGAATGGTAAAGAACAGTGCTGTCACAATGACTGTACTCGAAATCCCCCTTGTTTTCTACTTCGTCTGCAAATTGTAACGTTTCACGTTGATAGTAAAAGCCTACTGCTTCAATACACGCTTTCTACGATAAAACGTGTACTGCCTTTCTAAGAAAAACCTTGAGATACGCAAGCTGACCTATATTTAATATTCCATTCATGTCATTTTATACACTAAGTTACCATAAACGAAAGACAGATGGATTTAGGATAGAAAGAAAGGGAGGGCTGAAAGCCGGAACGCAGGCAATACTACCACAGTCTCGCGATACACAATTAATGCCACCCCTAACACGCGTGTAAGGCCACAAGCACTAGCTTTTTTCAAATCGACAGTGATAAAAAACACTACCCATACGAGAGTTAGGTTTTAAAAACTTCAAAACGCTTATTAGGAAACATGACATTCTACTGTTTTATGTCTGAAATCCTGACATTAGTATGACAGTACAGCAGACACCATAAGTTTGGAAGTGAGGAGGTGGCAACAGCACGACTATCCTAGAAGAAAATGCATATTTTGAACGCAGCCCCTTAGCCCCATTAAATTTATATATTTGGGTTCCTTAGGACTTGCTGACAAAGAATATGTTAAACGTTACGCAAATAGTCTAGGAATTAACAAATTATAGCCAAAATAAAATAGTGGTGCTGTCAGACAACACCAAAATCAGAATCGCTCAGTGGCAGATTGTGACACCACCATTGTACGGGAAATAGGTCCCCATGTTACCTTCTATTTGATTTGCGGAAAGTAAATGTAAGGCTAAACACGATTAGTCGGGCTATAAATACTGATCCTTTGTTGTTAGGGAAACGTGAGAAGGAGTACTTTTTTTCAAACGCTTGTGTAAACATGGCTCGATGGGTTAGACCCGCCAATATAGTCAATTAAAGGCGTTAGTTCAGCACCACATTTTCAAATAAACTTACTAAAGAACCAGTGCGTTGAGAGCCAGTGCATATTTTTCTAAATAAAAGCCTGGGACATCGGCAGATCGAAATTGTGCTATATTCATTGCCAGTCAACGTAACTGTGTATTATTCCATGAATTGTGGTAAGCTTGAAATATTTGATATCTTTTTAATGAAAATTGAATGTAAATTGATAATTTATGTCTGTATATATGTGTGGTTCAGTAGCGAACATGAGGTAAAGCCTATATAGTGCTCCAACCTGAACAGAAGGTGTCGGAGGAAAGTAAAACTACATGGAATTGCCAAACAGTACACTGACACCTATCTTATTGACTAGAAAGAAATAATGCTGGAATTGCAGAGGCGTAGTAACCATTAGGGAGGAGTATACTGGTGAAAATTGTTTCAGATGAAGATAGCAGTTGGCCTACCGCTCTGAACTCAGTGTTTGTTATGTATTGTGTTCAGTCTGGAAATTTATTATAAATTAGTTCTGAAATAGGAGGTACAACCTTCTTGTTTCAGGGACCGTGGTCCTAAAGTTATTGAGCAGCACCTGGTCTGAGCTTTGCTGAATCTAGAGGCTGACAGCATACTCCTGGGTCCAGATAGTGACCAGTGAGGTGTCTCCAGAACACAGGGAGGCTATCGAGCAGAGGAGTCTTTTCCTGCCGCCATCACGAAAGATAAGCGTCTGTGGCCAGAGGAGCTCAACATTATGCCCCCCTCAAAATCTGACTTTATAATAAAACAGAGGGAAAATACAGTGTTTAAATTGATAGGAACTGTGAACTTTTCCCCATACTATTTCCAAGATAAACAAACACTTGAAGTCATGATGACAAATAACAACATAGCTTGAAAAAACAAAACCAGTATTACCTCATATTACTACTACACAACTGACACACTGTTACCTATCACTTTGCTCACAGGCTGGTAATTCATCGCTGTGCGCAATGGAGCAGAACGCGAATACGCTTCGATTGTAAAAGCGTGCGAGTTGTGGAATGGGTGTGACACAGGTATTTAGTGTATGACGTGGACAGGGTCTTCTGCGGGGGGAACGAAGGTGATCGTTAGCATAGTTGTGTCTGGCTGGTGTTTTCGAAGTGTATGGATTTTTATGTGAGAGCGACAGACCAGTGTTTATTGTTATAAAATATTTCAGAGTCAGGATAATTGACTCAATTCATTAAGAATGTGTGCCTGATCGTGTGTGGCTTAAGGAGATGGACAGTAAGTGATTTGAATCAATACGGTTTTGTAAAGTATGAAGGCGTTGTAGACGATACATAGACATTCTGACTTTAAACCGGCACAACGACATTATTGCTTATGGATGCTACTGATCACATTTGTATTACTGGTGTAACGTCATATCATCATATGCTCTCAAAAGAAGTGAAGTACACTTATGTTGTATTGTGACATATTAAATGTGATAAAACGTACAACAAGCTGTTGATCAAGATTATTCAAGTTGGCCATTCCGTACGTTACTGTTGAGACTGTTGTCTATTATATCAAAATATCTTACAAGACCAGTGCAGCACATTAATATACTCGTTACCCAATAGCCTTCAATAAGTATAAGGTAACAGTATAAAGCCATGCACACATAGGATAATATTAATAAAATATGTCACTACAAGGTTCATATTGATAAATTATGTACATATAAATTGTAATTACAATTGATTGTGATTCCTGGTTCACTTTGTAGTTGAATCAGGACATATATATTAGTGAAAGTAATTAATACATATTTATATTTGAAACTTTACCAGTGACTCATTTAAGATAGTCTTATAGAGTGTTAAATGTGTGTGAGTGTCACAGTGTTGTCAAGTGTGGTGGAATAAATTAAATTGTTTATCTGTCTGTTGTTGTTGTGACTTACACTTCATCATATACATACCCTAGACATTTAACGTAGTCATCACAATATTCCAGAATAATTCTGACTGAGGTATAATGTGGTAGCAAGTAAGGTTATCTGCAAAACACTAGACCTATTAGATACAGATACCTTCACAGCTGATCTCAGTCAGTACACTAAGTCCCCTATAAATATTTATAACATCCCACTTTACCACACATATATTAATGACATACAAGTATGAGAGAATATTCCAAGAAGAACTCACAATGCCTCCTTTGCAGACGACTTAGCCCTGTGGATCTCAGAGGAATATATCACTACGGCAAGCATTCGGACCCAGTAATTGGAGGAGTGGGCCAAGGCATGGCTAGTAAAGATAAATGAAGGGAAAACATCATACACAGTGTTTTCTCTCTCAAACAAACCCCAGATCTCCAAATTGGTGCTAAATGAAAAAAAAATCTACATCTGGATGAAAACCCAAACTACCTAGGCATTACCTTTGATCGCCGCTTGACTTGGAAAACCCAGATTGAAAAAAACAGGACAAGAGCAAGGCAGAGACTGGCAATCATGAAAAAACTTGCTGGCACGGGTTGGGGAGCATACGAGAGAGTACTAAAGAAGCTATATACTGGGCGAGTGAGATCAGTCTTAGAAAATGGCATTACATCATGGTCAGTGGCAGCTAAGTCGAACTTTGACAAAATAAACAGAACCCAAAACCAAGCATTAAGAATCATAACAGGATGCATGAAGTAAACATCCATTGAAGAGTTGGAAAAGATTACTCACCTCCAGCCTATGGAGGATAGAAGAGATAGCAGAGCCTAGCAACATGCCGAGAAATTCAGGAGGCTGATAGACCACCCAATGCACCAGAGAATAAATGGACCTGGAAGGGGAAGACTGAAGCGAAGCAACTTTGTAGAGACAGTTTAAACAAAGATGAGAGCAGATCCCATAAACGCAATATCAACAGCTACGCCAATATGTACTGCACACAAGCTACCAATTTTGAAACAACAGTGCTTCCCTGAAATGAAAGAAAACGTTCCTGGTAATGAGAGAAAGAACAGCCAAAATGAAACAGAAAGGAGAGTCCTAACCACAAAATATATAGAGAAACATTACCCAAGCAACACCTGGATCCATGCATACACAGATGGATCAGCAACTAATGCAACAGAAGATGGGGGTGGAGGAGTCTTCCTGAGATTAAGCAATGGCACACAAAAAAAGATAGCAGCCGCAACAGGGAAATTTTCAAGTAACTTCAGAGCAGAGGCAGAGGCTTAAAAACTGCATCATAAATTCTAATGACAGAAGAAAGCTCAGAGAGACCAGTAGCTATCTTCTCAGATGCGATGTCGGTGATTACAACGCTGAAAAGTCAAAGTAATGCTGAACTGGATGACCTAAGAGTAACACTTCACAGACTATGTCAGCAATACAAAAGAGTCGTGATACAGTGGATCCCTTCTCACTGCAACATCCCTGGAAATGAAGAGGCTGACAGATTGGCAAAGGAAGGAGGAAAGCTTCTTCAACTTGACACAAATATAACTTATGAGGAGGTCAAGAGTTTTATCAAGCGCAGGTACAGGCACAAGTGGGAAGAAAAACACCCAGTCCACGCAAAAAATGATCCGTATTACCAGCTCAGCAGAAGTGAACAAGTGGTAATCTTCAAACTTCGCACAGGTCATAACAGATTGAGATACCATCTATTCAACAAATTAAAGATAGTAACTACTCATGAGTGTGATTGTGGCACCGATAAAATGACTGCCGAACATCTGCTTCAAAGGTGCCCAACATATGAGGAACAAGAGAAAACGCATATGGCCATCACCAGTACCATTCCTGGAGAAAATATACGGAGATATCAACAGCCTCAGGCTGACCACTGCTTTCTTTGAACTTATTCAAGTTGACATCTGAGGGTGAACGAAGAAGAAGAAGATTTTTACCCCAGAAAGATCGAAATTACCCCAATTGTATCCCTGGTTACCGCCTACTGCCGTAATGAATGTCTCTACAACATGCGTTTTTTTTTTCACGGTCAGAAAACGTTCTAATAAAAAACAATATTATCATTTACACGTCTTTACATTTTGTTAATGTTATTATACTTACTGCTACTTTTATTCTTATTATTTTTATTTATTTTTTCATTCTTATGTTGCTAGTTTTGTTGTTTTTGTGTCATGTTTAGGCTGACTGAATGTTTATAATTATTTTAGTGCTTTTAAAAACGAATATACTTACTTTCGTGTTTGTGTTTTTTTGGTGTCTCTTACGTTTAATGTGGCAAGAAGAGGGTAATACCTACTTACACCACAAAGGACGTGTGACATTATGATTACCTTATTGAGACCACAAAAGGCCAGTCACATGGTGATGTCCCTGCCCCATTCAAAATTCTAGAAGACGGAGCCAGACTTCCAACCCCACAAATTAGTGGAGGGGTCGGAACAATACCAGTGGGGTTCTTGACTGCTCCTAATAACATTATATAAAAAATATGTTATCATACAATTTTTTTATTGTTCGTGTTATTGCTATTGCACAAAATAATTTTTAGATAACCCCACCATCCAAGACGCATTAGAGCCGCCGCTGCCATTATCACATTCTTTACTAAAAGTAATACTAGCACAGTCTTTTATTAGAAGCACTCATGAAATAGTTTAAAACAAAAAAGACGTTCTTGTGCCTTAGGCCGCTTACACACGAGCGTTTCTTGACGCGCGTTTCTCATGCGTGATGAATGAAGGAGTAAGGGATTTACAGGCTGCTCAGCCGAGCGAGACTGTCTATAAATCCGTACTCTTTCATTCGTCCTAATTTCAAATACTGCCCCCACTTTTTGTGTTACATGTACTGCTACTGTCGCAGACTTTATTACTACGAGCGCTCCCAGAGGTTCGAGCGCTTGCTTCTCGAGGCAAAGGGACCAGGTTCAAACCGAGGTCAGGTCACACAGCAACTTACTAAGATGTAAGAATGGGTATCTGGCTCTGCTCTTGAGTTAGACAAGGCAAAGGCAGCGAAGAAGAGAAGTAACACCACGTCATAAAACTGAGACCCTAGCACAAGGGAAGTCACTAACACTTCACTCAACCTACGGCAGTATCTACTATGGGACAGCCTTATTATCATCCTTATTATTTCCCATTTTTGCTTCTTATGGAGCATGGAGCCACCACTGTAGGTGGTCCCTTTGTAGGAAGCTTGACCCAAGCATGCACACGCTCTTGAAGTGGTGGTTTATGTAGCAATATGTTTGACATGATGAAGTTGCGAGCCTCATTTACAAAAATCATATTAGTCGCCTGAACCTTACTATTACTACAGTATTTATTACTACTACTAACAATATCACTGATATAAAAGCAAGCGCTGTTTTAGTTATCACCACCAACAGCATCACTACCATCATCTTCACTTTTGAGACATGTCTGACCTTTAATATTTCCAGCACAACATTTCCGATCTGGTCTGAAGCATCCAAAGAAGTTGCGGAACAGTTCGAATTCAAATGTTCCCGCCGGGCACGCCTCTCTAACACCAACGCAGAAACCGCCATTTCTCAGCAGCATACTGCACCGCGCTGTAATTCAAACAAAACTGAATATTAATTTGTGGTGAATTCATCAAACGAAATAGGAGACAATTTTTTTTGCACCTAGCTTTGTTCAGGTGTTGAAATAGATGAAGAGAATATAATCCAATACCATAATTCCTGCCATAAGTACGTCGGTCGGTCGGTCGGTCACATCATGCACACCGTCATTTGTGCATTTTTCCATTTTCGAGAGAGTACATTAACTTTCAACCACAGCTAAGGGAAGGCAACTGTGGTTGAAAGCTAGACAATAATTGTATTATTTATCTTATATGCACTCTTATATGTAAATAGAAAAGTGTGCAAATGACGGTGTGCATGAACAGTTTAATTATGGAAAGTCAAGATTTTAAAAGATGCACGAACAATTACGAGACATGTTGTCATAAAAGAAATGTTAATTATTTAGTCAATTTCTGGTCCATTAGATCATTATCACTGCTCCACGTGTCATTTGGGAAGGTTATTCAATGTCTTCATATTTAATACATCCATATAATTTTCACAACAAATATCTAATGACGGTCACCTGCAATGAAATGACCACAGAAGTAATAGCACCGTCTGTAATACTTGTAACAGAAACAACACACTATAATTAAAAACCTGTCAATTTTTACGGGTTATTGCTAGTAATGAAATAAATAACATAAAATGATGGTGTTGTAATAAACCCAGCGGCGTTTTGGGCTCTCGCCTTTCGGCCCAATGCCATGTAGTGGCAGGGCCGGATTAAACCAAGAAGGGCCTCTAGGCTTTTTTGGGTGTTCTCCCCCCCCCCCCCCCCCCCCTTTCACCTAATAGTCAATACTTTTAATATTTTGTTAAAAACCCCTTAGCACGTGATGTTATATTAGTATTATTAATAAATAGACTGGTATATCCGTTTGTTAGCATAGCTTACCTCTTTTATTAGTAATTATTTTTTTTATTAATGTTTAGTAGTATTATTTTTATTATTAGTAAAGTAAACACAATGACTTCATTTTATTGAAAATTTATCTTGTTTTTTTTATTTTCAACAGTTTCTTCAATAACTGGCAAGAAATCAGTTTTTCTAAGAATAGAAGATTTTATTTGCATCAATGCCAATATTTTCTTTGTGTACATAAATCTATGCATTGCTTGTTTTTTTTTTTTTTAAATTATGTACGGGCCCACAATAGTTCCGGGTCCCTAGGCTTCAGCTTTCTTACCCTAATGGATAATCCGACCCTGTGTAGTGGTATCTGCATGTGTTCGCAAGGTGTTGTTTAAGGCACTTCATTTATCTGGCCTTGGCGGAAGGAGTATGTTCCTAACATCATCGAGTGCTGGGCGCTCAAAGATGTGACGGTCAACTGTTTTATACGGGCAAGTACACAGCTGGCACTCTGGAGTGTGTTGTGGTTGCATTCTGTTCAAGTGATTGTTGAGTAGTATATGTTGTGGTCGAAGCTGAAAAAATGGTGCTCTGATCCCTTTGTCGCGAGAGGTTCAGATGTTATTAGAATATTTGTTATCCTGGACAAAAAGATGTATCAGATGATACCAGGATAGTGCCAGATAAGAGACTGGTCTTACAAGAAATACTCCCTTCTCTGAAAAGAGCAAGGGTGTATCGACAATCAAAGGTAGGGTCAAGCTGTATAAACCTTCAAGTATGATGATAGTGTTTGTTACTGAAGGTCTAAGTGCTACCTCTCACGATCCTCCTTTGAATAATGGTAATTATATTTATATTGACTCTGCTAGGGGCTTAATTAATTAATTAAATATGTAATATATGTCAAATAGAACCTTAACTCAATTTAAATAATTAAGCAAGACTGATTATATATATTTACAATTTATTGATCCTATTCCGTTTCTCTTTTCGGTTAGGAAAATGATAAAGAATTCAAATGTTTTTACAAAATAAAATAAATAAACATGGAATGTCCATTTCGACAATATGTCAATATGATGAAGTTATATTTGAAATATCAGTTATTTATTTCATATATATATATATATATATATATATATATATATATATATATATATATATATATATATATATATATATATATATATATATATATGTGTGTGTGTGATGGGGCAGTAAAGACACCCCGGCCGCCCCCTTCATGTTCAAGGCATATTTATCGCCCATATATTTTCGATGTGCGCGCAGCACGCTGGGATGTGAAAAGTGATAGAAGGTATATTAGTTTAGGCCACAATAAAGCCTAAACTATAATTGTGTTATATTTGATAGTCGTGTGTTATATTTGATAGTCGTGTGTTATATTTGATAGTTGTGGGCCATATCTGTGTTTTCATGCCTAATAGAGCAATTAAGGCGAGTGTTACTTAAGGGGTAAAATTAATCCGCGCAGTAAGTTGAGTGATTCGCTCGAGGGCTTATATAAAGAGATAGCGAGCGGCAAACAGGCCAATTTGAAGATTCAGACGAGACGAGAGAGAAACGAAGTTAGGCTAGCCCTGTGTCGGTAGAAGAGAAACAGAGATATGACACGATTAGCAATCGAGAACTAGCTGGGTATTTGTTTGGTTTGCTGGTTTATTTGTTTAATGTTTGCTTTGTGTGCTTGTAGTGACTGACAGGGTTGTAGAAATAAATACAGCCCCTGCCTCAGAATCAAGAGTTTTTATTGTTGTTCGGGTCGGTGCGAGTGTGAAAAGAGAGTGATCACATATCACAACAACATCAACATCATCATCTCGCCCACCATATCACAATTGGCGTCGTCGACAGGATAGGCAGACAGTGACACCGAGCAAACAGCAAACGAGCAAATATTATACTTAAAACACACAGCGGTGCGGTCTTGCAGCAAGATGGCTTCGATCAATGCGCCTGTGAAGGTAGTATACGTGGTGGTGCCAAAAGTAAAGCTATTTGATGGAAAGGCAAATCCCACTTGGCAAGAGTTTGTGGAAGATGTAGAGGCCGTGTGGAAGATGGCACCCTTTTGCGCAGAAGTCAAGGTAGACGTGATCTGGAACAACGTTACACCAGTGGTCTCTAGGGAATTACGGATACGTGGCGGAGCAAAGGCCAGCCCTGAGCAGTTACTCAAGATAGTAGAAGAAGCCTACAGCGAGCAATCTCCAGTCAGTGAGATGACCAGGAATTTCCAGGCCGTGATTCAGGAACCTTGGGAATATGCTGTTTTATGTGAAGGTAGAAAGCCTGATACACTGGTACAGGTAGCCAGTGTAGAAGCTCACAATGAAGAGGAGGCACTCAGAGCAGAATTATCCCTCCTAAAGTCCCAGATAGCACAGATGTCAGAGACCAGTTTGCCAGTACAAGAGGAGGTGCAAAGAGAGAAAGAACCAGGCCAACAGCGAGAACAGCCAACGCACGACGAAGGGGTGCGTGTTCTTGTATGTGAGAGTCAGGCTGTTGTGAACGAAAGCAGTGAGCTGACAGTACCAACAAACGCAGTTGCACCGACAAGGCGAAAAGGGGTTTGCAAGTGGTACAGTGTCCACAGGGAATGGGGGTTTATTACGCCAGATGATGGAGGTATTGATGTATTCATACATCAGACCAAGATCTTCAGAAAGTGATTCAGGAGTCTGGCGAGAAATGAGAGAGTGGAATTTGACAGCAAACCATCTGTCCAGGGCATGGAAGCAGTCTATGTGTGCGGCATTGGCGGTCAAGAATGCAAAGGAAGTAGGAGGCGACCCATGGCACAGAGAAAGCCTACCAGGTTGAGGTGCTATAATTGTGGTGAGTTCTCAGGCCACATTGCAGTCAAATGCCCTCAAGGCCCTCTTCCAAAACGATGTTTTAGATGCAAGTCTACAGAACACTTGATATCCGCCTGTCCCTCAAGGAGCTCTTTCCATAGGCGTACTGCCACAACTAGGTTACCTTTAGGGTGCAAGCCAAGATGGCCGTGACAACTGTCGCCCTGGGGGCGCCGAGAAAATTGGTCGTTGTCTAGGGGAGGAAACCCGTCCTAAGCAGATAGGAGGGAGTGCACGTCGGTGTCCAGAAGAGGAGACTCATCAAAAGCAGATTGTGGGGAATGTGGGCCACCGTCCACACAAAACGACTGTAAAACAAGTCAGGAGCAATCCCCCTACAAAGTAGACAGCTACATGCACTGACAAGCAGATGTCACAAGCAAGCAGCGACGCGGCACAAGTAGATCAATCTTCCAGACCACAGCAACTGCCAGCCCAACAACGGACCACGAGTGACATGACGACCAAGAGTGTCCCCAGCCGGGTTGTACCTATTCCAGGAGCTCAGCCCAAGGCATCGCCGCTCAGAAAGAGTCATGCGCAGCACCAGCGATCTGAGAGGTTACAATTGAAGCGCCAGAGGTAGTGATGTTGTCGGGACGACAACAAAATCAGGAGGGAGATATGTGATGGGGCCGTAAAGACACCCCGGCTGCCCCCTTCATGTCCAATGCATATTTATCGCCCATATATTTTCGATGTGCGCGCAGCACGCTCGGATGTGAAAAGTGATATAAGGTATATTAGTTTACGCCACAATAAAGCCTAAACTATAATTTTGTTATATTTGATAGCCGTGGGTTATATTTGATAGTCGTGTGTTATATTTGATAGTTGTGAGCCATATCTGTGTTTTCATGCCTAATAAAGCAATAAGGGCGAGTGTTATTTAAGGGGCAAAATTAATCCGCGCAATAAGTTGAGTGATTCGCTCGAGGGCTTATATAAAGAGATAGCGAGTGGCAAACAGGCCAATTTGAAGATTCAGACGAGACGAGAGAGAAACGAAGTTAGGCTAGCCCTGTGTCGGTAGAAGAGGAACAGAGACATGACACGATTAGCAATCGAGCACTAGCTGGGTATTTGTTTGGTGTTTGGTTTGCTGGTTTATTTGTTTAATGTTTGCTTTGTGTGCTTGTAGTCACTGACAGGGTTGTAGAAATAAATACAGCCCCTGCCTCAGAATCAAGAGTTTTTATTGTTGTTCGGGTCGGTGCGAGTGTGAAAAGAGAGTGATCACATATCATAACAACATCAACATCATCATCTCGCCCACCCTATCATATATATATATATATATATATATATATATATATATATATATATATATATATATATATATATATATATATATATATATATATATATTACTGGACCGTAAAGTTGGTATTTAGTTTATTAAAGTCCTTCATGAGTCATCACTCAAACTGTTTTTGGTATTGGTATTTTATTTCTTATTACTAAGTTGCTGGATAGGCTGACCAGTGTAATTGCGTTTACACTTATCTCCAAAAATGAGAAGCATCCAACTATAGCCACTATCACACAATGTCTGGATCTCCAGGCTGAGAAAACAGAGTGTCTAGTTCTAGATATATTGAGAACGTTTGCATCACAGAGTCCCACAGAAGTGAATGTCTCGTACAATCTTGGTAGTTGCAGGATAAAACCGGTAATACAAATAATCACAACCCTTGTATGGTCTAGCACTAATCTATCCACACACACAATGGACGTAACAAACAGTTTCAGACATTGTGCTAACAGATGCACAGGACAATTTACCTCAGTACCACTCACAGCCAGTTCAATGTGATTACACTTTCCTTATAAATCCTAAGTTCGATCCATTTGTCCATGATGTGCTTCCATACAATGATTTGGTTTAGTACAATCTATTAAGTGACACCTTGAACAATACATGTTAACAATTCCTATGATCCTTTCTTATGTTCCTGATCAGTGTGTCGTTCCTTTATGAAATACTCCTTCAAATACATCTTAAACTTACAGTCGTCTTTTTGCCATAATTCTCAAATATTCTACACATTTCCCAATGCTGGCTTTCGTCTCTAAAAGTCAACACATGCTTGCATTTAGATGGCAATACACTCGTCCTGTAATTTTTTCTTTACATACTCAACACACTTACGAACACACAAGTGGATTAATCACAAGAAAACTACATAATTATATATATATATATATATATATATATATATATATATATATATATATATATATATATATATATATATATATATTCTTTTTTACCCTCAGGCAATACACATAAGCTGTAACAGGCTGTTAATCGGCATCTAGGTCTGCTATGCAGATACAGTGGCAAAGTATTTGACAGAACACTTTTTGCCGCTCTCTTCTGTTAGCTTGTGTTTGAAAAAGTTGTGGCCCCAAATCAGCCAAGTTCAAGGACTTTTATAGTACCGCACCCCCTCCCTCTCGGATAACATGGTCCAAAACATGGTTAGGAATCTAAAACGAGGCGTCTTTTTGCCTTCTTGTTCAATGTGCACAATTTTAAATCTTTATTATCTCTCTTAATTCTGAACCGATTTTGATCAGTTAAAGTTAGAATTATACTGTGAATTTATCTCTACCTTTCTATGTAATAATTGTTCAGTTGGCAAAATGCATTTGAATCTGTGCAGACTTTAACTAACTAAATTGGGGACTACCCTGATGTATAGATTCAATTTAAACGCTTTTTCTCTTTAAATGAACTACTATTCGAGGAAGTCTTTGCACCTACCTCTTAAGTAACATCCCCTTTGATGAACTATCTATACCTTTCCGTTTAAACATCTTTAGTCCTTAAGAAATTAAATAACTTCCTACTATCATTTACACAAAATGGGCCTCTATGTTAAGCCTAAAATATTCCAGTATACACACCACGAAAGGAGCGTTTTGATTGGCTATTGTATCGGACAGTTTCCCACAGTAAGGTTTTCGGTATGACGCGTTGTAAGACATACCAAATCACGACACCCTTCATGTAAGGTTTCTGACGTTGTCATTAGAATCAGGACCGGTATATGTCTGTAAACCTCTCTCCTGGTGTTTCCCATGAGTTCAGCCAAGTTTCTTTGTATGATGTTCGTGCAGGTCATTTGGAGAATTGCTACTGTTTATGTTTGTTCTTGTCTTGATCCCTTCTTACAGGATGATAAGACATAGAAAAACGAGACCGTTTTGGTGTTTCTTAACTTGATTTAAATTGAAAAAAGCTTATTACGGCAGAAGTCTTTCGCAACGATACAAAATAATTGGGAGATGAAGATAATGAATTGTGGCTACAATTGAAGACAATTTAATGATGTCAAAAAGCAATAGAAGGACTGAAATGGTATGACAAGAACCAGACAAGTGCCAGTGGAACAAGAGTTGAGAAGAAGACGCTGGCGATGGATAGGACACACATTGAGGAAACCTGTTGATAGCATTACATGGCAGTCCTTGTTCTGGAATCCACAGGGAAAGAGAGGCAGAGGTAGACCCAAAAAAAAACACATGGAGAAGAGAACTGGAAACAGAGGTGAAAATGATGAGGAAGACATGGAAAGAACTTGAGCGGATGACACAGGACAGGAGGACTTGGCATGTGTTTGTTGAAGGCATATGCTCCTTGGGGAGCTAAAGGGTATTGATTGATAAAAAGCAATATATACTGGCAACTGTAATGTTAGTTATGGCTCTGATTTCCCCAGGGGCGGACTAATCGGTCGGGCAACCGGGCAGTGATCACTCTGCCACTAGCCTCCATCTATGTCGGATGGGTTATTAGGGGCTAGTGACCTTCAATGCCCGTAGGCCTAGATGACTATAAGTCCGCCCGTATATACTGTCATATTCTACTGAACGTCTCTTACACGGTGATTTCATTTATTTCTACTTTGGGATTAAGTAGTAAGATTTACTGGCAACTGTTTGGTTATTTCCCCTTCTTCATGTATGTCGACATTACTGCAAAGACCGTTTGTTACGTGCGAAGTGGAAATGAAACAAAATGGAATGTTTGTAAGAATAAGCTGTTTCTGCACTAGCGGCTGCGCCCACATGTCAAGGCCTAATATTATATACTAGCAATAACTCATCAAACTTGACGGGTTTTTAACTATAGTGTGATGTTTTCGTTCCCGGATGAGCAGATAGAAGTACATTCTTAGAGTGTTTTCGGTTTCTTTCCATTATACAGTGTAATCAAACTGTTCATGAACACCGTCATCTGAACGCTTTTCTTTGTTGATTGTAACTATTTTCGGGAGAGTATATATAATGGAAACAATACAATTTTTCAACACGGTTGCATTCCTCAGCTGTGACCAATGTACACACGTTGAGAATTATGTTATTTTAGATTCAATTTAAAAGTTCTTTGATGACAACATTTCGTGTGAAAGTGTGTGGATTGTTTTCAAAGAGTGTTCCCTGATAATAAGTGGTTTTTACAAAAACTTTCAAGTTTTCATGATTTGTACATCGGGTGACGGCTCATGCACACCAGTTTTTACGCACTTTTTCTTTGTCGAGCGCTACTAATTTCGTGAAAAAAATAAATAAATAAATAAAACAACACAGTATTTGTTTTATATAACACTCAGCCGCGCAAGTTGCACACCGTGCGTTGCGCACTTCTTTTTCTGGCTCGAGTTACTATTTTGAGTGTGACCGACTGACGTAACATACATCGGTAATTATGTTAGTTGGGATGGGATGGGATACTGTATATTTCTTATGACTGAGGGATTAGTTATTTATACAAATTAATTTCCTATTAACATTATTGTCCTTCACCTCACCAAGCAGCATAGGTCTCCAGCAAACGTATGCTAAATCCATCAGTTCAAAGATTTTCTACGTCTGTCTCTTCATTTTCACTTCTGTCTCCATTTCTCTTCTCTACGTGCTATCCGGTCTGCCGTTGATTTTATTACTCCGGGGCTTTCAGAACTAGGACTGCTTGATAATACTAACAGAAGGTGTCATCAGTGTGTGTCATATCAATCTGCTGCGTTTTCTTCTCGTCTATTGATCCATTGGCACATGTGGGGTACTTGTATATAGTTCCACGTTAGTGATCTTATCTTGCCAGTTCAGGCCTTCTGTTATATGCCAAACATACATTTATGATAGTCTGTAACTTCTTGATTGCTATTTTTTGCTGTTCACCATGTTTCACAGCCATACAATAGAACTGATTGGACATTTTAGTCAAAGATTCTTATATTTTTTTTTTACGCGCGCGCACACACACAGCACAACCGCACGCACGACCGCCCGCCCGCCCGTACGCACGCACGCACGCACACACATAAGTAGTATGTCATGGCTTAAACGCACCCCTTTTAGGTGGAGGCGCATGACTTTTATATAAGGGAATACTCCGGTCGACTCAGGTGGAGGAGTGTCAGGTGGAGGCGCTTGACTTTTTATATAGCAATATATATTAGCCGGGGTGACTTCCTCTGACGATCAGCTTGCGTCCTGTTGTCCTATCACAGTTCAGGTATGGCGGATGTGTTGTTGTGTTATGTGTGGTTGTTTATACAATATTTAGTTATACATTTATTTTACAACATAGATACAAAGGTTTATAAATAGATGTATATAGTTAATGATCTCTTTTAAAAGAATACTTGAGTTAAAGAGGAAAATATAAAAAAATCGATAACGGCGGCTTAGGTTACTAAGAGGGGTTTTTGAAGCGAGTGGAGCCTTTTTATGCTGGCGGGGGTGACGACGTATGTTGGGGTGTAGCTGGTGGTTGTGGGGTAGGGGGGATTTTTGTGTGTATGACTCAGGAGTGAAGTGTTAGAGACTTGCCTATACCATGGACAACATGTAGAGGTGGGAGTGAACTATTAGAGACTTTGCTA
The DNA here is from genome assembly GCA_024509875.1 of Oreohelix idahoensis. Classification (NCBI taxonomy): domain Eukaryota; kingdom Metazoa; phylum Mollusca; class Gastropoda; order Stylommatophora; family Oreohelicidae; genus Oreohelix; species Oreohelix idahoensis. The sequence goes on from JAMPIV010012253.1 coordinate 289,769, forward strand.
GGGCCAGCATCGAGAGGTGGGAGTGACATGTTAGAGACTTGGCTATACTAGAACAAGCACTGCGAGGTGGGAGTGAATTGTTAGAAACGTCACTATACCAGGTCCAGCATCGAGTGGTGGGAGTGAAGTGTTAGAGCCATGACTATACCAGGGCCAGCATCGAGAGGTGGGAGTGACGTGTTAGAGACTATACCAGGTCTAGCAGCAAGAGGTGGGAGGGAAGTGTTAGAGACTTGGCTATACTAGAACAAGCATTGCGAGGTGGGAGTGAAGTGTTAGAGACGTCACTATACCAGGTCCAGCATCGAGTGGTGGGAGTGAAGAGTTAGAGACTTGACTATACCAAGTCCAGCATCTAGAGGGGGGAGTGAAGTGTTAGAGACGTGCCTATAATAGATCTAGCATCAAGAGGTGGGAGTGAAGTGTTAGAGACCTAACCATACGAGGACCAGCACCGAGAGGTGGGATTGAAGTGTTAGAGACTTGACTATACTAGGGCCAGCGCCTAGAGGTGGGAGTGCAGTGTTAGAGACTTGACTATACCATTTTTGTGTAGGTATTTTAATTGTTATGTGTTGTTGTATTGTGTGTTGGTGTGTTTGTTTATACATATACATACAATACATATAAAAAATAGAAAAAATCGATAATGGCGGAAAATATTTTAAAAAGCGATAATGGCGGGTTAGTAGGTTACTAAGGGATTATTTAAGTGAGAAATTGGTGGTTATTGATTTTGACTGGCTGGGGTGATGACTCATTGATGTATTGAGGTGTAGCGCTGGAGTAAGACAATGTAAAAGCGGTGGGGTGTAGGTGGTATTGGTTTTGGTCTTGTCTGGTAATTTTGTGTGTAGGTATTTTAATTGTTGTGTGGTGTGGTGTAACTGGTGGGTGTGCGTTTTTGTGTGCTGTTGTATTGTGTATGATTCGGCATTTTGTTGTGTTGTCTTTTTATACAATATTTATACAATATATATTTTACAACAGATATTAATATGTATACACACGATATTTATACATACCATATTTAGACAGCATAAATAACAAAGGTTCTTTAAGTGTAATAAATGTATTTAATTCTTTTAAAAGAAGACGAAATGTCAAGCTAAAGCGCTAGTCTCAGCCGCTTTGTAGGTCTCTGTTTCTTCGGTGGTAGATTAGAGACATCGGCCAGGTGGTTGTCGGTGGTTGCTGTAGGGGGACAAGGGTTGGTGTTAGGAAACCAACTCGGTTCTAGGGATATTGGTTGATAACAACTGGAGTTGATGTACTGGTCAAACGTGTTACTGGTACAAGCAGTAGAACAGGTATCTGGGTTTGGTAACTGTAGTCGGTCAATCTCGGCGAGGAATTCGCCCTGTAAAGCCAACAAATGTTCAAATTCAGGGCGAGTCAACGTAATGCCGATTTTGGTAGGAAACTTTAGATATGATTCACCAAAGTATTTTCGCACGTTTAATAAATGTTGGCCTCGGTAAAAACTTACAGACGCGGCCTTCAACCCGCTCTCCAACGGTACAAGCATTTCATCACTTATTTTCATGTACACCCAGTTGGTGGGAAAAGTGGAAGTCATCTTCAGTGCGTTGTGAACGTGAGTGTCTGGGCGTTGGTCTCCCTAGTGTCTATTTATATCAAGGAAAACTAGTTTAATCTGGTTTTTGAAACATGTCCAGACTTGTTGCGCGCTAGCCAGAGTCTGATTAGTCAAAAAACTAATCGATAGTTGACGCATTGTCACTGTAAAAAAATGTTTGGTGTGTGCTGGTGTTGTAAGTGGAGAGGATACAAATGTACGCAAAGTGAGGTAATTTATAAGCACAGAGGCGCAATAAGTGTTTATATATAAAATTGTATTATATTATTATGAAGTGGGGACATTGGCGTTGTGTGCCTGTCTTGTGATGTAAAAATAGGACAGGGAATTTCCGTTGTTGGGTGAGTTCAGCTAAAAGACTAGCTTATTGTGATGTTTATTGAGACCATTAGTAAATTTTTCCCGCACCGCGTTTGTTGTGTAGTGAGAACCGCCCAAAAAAAGTGTGTTTGTCTGGTAGTTTTTGTGTGTAGGTATTGATGAGAATTACAACTAATTGGTGTTAGCTTTCTTAGCACACAACCCGGCATGGCAGACCTAGTTTTAACTGGGTACCAGAGGAACTCTGGGACGGTTAAGGAGGCCGCCGCGATGCTGATCACAGCATCGCGCCGGCTGACTTAACACCACGTGCATCACACATACCTTGTGTATATCGTCAATGACAAACTCTCTCTGGCCACAGAAATTGCTAATCTCATTAACAAGGCTGCAGCTACCTTTTCCTGCCTCACATCACGCATTTGGGGAAACTCCAAACTCGCAACGATGACCAAAGCTGCAATATATAACGCCTGTATCATCAGCTTACTTCTATATGGCAGTGAGACCTGAACAATCTATGCTAAGCAAGAAAGAAGGCTCAACACCTTCCATCTACCGTGTCTGCGCCACCTCCTCGGGATTTCGTCGAAAGATAAAGTGCCAAATGTCGAGGTGTTTTCACGTGTTGGCCTTCAAAGTCTGTATACCTGGCTGAGACAGGAAAGCCTACGCTGGCTTGGTCATATCCACCGCATGAAAGATGATCGCCTTTGCAGAGATGTTTGGCGGCTAGCAGAAATATTTTAAGAAATATTTGACAACTGGAAGAAATTTTTTTTGACAGCTGCACGAAATATTGACAACCGGATTAGTCATTTGATGAAACATGTGACAACGGCAATAACTATTTGAGACATGGAAGATCCGTTTGAAGAAACATTTGACACATGGCAGAAACGTTTGACAACTGTAAGAAATATTTTACAAGCGGGAAGCAATTCGCAGAAATATTTGACAAATGCAAGACACATTTGCATGAATATTTGACAACTGTAAGAAATATTTGACAAGCGGGACGAAATTTGAAGAAATATTTGACACATGCAAAAAAAAATTTGACAAGTGGGAAAAAATTTGACAAGTGGAAGCAATATTTGAAGAAATATTTGACACGTGGAAGAAATATTTTGACAACTGTAAGAAATATTTGCCAAGGGGGAAAAATATTTGCATAAATATTTGACAAGTGTAAGAAATGTTTGCCAAGTGGAAGAATATTTTGACAACTGTAAGAAATATTTGCCAAGTGGGAAAAATATTTGCCTAAATATTTGACAGGTGTAAGAAATTTTTGTCAAGTGGAAGAAATATTTTGACAAGTGGAAGAAATTTTTTTGCCAAGTGGAAGAAATATTTTGACAATGGTAAGAAATATTTGTCAAGTGGAAGAAATATTTTGATAAGTGGAAGAAATTTTTTTTGCCACGTGGAAGAAATATTTTGACAATGGTAAGAAATATTTGTTAAGTGGAAGAAATATTTTGACTACGGTAAGAAATATTTTGACAAGTGGAAGAAATTTTTGACAGCTGGATAAAAAATATTTGCCAAGTGGGAAAAATTTGAAGAAATATTTGGCAACTGGAAAAAAAATGGTTGCATACATATTTGACAAGTGGAAGAAAATTTTTGACAACTGCAAGAATTATTTGCATTGTCAAGAACTGACAACACGAAAAAATATTTAATGAAAAAAAAAATTTAATGAAAAGTTTGGAAAACTGCAAGAAATATTTAAAGAAGTATTTGACAGCTGATCTATTTACCTACAGGTTGGAAACTTTGAGCAGGCCTGGGAGAAAGTTTTGTGACCATCTCTGCTGATTGGAAGAACAGTTTTTACTAAAGTTTGAAAATTGCAGGACAAAAACGTAGATAACCGTTTGATAACTAGGACAAATAGTTAGTTACATTTATTTAATGTACTACATTTCCGTGGTCGCCGCATGTTTGAACCGCTTGGGAGACAATATAAAACCTATCAGCAGATGTCGCCCGTGTGAAAAAAGTGAAACCTTATGTCGCGGTGGTTCGAACACACGAACGAAGGAATGTTTCTTTTATAAATTTCTACTATTGCTCGCTTGTGTTTTGAGCTTGTGACGTGAACAGAAATAAGCAGCAGGGTTAGTCTTACAAAGGTAAAATGTTAGTCTTACAAAGGTAAATCCCGTTGCAGATAGGATTTTTCGTCTACCAATACGCAAAACTCTGCATGCTAGACTTTTATTACGCTTTTCTAGATAGCTATATTTAGCCCTGACGTCACCCTCTATGGTAATGGAATTTTATAAACGCTCAATGATTTCGTCGCGAAGTCTGCATCGACCCGAGTTTCTTACTAGGGAGGGTAAAGCACGTGTTTGAACTTTATTAAAAATGAAAGAAAAGAGCCTCGACATTGTTCCGGTTGCAGTCTGCAACACTAAGGCGTGTCTATTTGCCGCCATAATCTAGTCTGCCTGTGACATATATGTCTTCGGAGCGTTGTTGTGTTCAATAAAACTGTCTATTCGACATTGTTCAGCGTGGCCTCTGCTAGTATTTTTTATGTGGAGAATGCGGCTGTGTGCGGGGTCACTTACAGACCACTAGCTGGACATTGGGGTGAGTAGACGTATTACTCATGCTATAATATAAATAATAAAAAACTACCCCGTGGCCCAGAACCCGTATCATTATGTAATTACATTCTCCCAACAAACGGAAATTCCCTGTCATATTTTTACATCACAAGAATAGCTGGCTCTGACAATTACAAACGTCCCCTCTCACCACCCTATATTCTCAATACCTACACGCCAACACAACACAAAAACCAACATCAACACCACCACTCCTTAGTCATCTTCCTCTATAAAATTTATCCCTTTTTTATATTTTCCTCTTTATTCTATAGCGGGCAGGAAAAAAGGGAATTCCTTTAGTGCTTGCTTATAAGAAGTCCTTCTTCTCATGTCAAGCAGCAACATAGTTGCATGAAGGTTTTGGAACAAATCGGTTGTTATATTCATGTAAAAGGGTAAAAGCACAACTTCTTCCAGTAAAAAATATTAAAGCTACGTCTAAATCAGCTTGTTGTTGTTTGTATCAAGACTACAACACATCCACATAGATAACAACGTTCTGATGAGCTCACTTTTGGACAGTGTACCTATACCTAAACTTTCACGAAATACACAAAAATCTCCTGTTATTGCTTAAGAATACACTACCTTCACAATAATTGGTCAATCTACACAAATCTGCGGTATGGCCTCTTTAACAGCGACAGTGAAAAGTCAACATATAATCGCCCCTGTAAAGATTTTTTTTGGCCGTGTGAAGTTATGCGCGCATGCGCATCCGCCCTCTGTGTATATTCAGCGTCGAGATGGCCCTAAATATTATAGAAATAATGGCTTAACAAAACTATTTAAAACACTACAGATAACCAATAGTGATTTTATACTGTGAAAAGGACTATCAAACTGAGAAAGCTAACACCAATTAGTTGTAATTCTCATCAATATCTACACACAGAAACTACCAGACAAACACACTTTTTTTTGGGCGGTTCTCACTACACAACAAACGCGAAGCGGGAAAAATTTACTAATGGTCTCAATAAACATCACAATAAGCTAGTCTTTTAGCTGAACTCACCCAACAACGGAAATTCCCTGTCCTATTTTTACATCACAAGACAGGCGCTTACCGCCAATGTCCCCACTTCATAATAATATAATACAATTTTATATATAAACACTTATTGCGCCTCTGTGCTTATAAATTACCTCACTTTGCGTACATTTGTATCCTCTCCACTTACAACACCAGCACACACGAAACATTTTTTTTACAGTGACAACGCGTCAACTATCGATTAGTTTTTTGACTAATCAGACTCTGGCTAGCGCGCAACAAGTCTGGACACGTTTCAAAAACCAGATTAAACTAGTTTTCCTTGATATAAATAGACACTAGGGAGACCAACGCCCAGACACTCACGTTCACAACGCACTGAAGATGACTTCCACTTTTCCCACCAACTGGGTGTACATGAAAATAAGTGATGAAATGCTTGTACCGTTGGAGAGCGGGTTGAAGGCCGCGTCTGTAAGTTTTTACCGAGGCCAACCTTTATTAAACGTGCGAAAATACTTTGGTGAATCATATCTAACGTTTCCTACCAAAACCGGCATTACGATGACTCGCCCTGAATTTGAACATTTGTTGCCTTTACAGGGCGAAATCCTCGCCGAATTTGACCGACTACAGTTACCAAGCACAGATACCCGTCCTACTGCTTGTACCAGTAACACGTTTGACCAGTACATCAACTCCAGTTGTTATCAACCAATATCCCCAGAACCGAGTTGGTTTCCTAACACCAACCCTTGTCCCCCTACAGTAACCACCGACAACCACCTGGCCGATGTCTCTAATCTACCACCAAAGAAACAGAGACCTACAAAGCGGCTGAGACTAGCGCTTTAGCTTGACATTTCGTCTTCTTTTAAAAGAATTAAATATATTTATTACACTTAAAGAACCTTTGTTATCTATGCTGTCTAAATATGGTATGTATAAATATCGTGTGTATACATATTAATATCTGTTGTAAAATATATATTGTATAAATATTGTATAAAAAACAACACAACACAGAGCCGAGTCATACACGATACAACAGCACACAAAAACGCACACCCACCAGTTACACCACACCACACAACAATTAGAATACCTACACACAAAATTACCAGACAAGACCAAAACCAATACTACCTACACCCCACCGCTTTTACATTGTCTTACTCCAGCGCTACACCTCAACACGTCTATGAGTCATCACCCCAGCCAGTCAAAATCAATAACCCCCACACTCTCACTTAAAAAATCCCTTAGTAACCTACTAACCCGTCATTATCGCTTTTTTTTATATTTTCCGCCATTATCGAATTTTTTTTTTTTTTTTTTATTGTATGCATATATGTATAAACAAACACACCAACATACAATACAACAACACATAACAATAAAAATACCTACACAAAAAACGGTAAAGTCAAGTCTCTAACACTGCACTCCCACCTCTAGGCGCTGGCCCTAGTATAGTCAAGTCTCTAACACTTCACTCCCACCTCTTGATGCTAGACCTATTATAGGCACGTCTCTAACACTTCACTCCCCCCTCTTGATGCTGGACCTGGTATAGTGACGTCTCTAATACTTCACTCCCACCACTCGATGCTGGACCTGGTATAATGACGTCTGTAACACTTCATTCCCCCCTCGCAATGCTTGTTCTAGTATAGCCAAGTCTCTAACACTTCCCTCAAACCTCTTGCTGCTAGACCTGGTATAGTCTCTAACACGTCACTCCCACCCCTCGGTGCTGGCCCTGGTATAGTCAAGCCTCTAACACTTCACTCCCACCACTCGATGATGGACCTTGTATAGTGACGTCTCTAACACTTCACTCCCACTTCGCAATGCTTGTTCTAGTATAGCCAATTCTCTAACACGACACTCCCACCTCTCGATGCTGGCCCTAGTAAAGTCTCTAACACTTCACTCCCACCTCTAGATGCTGCCCCTGGTATAGGCAAGTCTCTAACACTTCACTCCTGAGTCATACACACAAAAATCCCCCCTAACCCACCACCACCAGCTACATCCCAACATACGTCGTCACCCCTGCCAGCACAAAAAGTCTCCACTCGCTTCAAAAACCCACCTTAGTAACCTAAGCCGCCGTTATCGATTTTTTTATATTTTCCTTTTAAACTCAAGTATTCTTTTTAAAGAGAATATTAACTATATACTTCTATTTTTAAACCTTTGTATCTATGTTGTAAAATAAATGTTTAACTAAATATTGTCTAAATATTGTATAAACAACAACACATAACACAACAACACATCCGCCATACCTGAACTATGATACCAAAACAGGACGCAAGCTGATCGTCAGAGGAAGTCACCCCGGCTAATATATATTGCTAAATAAAAAGTCAAGCGCCTCCACCTGACACTCCTCCACCTGAATCGATCCGGAGTATTTCCTTATATAAAAGTCATGCACCTCCACCTGAAAGGGGTGCGTTTCCGCCATGACATACTACTCACACACACACACACATATATATATATATATATATATATATATATATAGAGAGAGAGAGAGAGAGAGAGAGAGAGAGAGAGACCGTTTCCGATTAATTAATCGATTAATCGGTTAAAATATGTTAATCGATTAATTAATGGAACTAATTTTAATAAATGTTTCCATTTTTAGCAATGTGTATGTTTTTTGTCTTAAATGTAACAAGATTTAACGTGTTAGTGGTTTGTGATATTGAATTTGGCAAGTATGGTCAATAATAATAAATTGGTTGTAACTTTTTAGTATTTTCATTATATTTTCAGGACGATGTTGTATTACAACAAGTAAAATATATTTTTTGGCAAAACAAGTAAAATCAAATAAAATTTAGAGTGAGAGTGGCTAAGAGGTATGCCGTCCGCTTCTATTTCTAAAGGTACTAGGTTCGGTTCCCAGTACAGAGAATATATTTGACTTGAAATTGTTTAAGAACCAGGGGGTCCTAATGATGTCTTACTCCCCCGATCTCTCTGAGTAGTTAGATCGGATGCCTAGACTTCACGGATTAAGGGGGGGGGGGGGGGGAGTAGGAAGTCCCGTGTGCAAGTTGCTCACGTTAAAAATCCCTCGGCAGTTGGAAATCTTAAAGAGTAGGCCATATGGCCACTGCCCTGACAAAATTTACAAAATTACGAAAAACATACCTGCCACAACAATATTTATAGAATGTGTGATTCCTATATACACACATTGGGATCCTCGCCGGTGCTGCAGAGTTCATGCACTGTGCCGAGAATCTCATTGTGTGATCTAAGAGAGGAGATCGGAGCACTGTCGGAGTTGTCTGTGTACGATGAAGATTGTCCTCAAGACCACAGCCAAATCAAACTAAGTAAAATAAATAAAGTCCTTCAATCAATACCCTTTAGCTCCCAAAGGAGCATAGGCCTTCCACGTTTTCCTCATCAGTTTCACTTCTGAATCCGGCTGTCTTCTTCATTTGTTTCTTTGGTCTACGTCTGCCTCTCTTTCCTTGAAGATTCCAGAACAAGGACTGCCTTGTAATGCTATCAGCATGTTTCCTCAATGTGTGTCATATCCATCGTCCGTGTCTTCTTCTCATCTCTTGCTTCACTGCCACCCGTCTGGCTCCCGTCATCAGTTCCACATTTGTGACCCTTTCATTCCATTTTAATCCTTCTTTTCTACGCAAGAACCCATTTATGAAAGTCTGTAGCTTTGTTGTTGTTGTTTTTGGATGTGTCCATACCTCAGAGCCGCATAATGGGACTGATGTGACATCTGAGCCGAAGATCCCATTTACGCGTTGAACTCGATCTCTCCCGATCTCCAAATGCTTCCCAATGCAATAAAAGCCCATCTTACCTTCTGTATTCACATTGATTTTGCTGTTCCTTTCTTCAGCTTTGTTTATGTTAAGTCATGTTTTTGAGTAGGGGTTAAGTGTTTGGGATTCTTACGTACGGGTCTGAATTTTTATAGACACGCTAGTAAGCATGTTTAAAGTTATGAGATGTGATTTTGGGTGCTTTGTACACGATATTTTGAACATAGCTCAACTGAGTAGGTGTTAGTTTTTTTAAATATAAAGAAAGTGTTCAAATGTTCTGAGTAAGTTGGGGGAGAGATACGGGTGAGCTGGGCTCACATGTCTAGCAGTTAGTTCGCGCTTGAGCGAACTTTACTGAGTTGTACTGAGAAACTATATATAATCTCGGTCATTAAGTACCTGACAGAGTGTTAAGTCATATAAGGGAAGTTAAATGTTAAAGACTGGAATGTACGGGTCAGGTTTTTTAGTACACGCTAGTAAACACGCTCTGCGTGATGAGAGAATTTTTTAGCTGAGGGGTTGTATGCGGGGTAAGGTTTAAACTGTTACCTGACTAGTTGTTACTTTGTTTAAAGATAAGGTAAAGAAACTGGTCGAATGTTCTATGAATTAGTTTTGGGAGGAAAGGCGGATGAATTCAGCTCACATCTCAAGCTGCGAGTTCGCGCCTGAATGAATTTGTTACTGAGCTGTTTTGAGCAGCGATTTTTTCGTGACAGTAGGTTTTCTGGCAGAGCTTCGGAATGGTTGTTATACATTCCGCTAGTGTGTTCCGGGATATTTTTTTGTGAGAGGAATATTTGATAATTGCAGAATGTACTTTATTGAAGATATTATGAGGCCACGGATTGTACAGGCCATTATTCCATATTCATATTCCTGTGACGGATTGTTTTGCAGATAGATAGAGTGTTGAAGAGAATGTTGTTTTCTCCCAGGGGACTTATTATTTCAAAGCCACGGATCACGTTGGCTGGTTAATGCATTGTATTCATATTGATTCAAAGTCATGGACTATTGAGATCTGCAATGATATTTTTGCTGTACTATTATGCAATGAAATATGTGCTGCTATGTCCTGCAGCCTATTCACCTATTTGCTGATTCATGTTTCCTGAGGGATATTTTGTACTTGATGCCCCATGATTTTGCTGTGGTGGTTTATGCAACCGTTTATATGGATTTACTTACATGTTGCTTCATGAGTATGCTGTGAATTGTCTTGCTATGATGTCTACGTGACCGTCTCGTCAATAAACTGTATAACGTTACCAGGAGCTACAACATTTCCTGACTTCTACGTTTTGCTGTGGTGTGTGATTGCAGTCTACTTAGGTATACCAGAACCCTTTGACATTCGCGTATGTTATGATTTACATAGTCACACACCTGTCGGCCATCCGTAAGCCCGACTAGAGCTGAGTTGCATATACCAGCGATTTACATTAACATTTGTCTTCTTCCACCACTCACGAACTTTAACAGTGGTGAGCCAGGTTCATGGGGTTATATCATCTTCTTTGATTTATATACAAATTTTTCGTTTATACACGGTATTGTCGCTTGTATTGTCTTTCTTTTCGCAGTGTCATTGCACTCTTTGCAATATTTTTTCTTTGGTTTTGCTTTCAGGTTTAGTTGATTCTGCGAACGTGGTTATTTCTGCTTTATATCTTGTCTTTGTCACTCTTGTTTGTACTATCTATTTTGTCATGCACTGTCAATGTTATAATGCATAAGATATATATAGGTAATTGTTGCGGTCAGTTTACTGAGTCTATAGTATGTTAAAATGTACCTGTTTAATTTTGGAGACTTTAATTTAATAGATTCTTGATCAAAGGGGAGGTACTCATGTTTTACTGGGATCGTAGTTAACAGTGGTGGTTGTCCCACTTGTCTGTTAACCCAGCGCCTAATTTTAAACTCGATGTCAGTTTTTTCCTGACATGTTCGCCCATCTGAGCTAAGCTCAAGGGTCTAGGGTCTCTCGACGCATGCGCGAAGTTTCTGGCGCGATTTTAAGAAAGACTGTGTTGAAAGAATCGAGCTAGAGTTTTGAAAGGGTCAAGACGGTTTTGGGGAAGTCCTCTGTGTGTTCGACCAAGATGGTTAAAGATTGTTCCCCGATGTTATATTCTGATGCGTCTAGGAGGCGAGTGAGTTTTGTGATGTTTATTCTGAAGGGACATTAAGGTAATTTATCCTTAAACAGTTTCCCTCTTTTTGCCAGAATTACATATGACTTTTTGTAGCCAGCTAGTGACTTTTCCCTGGGCGGAAAAGAGTCCAAGAATACCAGTAATGGAGCTCACGAAGTATTGTAATATTATATGCACTGGGCTGGTGTATGCCCGAAGAACTTTACAGGTGCTGTATCCCGCTATCTGCGGTGATACCATTCAAACAAAGTTTGACTCACCCTGTTTGGTATCGAAATACCACAGAGGCCATTATATCTAGGGGCCCGCCATATTGTGCGGCCTGCTGAAGACCCGAGAACATACCTGACTTGCTGGTGTCAGAAGGGAGTTTGGTTAAACTCCCATAATCAAGACCCGTTTCCAATACGGGGTATTTTGTTGTAGCTGACAAAAGGGGAATTGAACGAGGTCAGCTTTATTTATATATATGCACAGCTTATCGGTGAACTATTGTGTATGCTATGTCCTGAGTTGTCAAGTGACTATTTATATTGATGTCGGCGTACCTGTCGTTGTGGTGTATTAAAGTCTATCAAACGTCAGAGGTGTTTCCACTCTCTATGAATTTCTACATGTATTTCTACCAAAGTGTGATGTCAGTTAGATGCCTGTCTTCCACGAACCATCATACACCCATTCGCACTCATTGATGTCTACACACACTTTATTACTGCACCACCTCAACACTTTCAAGTCAACTAAACGAATGCCAGCATAGTGGCGGCCAACCAGGGCCTATTACATTTAACTACTACATTTACGGTGGCCAAACTGAGCCTGTCACATTCATGCCACGGACACCTACTACGCTTCAACGAACACTGATCATTCCTGACTGTTACATGTAACAGCCCTTTACATTTATAATGTCCAGAATGGGCTTTTACATTTATGGTGTGCCAGCTTGATGGGGCTATTTTGGAAGATATCAAGTTCGTCTACAATTGAGAGTACTCAGCGCTGTGTAGTTTGTTGACACATCGGCTACCCCAGCTAATCATGACGAAACTAGGTCAGGAGGTCAAGTTACTGTACCTTCGTTGATGCTGTAATTCAGAAGGTCAAGTGCCGTTACTATCACTGTTACTGTCATTTGGGAAGCAAGTTCAGCTGCTGTCATCAGAAGGTCAAGTGCCGCTACTGTCATTGTTACTAGTATTTTGGAAGCAAATTCATATGTATTTTCAGCGTTGGATCATCTAATCCTCAGAATGCTGACTATAGTTCTTCATCGTTGCTGTTGTTGACGATAGGATTGTAAAGATAAGTGGCCTGTTTATTGTTGTGAACTGTGCCTTTGTGTTGTGGTTGAACTAAGCCTTCCACATTTACACATCCATTTTTTGTTTACATGTTTACATGTTATTTGTTTATTGATATTTTAGCGGGTTTTTCGGTTGGGCGGTGTCTTGTGGTAGGATATCCCACGTAACAGAGGGCATACTATAAGCGTTCTTTAGGGACTGTGCAAATTTCCTTTAGTGGAAATTGCTAGCAACATTTGTTGCTATTTTTGTTTAGTTGTGACGAGGTGTACTTTTCTTTGTTGTTATTGTCATTATTTTTTTATTTTCTTTAATTTTTTTTGTGATTGGTTTGTATCTGTCCTCATCCTCTCCCTATCATTTAGTTCTATACAACCTTTGTGTTTATACACGGTTGCGTAATGTGTTTTGTTTACTTTTTGCAGTTATCATCACATGCTTTGTGATATTTTCTTTAGTTCCGCTTTAATGCTCATTTGATTTCTGCAAATGTTATCGTATTGTCCTTATGCTTGTTCTTTGTTTATGTTGTTCTTTGTTGTCATACGCTGTTTATATATTTATATTTAGTCATCCACTATTGATACTATAGTGTACTTAGAATATAGAGGTGATTATTGGTGTTATTATCATTGAAGTGATTATACAAGTTCTTTATCAAAGACTTGTCTCCCACAGAGATTGGGATAAAGTGAGGTGATTATACAATTTCTTTAGTAAAGACTAGTTACCATTAAGGTTGTAATAAGGTAATTTATTATTTCAGGATATCTCATATTATTAGACAGAATGTCTACATTGGAACACTTTACTTGGCACTTGAAATCCCTTGATATGACCGATGAGGAAGTATAGGAATTCGAACGTGTTGAATATGCCAGTGCTCAGAAATTTGAGGTGACTAAGGTACAATATTTCATTGAACTAGGGAAATCGCTTGGCATGTATAATGAGAAACTAGGAAAATTCCTGAAAGGCAAAATAGAAGCTGAGGAGAGAAAAAAAATCCAGCTACAAATGGAAGTTGAAATTAAAAAATTAGAAAGAGAAGCTGAGGCTGAAAACAAAAAATCACAAAGAAAAGCTGAAGAGAAAAAAATGCAGTTGGAAAATGAAAAAAGGAAATTAGAGAGGGAACATGATGAAAAAATCTTAACTATGGAAGTGAATGGAAATAAGCTGAAAGATGAGATGAGCTTCTCTCAATACGAACAATGGTTAGAAGGTGAGATGAGCTTGGCTCAATACGAACAATATTGTTAGGAACAGGATCTTTTTAGTGAGCTGGAACAAGTCAAAATGGACTATGAGAAATTAAAGATTGAAGCTAAGAGACATGAGGATGACTTACATAAATCAAACTTGGAACTTGCTAGTGCGCAAGATATGTGTTGCAAATTAAAAGCTCAGGCCAGACAAGACAAAAAGTCTTATGAAGAAATAATTCTGGAGTTAAGGAATGAGGTGGATTTTTTAAAAAATACTGCTATAAAGAAGAATATTGTATCTCTGGAAGAGATTAATGAGTTTAAGAATCGCAAGAATAGTGAGATTCAGGCACTACAACTGGAGTTAACACAGTTGAGAGCGAATAAAGAAAAGGATGAGAAAGTTGATGAACTTATGACTACTCATCATAGTGCTTTGGAAGCACTCAAACTTGAACTGATTCAGGAGAGAGCTAAAGCTTTAGAAAATACGTCTCAGATGACAAAGTTGAGAATGGATCTTAGAGATAGTATTGCTAAAGAGAAGACTCTAACTTCTCAGTTACACGACATAAGGTTTGGATTATAACAGGAAAGTTAAAACCAACGAGAGAATATACAAAGCTGTTGCTAGAGAGAAAGCTATGGCAGAAGTGGAAGTTATAAAACTTCGTAAAAGAGTTGACGGCCTATTAGATATTGTTTTGTACAATAAGATATTATCTACTACCAAGGGGGATAAATTTAAACATAAACCTGATGGTCAACATGTTGCTAATGCAAAGAGTCAGCCACATGCACTCAATGCTTTGAGTAACACTAAACAATATGTGAACAAATCTTATCGTGGCAAATATAATTTCCCACGGAATAACGATACTGCCTCGGATATGAGTGATTCTTAGCGTCAGGCCAACAAAAGTAAATCAAGTTTGGATCACGGTGAGGACTTTGATAAATGTCATGACAAGATTCCTCAAGAAAACCGTGCATCGACTTCTCAGAGTTCTGATAAACTTATAAAAACTGACAAAACTATTAGTACCCATCATACTCAGCTCAGTCAGTATGCTGTACCTATTAATCCCATTGCCACAGGCAAAAATAAAAGCAATTTTGCTAGGAGAGATAATCGTGATTGTGGACAGTACCAAAGGCGTCCATCACATAATGGTTCTTCTTCAAGGAACTGGAGGCAATTTAATGGTCCTCAACATTTTGGTTCCAGTAACTATAGGAACTTTGATAGAGGTTACCAATCTTATAATAATTTTTCTTGGAGACAACAAAATCCATCACAAAGATATTTTGATCAAAGAGAAAATAACAATCGCAACTATGCTAACTGGGGTTTAAATGTGAACAATGGTTCCAATAGAGGTAATAATGGTGATAGATCTCGTTATAACCCTAGTAAATTCGAATTGTAAATTAGGTGATTTCTTTCTCTGTTACCATCTTTGGTATAACGGAGGAAGGTTTAGTTATCGCAATATAAGGGACGAAAGTTCGCAAAGCCACAGTTTATAGTTAAGAATGAATGTTTGATTACTGTATATTAGAAAATCTAACGGTTGTCATATAGAATTGTGTTATTTGTATTTTCTCAGCAGAATCATTACTGTTGCTGGGAGAATCTTTACATGTTGTCAACCATGATGTATTACGATGTCCATACTTACCAGTCGGACGACACTATAGATGTGCGCGCTTAGACTATGATGTTAGACTTGATGGATCAGCTACATAGATATTATTGTATATAATATTGTATTAAAGCAGATATTGCATGTTAGAATGATGTACCTTTATTTGTTAAAGTGATTGTATTATTGGTAACTTTGCCAGCATTGTAGTGTACGTTGGTGGCACCTCCCTGGATATGTGTATACTTAGAGAAATGTTTTCTCTAATGTGCTAAGATATATTCTCACCTGACGTTCTATGCGTCGAGTTAGCCTCATATTAGGCGTTATATTTATTTGTGATACTTCTCATCTGCGCATCATTCGTGCGTTATGAGCTTGTTGTATCTTGCTCTTGAATGTATTTTTTTTTAAAATGTTTCATTTTTTCCCGGGGGGGGGGGGCGGGGGGGGGTGGTAAACTGTTGCGGTCAGTTTGCTGAGTCTATAGTATGTTAAAATGTACCTGTTTAATTTTGGAGACTTTAATTTAATAGATTCTTGATCAAAGGGGAGGTACTCATGTTTTACTGGGATTGTAGTTAACAGTGGTGGTTGTCCCACTTGTCTGTTAACCCAGAGTCTAATTTAGACTCGATGTCAGCTTTTCCTGACATGTTCGCTCACCTGAGCTAAACTCAAGTGTCTAGGGTCTCTCGACGCATGCGCGAAGTTTCTGGCGCGATTTGAAGAAAGACTGTGTTGAAAGAGTCGACCTAGAGTTTTGAAAGGATCAAGATGGTTTTGGAGAAGTCCTCTGTGTGTTCGACCAAGATGGTTAAAGATTGTTCCCCGATGTTATATTCTGATGCGCCTAGGAGGCGAGTGAGTTTTGTGATGTTTATTCTGAAGGGACATTAAGGTAATTTACCCTTAAACAGTTTCCCTCTTTTTGCCAGAATTAAATATGACTTTTTGTAGCCAGCAAGTGACTTTTCCCTGGGCGGGAAAGAGTCCATCTAAGAATACCAGTAATGGAGCTCACGAAGTATTCTAATATTATATGCACTGGGCTGGAGTATGCCCGAAGAACTTTACAGGTGCTGTATCCCGCTATCTGCGGTGATACCATTTAAACAAGATTTGACTCACCCTGTTTGTTATCGAAATACCACAGAGGCCATTGTATCTAGGGGCCCGCCATATTGTGCGGCCTGCTGAAGACCCGAGAACATACCTGACTTGCTGGTGTCAGAAGGGAGTTTGGTTAAACTCACATAAACAAGACCCGTTTCCAATACGGGGTATTTTGCTGTAGCTGACAAAAGGGGAATTGAACGAGGTCAGCTTTATTTATATATATGCACAGCTTATCGATGAACTATTGTGTATGCTATGTCCTGAGTTGTCAAGTGACTATTTATATTGATGTCGGCGTACCTGTCGTTGTGGTGTATTAAAGTCTATCAAACGTCAGAGGTGTTTCCACTCTCTATGAATTACTACATGTATTTCTACCAAAGTGTGATGTCAGTTAGATGCCTGTCTTCCACGAACCATCATACACCCATTCGCACTCATTGATGTCTACACACACTTTATTACGGCACCACCTCAACACTTTCAAGTCAACTAAACGAATGCCAGCATAGTGGCGGCCAACCAGGGCCTATTACATTTAACTACTACATTTACGGTGGCCAAACTGAGCCTGTCACATTCATGCCACGGACCCTACTACGCTTCAACGAACACTGATCATTCCTGACTGTTACATGTAACAGCCCTTTACATTTATAATGTCCAGAATGGGCTTTTACAGTAATTAATAACATTATTAATAGTTAAAAAGGTAATTGTACAAGTTCTTAAGCAAGGACTTGTCACCCACGAAGTTGAGATAGAGTGAGTTTCTTCTGCATATTTACATTACTTACATATCGTGTAAAATACAGCATAATGTCTAGTTTATATTATTTCATTAAACATGGGAAATCCCTTGGTATGACTACTGAGGAAGTGAAAGAATTTGCACTTATTGAATATGCCAAGGCGCAGAAGTTAGAAGAAAAGAAACTTGAAATGGAGGCTGAAGATAGGAAATTGCAGATGCAGGCAGAAGAGAGAAAATTTCAAATGGAGGCTGAAAAACGGAAATTAGAGGCTGATGATAGGAAATTGCAAATGCAGGCAGAAGAGATAAAACTTCAGTTGGAAAATGAAAAAGAGAAATTAGAGTCTGAAGATAGAAAAATTCAACAGCAAATGGAAGAGAAAAAATGCAAATGGAAGAAAGAAAGCTTCAGATGCAAGCTGAAGAAAACCAAAGACTACACGAGGAAAGGATCTTATCTTTGGAACTGGAGAAAATAAAGGTAACGAATATTGGTAATACACAAAATTAGACAAACAATCAAACAACTTCTAATAAGGCAAATACTAATTCTTATAAAATCAGATTGCTTGCTTTCAACTCTGCCTATGACGATATTTCATTCTATCTGAATAGATTTGAACTTTCATGCAAATCTCATAAGATAGACAAGTCGGAATATTGTGCACGACATATGGAAATACTTAAGGGTGAAGCTATGAACACTATAAGTATGTTGGAGGGCCCTGACAAGAATAACTATGATGTTGTCAGAGCGGTCTTGTTAAAAAAATGCCAACTGGATGACGACGGTTAACGCCTACTCTTTAAGTCTCTATTGCCAGAGACAGGGAAAGATTTTTCAGACTTTATAGCAAATATTCGCCTTATGTTTTCACGTTGGGTGGAACTTTCAAAAACTGAACATACATACCAAACCCTCGTGGACTTATTGCTTCGTGACAAAGTCATGTCGTCTGTAAACGCTTCTTTTCTTTCTTTTTTACATGAACGAAAACCTACAAACTTGAAAGATATGGAACAATGCGGTCGCCAATACGTCACTGCACACCCAAATGTGACTGTTGGCCATTCTGAGGTCAGAGAAGGTTTACCCGTGGCTTCAGCAATACCATATGGTTCTAATTTGCGCCGCAGATCCCAAACTGCGGAGGATCAGATCTATTTTTAGACAGGAGGCGAAGGACTCAGGATTAGAAGGAGAAGCCGCAAACCTGTTTGTCAACAGGGAACTTGAAAGGTATGACGCAGCGGAAGAGATGGCAGAAGCTAGGAAGAAAGAAGCGGGCGGTCGTCAATTGGAGCAGAAGAAAATTGAGGCAGAGATAGAAGCCCGCAGGGAAAGAGAGAGAGAGGGAAAGACAGCACGAAATGGCGCTTAATGCTTTAGAGAGTCGGGGCGCCTCTACTTCGATTAACGGAGAGCCGTCTTCGCCCCAGTCTCAGTCAATGAATCTCTCTAGCACTCAATCTGCCCAATTAACTGCGATGTCTTTTGCTTTAGAGTCTTTTTCTAGCCCCAATGAGAAAAATTGACACCTTTCTAGAGAAATTCGAGAGGCTCGCAAATCTGTATGGGTTAGAGAGTTCCCGTTGGGCACTTAAACTCTCAACGTCATTAAAAGGTAATGCGTATGACGTGTACACAAAGCTGGGAACCAACCAACATGATTACGACATGCTGAAGAAGGCCTTACTAGAACGGTTTGAGATGACCTCCCGGAAATTTCTACAAATGTTCAGAAACAGCCGGAAAGAGAGCACGGAAACATTTCCGCAGTTCTCTTCACGTCTCACGGGCTATTTGACAAAGTGCATTGAATTATCTGACCTACCTCTTACATATGAGGGACTACTTGAAGACCCCTACACTAGGAATGTCTGATCAGGGCAAGCAAACCGGGCCTAACCGCATCGGATGCCTCCATACAGCCTCGCCAGGTAGAGTCAATGTCAGTGATTCTCAACCTTAGGGGGACCGACCCTCAACGCTAGGAACTGTAATTTTGAATGATACCTCAACTACTTGTCTCTTTGACACTGGATTAAGTTTTAGTTGTATTGTCGCTAGGCACCTAGTCAAACCCGATCAGGAGACAGAGAAAACCGTCAAATTTAGTGGAGTTTTAAGGAGTGATGCACCTAGGACGCTTCCTATCGCACTGGTAGAAATGCACTCTGATTTTGTCAGAGGTGTTATTAAAGCGGCCATTATGGATGATCCCATCTACCCAGTTATCCTGGGATGTAGATACGTGTTTATTGGGAGACCTAAGGAGCCAATTGTGGCAGCGGTAACCACAAGAGGGCAAACCAAGAAGGAGAGGGAGCCTGCGCCAAATTTGTTGCCGAATGAACTGAAGGAGGCGCAACAAAAGAACCTTACTCTGGAGCTCTGCTTTAAAAAACTGCCCATGGCAAAGGACCCCAGACACAACGGAGACATCTTTTCTAAGGATGGCGTATTGTATCGTAGAACGGGCAACCCGGACACGGGGAATAACCAGCTCCTAGTACCGACGCAGTACAGAAGCCAGATCTTAGAAATGGGGCACTCTCTTCCCTTTAGCGGACATATGGGACAAAACGCCACTATTCAGCGAATAAAAACCCACTATTGGTGGCCAGGAATGAACTCTGACATTATCAGGTATGTGAAATCCTGCGCCCAGTGCCAACGGATGGCACCCAAGCATCGGACACCCTTTATTCCCATGGGTGATGCACCAGTAGTGGGGACCCCATTTCAACAGGTTGTAGTCGACATCATTGAACCCCTGGAAAGGACCAAAAGAAGGAACAGGTTCATTCTGACCTTAATCGACACTTGCAGTTTGTGGGCCGAAGCTATACCGCTAACATGCACGAATTCCAAGCATGTCGCAGAAGCCCTCGTGCAGATATTTACAAGGTTGGGTTTCCCTCACAACGTTTTGACGGACAATAAATCTCCATACCGTAGCCTGTTGATGGAAGAGATTGTAACAATCCTGAGGAACCAGCACATCTACGCAAGCCTTTATAATCCGGCCGGAAGTGGGGTAGTAGAAGGAGTCAACGAAACCCTCACCAGGATGTTACGTAAGCTGGGTCAGGAGAAACCGGAAGACTGGGACCTATATATATCGGCTGCCTTATTCGCCTACCGAGAGGTACCCCAAGCGTCTACGGGATTCCCGCCTGCTACAACTAAAAGATACAACAAAGCTGCAAAAGAGAGAGAACTACAACCAGGGGAGAAAGATTTGTTGCTACTTCCAACCGGAAGCAATAAACTGTGCATCGGATGGCAAGGGCCGTTTACCGTCCTTAAAAAGATCTCAAGTACCAATTACAAGATCTCCATCTGTGGTATATTTTGATGTTATAAAGTGTGGTTGCTAGGTTACTAATGTACTGAATGAGGTCAGTTGTGAAGGTCCCTGAGGATAACAGTTTATGTGAGTTTACAGGGTACCTTGCTACTACCACCTATGACCTCAAGCAGACTTAATTGTGACTAATATGAATGATAGCTACGTATAATGTCTAGGGTAATGAAGGGTGGTGTGCTGGTAATTGAGTACACAAACACACACACAAACACTAATCTTAAGCTCTATGATCAAGTCAATTAACACTGTGTTAAAATTTAGGAATTACAATTCTTTTCAAGTTTATTTGGTCCTGCACCAAAGTTTTCTTCTGGTCAGGACTTTTTAAATAAAATAAAATATGAATCAATTTCAATAAATTTACATAGAATAAGTTAAACACATGAAAGACTTGTATATATATATATATATGTTTGTATGTATGTATGTATGTAAGTATGTATGTATGTATGTATGTATGTATGTATGTATGTATGTATGTATGTATGTATGTATGTATGTATGTATGTATGTATGTATGTATGTATGTATGTATGTATGTATGTATGTATGTATGTATGTATGTATGCATGCATGCATGCATGTATGTATGTATGTATGCATGCATGCATGCATGCATGCATGCATGCATGCATGTATGTATGTATGTATGTATGTATGTATATATGTATATATATAAGTTGACTCTACTAGTATTGTTATTAACTAAGAGTCTTTAGAATCTAATGCTGGATGTCGGGTCTGGTATTTTCATCATCCCCAGTCTGTGGTTAATAGAGTTCATTTGCTCTTACACAAGATTTATGGTGGAAAAAGTTAGTTATACACCAGGGATTTTCTAGTATGCTAAGTGGTTGATGAATTTCCGCAGGCCAGATCTACAATACTTAGCTGGCCTGTGACGACTGAAGAAAGCTGTTCCTTAGGCCCACTCCTCAAATGCTCTGAGGTAGTATGGTAGGTGTTGCGCACATATTCTTTTGCATGGAATTATGCGACGCACGGATTACTGTAGGTAGGAACGTAGGAAACAGTATGACTATTTGATATGAAAAGAATTGCTCTCTCGGTCAAAGTTAGACTACCCATGATTAATTTATACTTTTGTTGTATGGGTGATCTCTCTTGAATATCGATCTAGCGTATGAATGCTAGGTCTATGTCATTTCTCATTTGTTATGGCCAGAAAACGAATTGGTCTTGCTTATAATGTTTATGGCCCGGACATATATGTATTCCGTGTCTATTTAAGAAGATTCGGTCTTATATCGTATATTTTTGTATTTTTATGTCGGCCTATTTCACGGTCGGACGCTAAGGGGTGAATAGGTTTTTTACGCTTGCGTCGAGGGTGTCGACGAAACCTGCCTGATGTCATGGCGGGATGTTTCAGGGCTGGTCCTTTAGGGATGTTAAAAAGTGATCTCTGTGAATGATTTTTAGGAAGGAGATAGTGTCTCTGCAAGATCATATGGTCAGAGATTCTCCTAATGTTCTATATTGTGTTTATTCCTAAATCAAGGTAACACCAGACCCTTAGTTCTGATGAACTCTGTTTTGCTAGGCCTAGAGGGCAAGCTTATCTTCGTACAGCTAGGATTGTTTGAATGCTGATGAAGATGACAGGTTATCCAACAGCTCTAAGGTATTTTCATGAGCAACCTTATAGATTTCAGAACTGTATGGAAACCCATTGAGAACATTTATGTTCAGATTTTGAATTAATTTCGGCTCATCATTTATCCTCCTGGGTGAGTGAAACTCAAGGAGGTAGCCATTTTGAATTCCCGTTACCACAAAGGATCATTGTCAAGAGAACAGAAAACAACTCTTATTATCGGACGATGATGCAGAGATCTTCCTATTATGGAAAACCCACTACTGTGGTTGAACATGGTTGCTATGAACTTTCGATGAATGTACAACTTAAGAAAACTTAGCCAAGAAAAGGTTCGATCAGTGAACCATTATTGATGTTTACATATTCATTTTTACTGACGCGTTCAGTCAGTTGAAGTATGAGGCGATAGCCCACCAGAACATTTAATGCTTGACTTATATCGCCCATTGTATTTATATACTACTTGAAATATGTCTGATGTTGCCACCTACTATTCAAGTACCTAATGATTTGCTGTGTCAACCTGTACTGTGCTTATAATCGTGATGTCCGAGTGTGCGTCCTTATTAAACCATAGAAAACGTCCACAGTCGTCCATGTCATTGACTTCCAGCTGAGTGAGTGTGTGTGCAGTCTAGTTGTCAACTCAGCCGAACATTCCACCATTCGCGTACATTGCACTCTCACTTCAATGTTTACACTACCCTGCGTCGGTCGAGTTGACCTTTGTCTTCCACTACACGCCAAGTTTTCATCTGCCTTCAACACCCATCATTAACATCACTGATTGCTGGGACTGTAACACTGGTTTGTGTACCCTATACTGAAAGGGTTGTTACATTGGAGACAGAATACTTTTACACTAGAGGCCAGCATGACATGATTCCCTTTTGTCGTGGGCCTTTACAGAGATGGTAACAGTGGTGACCATTTAGAACAATTGCTAAGTGGTAGGCCAGATTCCTGGGTCTAACCTTCGCAGAGGACTGATTTGGAAGTCGACTACTGATGGTTCCCAGACGCTTGATACGACACACCAGCAGTACAAGTCTACATGGTGTCAGCAGAATTTTACACGTGACCTATCAAGAGTATACTGAAACTAGGTCAGTGCTTGTTGACATTGTTCATAGTACTACATCATTACGCAGCAGGTTTATAAGCAAGAATTAATTGTGTTAGCAAGAGGTACTAGCGAATTGAGAAGTCTACACATCAACGGTGGAGCTTCTATTGTGTTTAATTTTGTAATAGTTAGGCCAAAAATTAATTGTTATTAAAGTTGCAGTTTATTGTCATTGAAAACTGTACTATTACAACTGAGCCTACTCTGCAACACAATCCTTCTACAACACAATTCATTATATGATATATGCATTTATGTTTGTTTATGTATTTATGTTACATGTTATTTGTTTGTGTATTAAATTAGTTTATATTTCTGCGGGTTAAAGGTTGGGCGGTGACTAGTATAAGGTATACCGAGTAATATTGGTCTTATATTAGGGTTCTGTAGGGAGCAATTTTCGTAATTGAAAATTTGCTTGCAACATCTGTTGCTATTTTCTGTTAGCTGTGACGATATGTGCAGTTTTGTTTTCGTTATTTTTCGCTTTCTTTAGTTTTGTTTTGATTTGTTTGTATATTTGTAGGTCTATCCTTTCCTATGTGGAAATTGAAAAAAAAAGCTCTTGAAATTGCTGAAGAGAGAAAACAAAAAAGTGAGGATAGAAAAATGGAAATAGAATTTGAGCAAAAGAAATTGCAGATGCAAGTTGAGGAAATGAGATTCCAAATGGAAAAGGAAAAACAAAATAAAGAAGCTGAACAAAAAAGATTAGATAAAGAAGCTGAACAAAAAAGATTAGATAAAGAAGCTGAACAAAAAAGATTAGATAAAGAAGCTGAACAAAAAAGATTAGAAAGAGAAGCTGAGGCTGAACAATAGAGATTAGACAGAGAAGCTGAACAAAAGAGATTAGACAGAGAAGTTGAAGCCGAGGAGAGAAAGGCAAAAAGAGAACATGAGGAAAAACTGTTAGCATTTGAGTTAGAAAAATTGAAATTGACAAATATTAGTAATGTTAATCAGTCAAATGGTAACAGTGGTAAACCCTTTACTTACAAGGTCAAGGTACCAGCGTTCAATCCGTCCAGTGATGACATAACATTCTGGCTGGATAGATTTGAACGCTCTTGTCGAGCTCATAATGTGGATAAATCACAGTATGCTAATCAGTTGTCAGAAAATTTGAAAGGCGATTCTCTGACTAGTTTAAGTTTGGTTGAAGATGCTGACAAGGATAATTAGGATGTTATTAGAGCAGCTTTATTGAAAAAATATCAGTTAACTGAGGAAGGTTACCGTATTTTGTTTAAAAAAATGGTACCTGAATCAGGGGTAGAATTCTCAGAATTCATTGCAAGGACACGTCTTACATTTAATCGTTGGATTGAGTTGTCCAAGACAGAAAAGACATATGAAGCCCTTATGGACTTGTTGCTCAGGGACAAGATTATGTCAAGTGTTAATAAACCATTCCTTGAATTCCTACATGAGCGTAAACCCAAGACACTAAAAGAAATGCAAGAATATTGTGACCAATACGTCACGGCGCACCCTGACGTAACTCTTAGCAACACTAAGGTTAAAGAAAGTATGCCAGTTGCATCAGCAACACCATACAATTCTAATTACTCACACAAATTTCAGGGTCCACAAAACAGGTTTGGGAAAAAAGGTAACCATAATAGTTATCAAAACCAAGGTAATCAATCATTTCAGGGTTCTTCTGTGAAGAACTGGAGACAAGCTGACAGCCCTCGATTCAGGGGTGGTCATAATTATAGAAATTTCCGCAGAGGAAGTCATTATAGGAACTATCCAAGTTATCCATCATGGAGACAACAAGATCATAATTATAGAGATACTCATTATAATGAATATGATAATGGTAACCATGAGAATTATGACTCAAACCCAAATAGGGGTTACAATAGAGGAAACAATAATGATTACAGAGGCAGTAATAAGCTAGGTAGATCACAATACAAAAAACATAAATCGCATTATCAAGCAAACTCTGCACAGCAAGAGTCACATGAAGCCTATAATCAGACTAATGATAATAAAGACTCTAATAATGTGGGATGTTCTGCTTTTGATTTTGGTAGAGCATCTCAGTGTTCCCAATGCAAGACATTATTCGAGCCAACTACTGTGTCTACTTTAAGTTGTGGGCACCCTCTTCCCGCTCTTCCGGCGTCAATCGCGCATGATGGAAGAGGTTCTCTTGTCTTGAATAGAGGTTTAGTAGATGGTGCTTCAGTCTCAGTTCTTTTCGATTCGGGGTGCACCATTATTGAAGTGAGGCAGTCACTCGTAGATCCTTCTCGTGCCACTGGAAAAGTAATCAAATGTGTAAAATTTGGCGGCACCTTAGAGAAATACTCTACTGCTATCATTAGGATTGCTACTCCTTTCTTTACAGAAGATGTACACGCATGTCTTCTGCCGAATCCGATCGCTGATCTTATCATCGGTCGTATTCACGGAGTCAAAGAATGTACTCCACAACAAATTTCCGTTTGGGGAAAAAAAATATGCAAACTGCTAATGCTGTAGTCACTAGAGCTCAAGCTCTTAATATGCCTCAAACTTCATCTACTGAAGATAATGAAGTGCATAACCAAGATGATCCCTTGGTAATTTCTCGTGACTCGTTTATAAAACAGCAAGAAGATGATTCCACTCTAAAAAAAATTCTTCACGCTAGCAACAAAAGGTGATCCAAATAAGGATACAAATCATAAATCTTGTATTACAATGAAGAATGGCGTACTTGTACGTATGGTACAAGACTCAATTAAGTCCATTCATTCCCAGATTCTTGTGCCCAAAAATATGAGAGTTAAAATTTTGCAGCACGCTCATGATTCTCAGTGTGCTGGACATATGGGTTTTTCCCGTACTAAATCTAGAGTTCTTGCGTCTTTCTTTTGGCCTTTTGTGAACAAGGACATACGAATCTATTGTCAATCTTGTATAGTATGTCAAGAAGTCAAATCCAAAGGTCCACGCCATGCTGCACCTATTCAGGCTGCAGACATTCCTATTCGGCCATTTCAGAAAATGGCGATAGACATCATTGGTCCATTTAAGATCGAATCTGCTAGAGGACATCAGTTTATCTTAACGTGTGTGGACATGTGCACACGTTGGCCAGAGGCTATCCCTCTTAAGAGCATTACTACTGCTGACATTGCAGATGCTCTTTGGCTTATATTTTCTCGTCTGGGATTCCCCGGAGAAATATTATCAGATCATGGCACTCAACTAATATCGGATACCATGTCTCAAGTAATGTCTACTCTACAGATAGGAAGATCTTTGAGTAGTATCTATCATCCTATGTCCAATGGGATGATCGAACGGCTAAATAGAACACTTAGGAACTTACTAGGGAAAATAACTGAGGATCATCCTCAAGATTGGGACAGGGTTTTACCCGCGGCCCTCTTCGCTTACAGAGAGGTCCCCAATGAACATAGAGGATTTTCTCCCTTTCAACTTGTCTTTGGCGCGCGACCGCGCGGCCCTATGTCTTTGCTTCATGATCTCATAACCGCTGATAATATTACCGATGACACGAAATCTTCTTACGAATATGTCATCGCGCTGAGACAAAACATTATCGAAGCATGCAAATTGGCAACTTCTTCTTCAGAATTTGCTAAGCAGAAAGCAAGACAATTTGCCAATAAGAAAAGAACCTTACGACAACTTTGTCCTGGTGACAAAGCATTTGTTTTGCTACCTTGTAGGGAAAACAGAATTCTTATTTCTTGGAAAGGTCCGTACGATATAATCTCGAAAATTTCCGATGTTGACTATATTGTCGATATTGATGGAAAGCATAAAACCTTCCACATCAATATGCTTACGGAATTCCATGAACGTCCTGATTATTTACAGCCTATTTTCCAGGCAACGGACGATTCGCCAGTTCAACATGGTCATTACTCATCACTGTCCGTAATACAGGATGGGGAAACAAGTTTTTCGGATGTTAATCTTCCGCTTCCGATGATTCCACTTCATTCTAGTGAATCATGGAAAAATGTTACTGTTTCTCCCGAATTATCTCTAGGAGAACAGCGACAAGTTTCGATTATGTTACAAACATTTCAGGACGTCCTTACTGACATTCCTGGACAAACTCATGTCATTGAACATGACATTATTCTAACTGACCATAATCCTATTAGAGTCAGACCTTATCCTATTCCCATACATTTTCAAGCACAGGTTGAGAAGGAATTGGATGAAATGATAGATTTAAAAATAATTGAACCATCCACTTCCGCATATTCTTCGCCGATGGTTATTGTTCGGAAAAAAAGACAATAACATACGTCTTTGCGTTGACTATCGCAAATTGAATCAAGTTACGAAGTTTGATGCTGAACATATGCCTTTACTAGAAGAGCTACTTACTAGGCTTTCTAAATCTCATTTTTTTCACTAAACTTGATTTGTCTAAAGGATATTGGCAAGTTCCTTTATCCGAACACGCCAAACCGTTAACTGCTTTTTCGACATCTAGGGGTCTGTTCCAATGGCATTTCGTGCCTTTCGGCCTTATGAACGCCCCAGCGACATTCGTACGCATGATGCGTCGGATCTTATCTCATCGCGCAGATGTCATTGCATATCTTGATGACATCTGTCTTTTCAGTGATACTTGGGAAGATCACTATTTAGGGTTAAATGAACTATTGTCTACCTTACGCGAGCATAACTTGACAGCGAAAGCATCTAAAGCCTGTATTGGTTTTAGCGAAATTGCTTTCTTAGGTCACCGTGTCGGTCATGGTTTCCTAAAGACAGAGAACCATAATACAAGTAAAATACTTAACATTTCTATTCCTAAGATTAAAAAGCAAGTGCGAAGTCTCTTAGGTCTCATACATTTTTATGGAAGATTCTTTCCACATCTGTCCTCGATCATGGCACCTCTTTCTTCCTTGCTAAAGAAAGGGTCTCCTAATATAGTCCGTTGGACTCAAGAATGTCAATCCTCTTTGGATAAGATCAAAACTATGTTTTCTACTGCACCTATTTTAGTGTTACCTACTAAAGATAAGACATTTGTTCTTCGTAGTGACGGTTCATCCACAGGGATTGGAGCGGCACTAATGCAAGAGTATTCTGGAACTCTGCATCCTGTGATGTATATTTCTCCAAAACTGTTGTTTACTGTTGTTCGTCCATCACAAGTGATGAAGACCACTCTGTTCATCCAATTATTAGGATGTTAGGATAGTCTATGAGTACGAAGGTGACTGATGAGCCCGATGCGGGCCTGGAAGGATCTCGGACAGTGTGGGCAGGGAATGTTTGCTTCATGTGAAGGTTTTATTTCACGATCTTTTCTAGCTTGTCTCCGCTGTTCCGCTGCTGCTCTTCTGGAAGATTCGCATGCCACTGCACCTTTACGAAGAGATGTGCGCCAGGCAGTTCGGTCTTGCGCAGCAGCTTCCCATGTGTCTGGGTTTATGTCAAAGGTTTTTAATGAAGCCTTAAGCGTGTCTTTGAAGCGCTTCTTCTGGCCACCATGGGAGCGTCTACCCTTCTGCATCTCACCATAAAAGAGTATCTTTGGCAGTCGATGGTCTGGCATGCGGACTACATGACCTGCCCAGCGAATCTGTGACTGCATCAGAATAGTATCGATGCTAGGGATACCAGCTCTGTCCAGAACGGCGGTATCTGGGATCTTGTCTTGCCATTTGATGTTCATTATCTTCCTGAGACAGACTGTATGGAAGTGGTTGAGCTTTTTTACGTGGCGCCTGTATACAGTCCATGTTTCACATGCATAAAGCAGCACTGGAAGCACCGCAGCTCTGTATACCTTTAGCTTTGTCTGTAGACTAATGCCACTTCGATGCCAAACGTTGGTGTATAGTCTGCCAAATGTGCTGCTGGCTTTGGAGATCCTGGTGTTCACCTCATCATCAATGACGATGTTCTGGGATAGTGTACTACCAAGGTATGTGAACCTGTTCACAACATTCAGTTTCTCACCATTTACCTTGATGACTGGCTCAGTATAAATTGTGCCAGGAGCTGGTTGGTACATGATTTCTGTTTTCCCCGTGTTGATGGTAAGCCCAAAGTTGGAGCAGGCTTCGGAGAATCTATCAACGCTACGCTGCAGATCAGCCTCTGAGCCAGCACTGAGGGTACAATCGTCAGCAAACAGAAGATCCCTGATGGTGTGTGATTTGACCTTGGTTTTTGCTTGAAGCCTCCTAAGGTTAAACCATTTTCCATTAATACGATATCTGATGTCGATTCCTGTGTCCCCGTCTCTGAAAGCATCAGTCAGCATAGCAGAAAACATGATACTGAAAAGCGTCGGTGCAAGTACACACCCTTGTTTAACTCCATTTGAGACTGGGAAAGGCTCTGATAGCTCACCGTTTTCCTGAACTCTAGCCTGCATTCCATCATGCAGCTGCTGCACTATTGTGATAAATTTCTTTGGGCAGCCGTATTTTGCCATGATCTTCCATAGACCCTCTCTACTGACCGTGTCGAAGGCCTTTGTCAAGTCGATGAAAGCTGTGTACAGGTCACAGTGCTGTTCTTGGCATTTTTCTTGAAGCTGTCTTGCAGCGAACACCATATCGGTGGTTCCACGTTCTTTCCGGAATCCACACTGACTTTCAGGTAGAAGACCTTTGTCAAGATGAGCCGTAAGGCGATTAAGAAGGATTCTGGCAAATATCTTCCCAGCGATTGATAGTAGTGAGATGCCACGATGATTGTTACAGTCTTGGCGATTACCTTTACGTTTATAAAGATGTATAATTGACGCATCCTTGAGATTGTGTGGGATGGTTTCACTCTGCCACATTTGCTGGAAGATCATGTGAAGTTTCTCTATCAGAACTGTACCGCCCTCTTTATAGACCTCAACAGGAATTGAATCGGAGCCGGGGGCCTTTCCACTAGAAAGTTGACGAATCGCTTTTTGAGTCTCCTCCAAAGTCGGTATATCATCTAGTGCTTCATTTATAGGAATTTGGGGCAGTCGGTTGATGGCTTCATCGTTAATAGATGATGGCTGGTTCAGAATATTATTAAAGTGTTCGACCCAGCGTTGGAGAATTTTTTCCTTGTCTGTAATTAGTGTTTTTCCATCTGCATTAAGGAGGGGAAATGATCCTGATGATGTTGGACCATAGACCGCTTTGAGTGCATGGTAAAAAATTTTCAAGTCATGGCTGTCAGCAAAGCCTTCGAGCTCATCTGCTTTATTACTCAGCCATGAATCCCGCATCTGGCGTAGTTTATGTTGGACGATTCTACGCATGTTGTTGAAAGCGTCTTTCTTGGATGTAGATTTTGGATCATTTAAATATGCTTTATGGAGATGGTGTTTCTCAGCCAACATCTACTTTATATCATCTGAGTTCTCATCAAACCAGTCATTTTGTTTCTTGATGGCGGGACCCAGGACCTCTGTAGCAGTGTTGTAGATCTGCTCGCTTAGGGCTGTCCAATTTGTTTCCGCACTTTGGCCGTCTAACGAGATAGATTTGAGACGGTCTTCTAGGGTGTCAGTGAATGACTGTTTAATTTGTGTCTTCTTTAGTTTGGTAATATCCAGCCTTTTTTGAGTTTTCTTTCCCTGAGGGCGCCTGGCAGATTGGATACGAATTTTAAGTTTAGACACAATGAGGCGATGATCAGTCCAGCATTCGGCACCACACATGGACTTGGTCACCCGGACATCTTGCCTGTCCTTCTTCCATACAATTACATAGTCAATTAGGTGCCAATGCTTCGTGCGAGGGTGCATCCAGGAGGTCCTGTTGCGGATAGGAAGTCGGAAAATGGTGTTGGTGACAAGGAGGTTATGTTCTGCGCAAGTCTGGAGGAGAAGAAGTCCATTGCTGTTACAGCAACCCACGCCGTACTTTCCGATAGTGCCATTCCAGGAGATGTTATCTGAGCCTACTCTTGCATTAAAGTCACCAAGAATAATAAGCTTATCTGCTTTGGGAACTGATGCAAAGACTGCATGTAGTTCTTCGTAAAACTTATCCTTGACGTCATCCTGGTTTGTCATAGTTGGTGCATACGCGCTAATGATGGTGGCATGTTTCCTTCCATAAAGCAGCGGGATCTTGACCGTCATGAGTCGGTCATTTATTCCCTTAGGGGGCTCCGCTAGCTTGCCAATAATTGCTGTTTTGATTGCAAATCCAACCCCTGCTTCTCGTCTTTCTTCAGTTCCTCTTCCGCTCCAATAGAATGTATAACCTGCACCCTTTTCGCAAAGTTGGCCCTCGCCTGCAAGTCGAGTTTCACTCAGTGCTGCTATGTCAATGTTGTATCTGGCCAGTTCTCTCCCAATCACGGCAGTTCTCCTCTTGGGTCTGTTTGTGTTAAAGTCTTTGTCGAGTAGAGTGCACACATTCCATGCGCCTAGAATGAGGGAAAAATCTGTCCTTTCTTTTTCTTATGTGTCGCCCGCTGAAGTAGGGTACCCACCAACCGCGGTAAGCTGGTTAGGTAATGGTGGAGCAGGCAATGTTTAGGGCACCTTTTCTAGCCCCTTCCTCATGCCATGGAGGTGAGCAGTGCTTTCCTAAAGAGGGCTGCTCAGACACTCAGGGGGCTGCCGAATCCCACTGCTGCTCCGATCAGTGGAAGACGACAATATGGCCTGAGCCGCCTGTGTGTAGGTCTGCGACTACGACTGCCAGCGCACCCACGCCTGCCGCTTCGCCGCTCGCCCATCGCCACAGGACTTGTTGTGAGTGGATGGATGAGTGGATGAGTGGATGAAAGAGTGACTTGCGCAGTGATTTGGTTTAAAGTGAGGAAGAGTTGCGCAATTCGTCGACCTCACTCTCTCGCCTGGGTCCATCTTAATCCAGTGGCAAGACAAGTCAAGACGACTGGAGATGAAGTCAGGTGCAGTGGATGACCATGGCTTTCTACGTGCCTCGCCATGCTCCTTACGCTCCACAGCGCGTTGCTGGTAATCGCCGTCATGCCCGTTGAACCAACAGGTGGTTTCTTCCGCGCAGTCTACCGAATCCAGTCTTCGCATGCATGGGTAGGCAGACCCTAACTCACCGAAGGTTTATAACCAGTCGGCTACCCTCACCTAGTTTAGCCGGCCTGTCAAAGCCGTTTCCCGGGCGGTGGCCGCTGTCGCATGCTGACAGCTACGTATCCAAAACTAAATGCCGCAAAGAAGAATTACTCGGTCCTAGACCGTGAATTATTGGCTATGGTTTGGTCAATTCTTAAACTTCAAAGATTTCTTCTTGGCGCGCATTTCATTGTGGAAACTGACCAGAAAGCTTTTACAGCTATTCAAAGTAAAAATCTGAAGAGCGCGAGATCAACGCGATACGCGATTGCTCTTCAGCCTTTTCATTTTTCGGTACGAGCTATCCGTGGCTCAGAAAATGTGATGGCAGACATTTTGTCTAGATGCCCACATGATTCCACCTAACTGTTAGATCCTGAGATGTCTAAGAGGTCTAACTCTACTACAGTTTTTTCTCTCTATATTAAAATATGTACACATATGTAATATATGATATATTGATTGTATCACTACTTAGCGGTTCATTGATGTATATTCACCGATGGGTCTTTTTAATGTTTTCTTCTGTGGTAATCATGAACGTAAGATATCTAATATGAAATTTTTGGATAAACTATTGTATAAATTGTGGCATTGCCAGTAGTGTTGTAGGCGTTGGTGACACCTCTCTGGAAATATTTATACTTAGAGAAATACTTTCTCTGAGATCTTGAGATATATTCTCACTTGTCGTTTCATATGACGACGTAGCCTCACATTAGGCGTTATATTTCTTTGGAATGCTTATCGTCTGCGCATTGTTATTCGTGCGTTGTGAGCCGATTGTATGTTGCTCTTAGATGTATTTTTTTTTTTAAAAAGTTCCATTTTTATTCCCGGGGGGTGTGGTAATCTGTTGCGCACATATTCTTTTGTATGGAATTATGCGACGCACTGATTACTGTAGGTAGGAACGTAGGAAACAGTATGACTATTTGATATGAAAAGAATTGCTCTCTCGGTCAAAGTTAGACTACCCATGATTAATTTATACTTTTGTTGTATGGGTGATCTCTCTTGAATATCGATCTAGCGTATGAATGCTAGGTCTATGTCATTTCTCATTTGTTATGGCCAGAAAACGAATTGGTCTTGCTTATAATGTTTATGGCCCGGACATATATGTATTCCGTGTCTATTTAAGAAGATTCGGTCTTATATCGTATATTTTTGTATTTTTATGTCGGCCTATTTCACGGTCGGACGCTAAGGGGTGAATAGGTTTTTTACGCATGCGTCGAGGGTGTCGACGAAACCTGCCTGATGTCATGGCGGGATGTTTCAGGGCTGGTCCTTTAGGGATGTTGAAAAGTGATCTCTGTGAATGATTTTTAGGAAGGAGATAGTGTCTCTGCAAGATCATATGGTCAGAGATTCTCCTAATGTTCTATATTGTGTTTATTCCTAAATCAAGGTAATACCAGACCCTTTGTTTTGATGAACTCTGTTTTGCTAGGCCTAGAGGGCAAGCTTATCTTCGTACAGCTAGGATTGTTTGAATGCTGATGAAGATGAAAGGTTATCCAACAGCTCTAAGGTATTTTCATGAGCAACCTTATAGATTTCAGAACTGTATGAAAACCCATTGAGAACATTTATGTTCAGATTTTGAATTAATTTCGGCTCATCATTTATCCTCCTGGGTGAGTGAAACTCAAGGAGGTAGCCATTTTGAATTCCCGTTACCACAACGGATCATTGTCAAGAGAACAGAAAACAACTCTTATTATCGGACGATGATGCAGAGATCTTCCTATTATGGAAAACCCACTACTGTGGTTGAACATGGTTGCTATGAACTTTCGATGAATGCACAACTTAAGAAAACTTAGCCAAGAAAAGGTTCGATCAGTGAACCATTATTGATGTTTACATATTCATTTTTACTGACGCGTTCAGTCAGTTGAAGTATGAGGCGATAGCCCACCAGAACATTGAATACTTGACTTAGATCGCCCATTGTATTTATATGCTACATGAAATATGTCTGATGTTGCCATCTACTATTCAAGTACTTAATGATTTGCTGTGTCAACCTGTACTGTGCTTATAATCGTGATGTCCGAGTGTGCGTCCTTATTAAACCATAGAAAACGTCCACAGTCGTCCATGTCATTGACTTCCAGCTGAGTGAGTGTGTGTGTGCAGTCTAGTTGTCAACTCAGCCGAACATTCCACCATTCGCGTACATTGCACTCTCACTTCAATGTTTACACTACCCTGCGTCGGTCGAGTTGACCTTTGTCTTCCACTACATGCCCAGTTTTCATCTGCCTTCAACACCCATCATTAACATCAGTGATTGCTGGGACTGTAACACTGGTTTGTGTACCCTATACTGAAAGGGTTGTTACATTGGAGACAGAATACTTTTACACTAGAGGCCAGCATGACATGATTCCCTTTTGTCGTGGGCCTTTACAGAGATGGTTACAGTGGTGACCAATCAGAACATATGCTACAGTAGGCATCTTATGTCATGCACTGGTGTATTTGTCAGATCATCTGGCACTAGCACAGTGCCAGACCAAGAAACTCTGAAACCACAAAATTAGGCTATGTCTTAACATACTACCTAATCCACCATGTTTACAAGCATAAATACATTGCATTACCAAGACAGGGTCAGATCTCTCTGACCGACCCAGCACCTATACATCCAGGCTGTTGTCAAGTAGCACTAGTTCCATTCCTCTCCCCTATAGACTGCACTGCATCTGAAATATTTTCATTAATCTCTTTTTTCCATACAATAAGGTGGGTGATATGTTTCCACCTGACCACCTGAATAGAAACATCGGTATTCCTCCTTTCTGATAGTTCAGCATATTATATTTCAACCTCTAGGCCCTGGAACAGTTTTCTGGGGACCTAGAGTAAGCACTCACTTGACGTAATCATTTTTCATTATATGGCAGTATAAATCACTCAAAATTGTTAAATAAAAGATTAATAATTTCTTCCTTACCACAATTCAAAATGAAAACAGACAGTTACGTTGATATAGCACAAACTCAGCTGAGCTGCTGGGTAGACTATGGCGTTCCACTACTATTAGTATCTATTCAATGGAAGACAACTTCTTAGCCTCAATGAACTGCTTGTATGGACAGTCTTCGATAAAATGGCAACGAGCCGGCAAAATTTTAAATAATCTTAGCTATTTCCTCCAATGGGAGTACTGCCCCTTTAGAATTTAAAATTTCAAACTAAATGTCCAATTTTTGGTCAAATGTATACTGTTTTTCTGGCCGTCGGTCTGTCCTAACTTGTCAATTCCCAAGTTTGGACTTGGTTTTTGCCCAACTACAAAAAAAGCTATTCAAATTTTTCCTCACCCACCGCTTAAATTTCTACTTCGAAGATATTTTTAGATTCTCTCCTCCTTGTCTTTCCCTTGTTTACATGTACTTTTTCCCTCTGCCTTCGTCTCAAGGACGCGTCAAATGTAACTTTAGTGAATGCAAAACTGACATGTGTTTGCAAGTCTGCATCGAACAAATCAGTCTTTTGTCAATAACTTCTGAATTATCTGTCCGTCCTTTTATTTGAAGGCATATTATTTATCAGGAAAAGATAAGCTCTCAAACTAGCTAATTTTTGTGATTCTAAACCTATTAATAAGAAAGTCCATATTTTTTCCCATGTTAGTCTTGACAGACTTACTACCACGCGTTCAATTCTTTTCCATGTGCTGTCCCGCTATTTTCGAGAGTTTTACGTCATTCGAAATAAGAGCTAAGTCTGTTTTCGTGATCTAAGTGGTTACATGTTCTACTTTACCTCGAATTTCAGACACTAACTACGAGCTCGCGCGTATGTTAGGCTTAGATTTAAACGCTAGCAGACAGCATCATTTTATTCTTCCCTCCCTTTCTTACCCCGTCTGAACGAATAGGCCTTTCGCGTTTCCATGTTATAATTAGTTTTTTTTTCTTTCAATGACACTAGAAAAATGGTACGGTCTACCAAATCAACGCGCCTGTGGCGTGGGCGAAAAAGCCACAGCATAACCTATCGATATTTTATCCTTACATTTTTATGTTAAATTTGATATTTATAATGGAGGATTTTAACGCTGTATCAATGTATTCCACCACACCATCAAAGGAAAGTAGAAGATCTTCCACTTTTTTTTTTTTTTTGCGTACGCCCGCTAATACTCGAGGCGAAATCTCAGGTTATTACTATGTCTAACCTGACATTGATTTTACGTGAGTATCCCTTTTTACTTGTACAGAGACAGGTGTCCCTCGCCATTCAGGCAAATACTCTCCGATTTCGGAGGTACCCATTGCAGCTTGGTCGGCTCAGGAGCCGCCAAACCCTGGTCGACAACACTCCTTCAAATGTTCTCGCCAGGTCTCGAGTTAATCCAGTCCAATTCCCGGTCGACGAAAAATCCTCAAATGCCGTTGCCCGGGTTTGATCCTGAATCACCCGGTCGCCAGAGCGGTGTTGTAACCACTACGCTAGCGCGGCTCCGATCTTCCACATAAATCTGCTTAAGAAATTTCTGGAAAGACCAGTGCCATCCTCCGAGCATCTCCTGGCTGTCGCCATAGCAACGGAAGACGAGGAAAATGATGATGGTAGCATGGAGTACCCATTGCAACCCACAGAATCCTTTCAAGATGTCAAGTTCGGCGACAATCTCTCACCAGAACAACAAACAGAAACCAGGGCGCTACTAAAACAGTACAGTGCAGTCTTAACGGATGTACCTGGTCGAACAAATCTCATCGAATTTAATATGAAATTAACAAACGAGACCACTGTTCGAACCAGAGTTTACCCCATCCCGTACGCTAAAGCTGATGCACTTCGCGGAGAAATAGACAAGCTGCGTCAGGCAGGAAATATCAGTGAGTCTACATCTCCTTACAGTTCGAGTGTAGTGCTGTTGCAGAAGCCCAATAAGGAAGTTCGGCTGTGTATAGATTACCGGCTGCTAAACGCTGTTACGGAATTCCAGCCCGAACCTCTCCAAACTGTTTCTGAGTTGTTCACCAAGCTCAGCAAAGCAAAGATTTTCTCCAAGATTGATCTCAGTAAAGGTTATTATCAAATACCAGTCAAGGAGGAAATTAAACCTTTGTTAGCTTTCAGCACTAGTGAAGGACATTACACATTTAACGTGATGCTGTTCGGATTGCATAACGCACCAGGAGTGTTCACCAGGATGATGAGGAAGCTTCTAGAACCTTTGCAAAGTCTCCATATCCATAATTTCATGGATGACATATTAATTGCATCGGAAACCTACGACGAACATATTGCTACGGTTGCTATGCTCCTCAGGAGACTACAGGAAACTGGTCTCACAGCCAGACCTAGCAAATGTCTCATCGGGTTTGAAAAGTTAGACTTCCTGGGGCATACTATTTCTCACGGCTGTAGTTGGCCCGTTAAGAAGAACGTGGAGAAAATAATTGCAGCTAAAAGGACCCGAACCAAGAAAGACACTCGTTCGTTCTTATCACTATGTGCATACTATCAGAAATACATCCAGAACTTCAACGGACTGACGGCACGTCTGACTGACCTCACAAAGAAAGGTTGTCCTGATAAGGTCATTTGGGATCAAAAGTGCCAACACGCGTACAGCACTTTGAAAGGACAGTTGTCTGCATACTCCATTTTGAGGTTGCCTGACCTCAAGAAACCTTTTGTACTGCGGGTCGACGCGTCAGGTCAGGGCATCGGGTCAAAACTGCTTCAAGTCGATGACAGTAACCCGAACATGCTATTTCCAGTTTCCAATGGCAGTCGGAAATTAAATAAAGCTGAACGGAACTACAGCGTTGTCGAAAGAGAATGTCTCGCTCTGATTGACGGCATCAGACGCCATCATGAGTTTCTCTATGGTACATCTTTCACGGTGCAAACAGACCACGCTCCGTTAGCCTTTCTTGGTGCCAATAAAGAATTTAACGCAAGGATCATGCGTTGGGCCCTTCTTTTAA
The DNA here is from genome assembly GCA_024509875.1 of Oreohelix idahoensis. Lineage (NCBI taxonomy): Eukaryota > Metazoa > Mollusca > Gastropoda > Stylommatophora > Oreohelicidae > Oreohelix > Oreohelix idahoensis. The sequence goes on from JAMPIV010012253.1 coordinate 328,473, forward strand.
GCGTTTATTCTTTCAAAGTGGAATACGTTCCGGGAAGACAGAATGTCGGGACTGATTTCCTGAGTAGAAACTGGACTACGGAGGAAGAGGAAAAAGTTGAAGATACCAATCATCCAAAAGCTACCGATCAGGGGAGCTTCATTGTCATAAATCAAACATGAAAAGATGTTTTCATGTCTCAAAAGAGGGGAGGATTGTGACAGATGAACTCAGCTGACCCTGAATTGTTGTATGATATGGTACGACCCTTTGTAACGACCCCTTCGGATAACATAAGTGCCCCCGAATATTGTGGTAACTTTTCGTCAAACGGGATTTTTTTTCCACCTGGACTCATTAGCATGCAACCTTTCCACGCAGATTGTCAACACGTTTGCTGATTAATATGTGGACAGTTTATCTACCGTACATTCTGGTCACCGCATTGATTTAAGGAGAGGTTAAATCACGCCCACGGATATCTCTTGAGCAATCATATGCAGTTATTTTCATTAACTTGGCCCAGTGGGGGCGGTGCCAGAATCAAACAGAAAGTAGCGGCACACGATCAAACAGGCACTGAGGGATCTCAGGAAAGACTAGTGGCGCTATCAAAAGCAGTAGTGGTCCCTGAAACGAGCGACGCAAGTTTCTTGCCGGTGCTTCGCATCTCGGTGTTAACCACAGAACCGATCGCAGTGGACGCGAACGGGAAAACCGACGCGGACGCAGCGAGCGAAGATACGGAAGACCCGGGGCGGCATCTCTCTTTAGTCTGGCGGTCAGATCCCCGAAAGTCTCCTGAGATCTAAAAAGGTGTCAAATTCTAACATGTCCCCCCAATCTTGCATTCCAGTTAGATATATGCAGATCACGAATAAAGCCATTTTATCATTCTGTCGCCAGAGATTTAAGATTCACTAGCTATAGTGGAAATTTTGCTAGATTTCCATCTGAATTGGTGGCTACATTGGAGTGATTTCTTTTTCTGTGCACGGTATAATATATTTGTTAAAGTGATCATTTGTCTAGTGCTTTCATTTTATTTCACTGGATTTTGTGTTTATTTAAATCTATTAAATTAAACTCATCCCAAAAGTTCCAGTGGTAAATTTAATGATATATCTATTATAATATTTCCAAAAATAATAGATGCTTAAATGCTAAAGTAACTTTTAAAGTCGCGAAAGAATTTATAATTAATAAATTTAGTTAATTCATATATATATATATATATATATATATATATATATATATATATATATATATATATATATATATATATATATATATATATATATATATATATATAGATGTGTATTTTAACCATTAGACTCGTGACGGGTTTTCTTAAATACATAATTAAATACGCGAATGTATATAATAGTCTTAACGGTAAATTTATCGCGCGTTAAAATATTATTTGATTTTTGAGGTATGATTATGTTGTCATGGGTTTTCTATCTTTTTCTATAGAATGATCACCTTTACAATCCCAGCAATAAAGAAATCATACAGAGTCTTCCAGACTCGGTTCTGAAACTTCCAGATATATTGATGAAACATTTTAAATTTAATCTTGTGGCGGTCCGATGCGGCCTAGCTATCATAATTACATGAAATAAATCCTACCCAAGAACATTTAAATAAACCATCAAATTAAATTACAATCTGTAAGATAAACTGGAAGATGAACAGTTGCCAGTAGCGATATTTTAATTACTGCTCTACTGTGAGAGAGTACCTATTTACCTGAACTGTGACTGAGCCTAGTTTTCCTCACTGGATTTAAAACCTACCGGTCAGTTGCTATCATCACGCCTTGAAGGAATTTTACCTCCAGCAGCGAAATTAAAGAGACCACTCCATCCTCACCCCTGTATTGAACTGTGTCAGTGCCATCCCATAGACTCCTTTTTATATAATAAAACACAAGAACTCTTAGGCTTCAAGTCCGGCGATAAGTGGGAATATTTGCTATCAGCTAACCTCGCTACATCTTGAGCGGGACATCGAAGTACCAGACAGTTTCATATGTCAAGAAAGTAATTGCTGTTTATATAATTCTATGGATTGTCTGATGCTGCAATCGGTAAGCGCGTGTGAGTATATGAGTGTGGGCCCTCACAAGCGTGCATGAATGACAGGAGATTTAATTTTTGCAAACCATTTGTTAACTTGCCTACCTGGTAATACATTTTCTGTATACCCTGCATTGTTCCGTTAAGTGGGATATGTTGTTAACTCTATTTAAACCAACCCCCCCCCCCCCTTTTCCTTTGCTTAGTAAAGGGAAGAACGATTGGGAATAACAAGATTTTTGTCTACCACCCATAACTAATATTGTAACACCTCTTTCAGAGTAATTAAATCCACTGTTGGGTTACATTACCTATGTTCCTGATAAATATCTATCTTTGGACTGAGTTTATCTTTGTCTAATAAGCGGAAATAGCTGAGTCGATTCCAATATTCTTCACCCCCTCCCCACCTTGTTATTTGTATTTTCTGTACTTATGATATTTTTTCTGTAACACATGATTATCGTTGTGATTGATTTCAATGTTAATAAACAGCATAAACTTATTTAGTACTGTGTTGGAATACCCAAAGCCCAAATTTCCCCTATCTGTTTAATATCGTTTGTATTCACGTGCGTCTGTGTGTTTGAAGCACCAAATAGGTGTGAGCGCTGGTGTGTGTCTGGAAACTGGCAAATAATTGTTTGACCAGGAGAGTTTGAAGAGAAGATTGAGAGGAACGATTTGTCGTAAATAAGTCTGTCCTTACTCTCCCCAGCACTCTGTGAAGCAACTATAAACTCTCTAACCTTTTCTATCACTGAGCTTTCACCGTCATTCTCCACTCTAAACAGGACCACTTTTCTAAGACTCTTTCTCTCAAAATAAATTTACGACAAATAGAACTAAGATAGAGAGTTCTTCAGTGTTACTTAGAGTCAATACAGACATAACGAAAAGAAGCTTAGTACTCACATTAGCTGGAAGCAATCCACTATTTTTGAGTATGTTTTGAGAACATGAAAGCGAGAATGTACGATAACAAGAAGAAGACTTGAAGGAAAGAAAGAGAGCAAGACAACGACAGAGGATACTTCACAGTTTGACATCATGGCATGGAAGGAGTCAAGAAAAGAAATGATAAACTGCACTGGAGACAGGAAGTTGTGGAGATACGTTATCAACTACGCAACCAGGCATGGTACTTGAAGAAGATGTTATTGCCAGACTGGATATGGTAAAGTTGTTTTTCTTTAACATATATTCCATTTATAACCTCGTACGTTGTATTATCTGTTGGTTTTCGTGCACGTGCCTGGTCCTTTCATAGAAGTCTGTTTCTGATTCTCCTGCCACTTAATTTTCAAGATCTTTTGTGTGAGTCTGTTTATGAATGTCTGTCCTGTTTTGGTAAGAAGGCGAGGCGAGTTTCTGAAATCCAGTTCAAATTTATCTCAGTTTACACCCATGTTTCTTTCACTGTCATAATAACTTCTCTTTGCTGTTAAATCTATAGTGTAATGGCTTCAGGGAGCGTCATATTATGTGTGCGTGACAAGAAAGTTTTTAAACCCGCGGTCTTTGATCCTGGGATTCTGAACGTCTGCTCATTGATGTAACAGTCAATATTGAGATGTAAGTTTGACTTAGTGTGTTCTTGCGTATAACTGTCATAATGTGTTTCAGACATATCTCTAGATCACGTTGTTGAATTGTGAAAATAAAACTGACGCCCAATTTGAATACGTTGAACATCGTTTATATATCAAGGTTCACGGAGCTTAGCTGTTTGTTTAAAACGTCGGATAATAGTTTCATAGAGCTAAGTATTTAATTTTAAACATCGTGCAATAACAAGCTTCTAGGAGCTAAGTCGTTAAATATGTACGTGTCTGACGTCATAGGCAAGAAAATAGAACCAGATCACGTAAGCGTTAAATTTGATATTGAATCAGAGGTCGTAATTAAGGTGAAGCATTTAAAACAAAAACCGCAAAAATGTCTGCCAAGAAGGCCTTCTTCGGAGCAAAACAAGCATGACATATTTGGTGCACTAGTTATCTCGTTCCGTAAACTTGCTCTGTAAATTCTTAGAATATAATTTTACTTTTGTTTTACAGTTGTGCCCTAACTGAACGTTTCAAGAAATAAGTAGAACACATTTTAATATTTAAATAAGATAGAAGTTTTGAATTTTAACGACGCGCTCTTCGTTCAAACTAGACACAAGGTTCGTCGGTCATATTATCCAAAAGTACCTTTTGGTCTAATTTGGTTTGGTTGTTGGTGTTAAGGAGGGAGCCGAGGTAGCATAGTGGTTAGTGCACTGGCTTCCTAGCTCAGTGGTCTATGGTTCGATCCCCAGATAGGGGGGATTTTTTTAGGCCGCAAACGGCTTCTGGGTCGACCCAGCCCCAAATGGGTACCAGAGCAACTCTGGGAAGGTTAAGGTGGCTGGCGTGATGCTGAACACATTACCCCTAGTGTGCCGACCCGTCGAGAAAATATGGGCCTAACACCATATTCCCAATATGCATCAATGGGGCGTGTAACGGGATCCTTTTTTCCTTTTGGCGTTAAGGACTATCTTCATTGCAGACGGACACCACGGATCTAATTGAGAATAGTCATTGTGATGACTAGCGTCATTAAAACGAAGCAGGGCAGACTAGCTCACAAACTGTTGGAAATAAGCAGCGTTAAAAACTGCATTTATAAGATCTCTTCTCTGTATGTAAAGATGATTGACATGCTAGTACTAAACTGGAAACTGAATCAATTAAATACAAAATAATTGTTACAACAGAGGAAAATATCTTCACATAGAAAGTAAATGTTTAAGAAATCAGGGAAAATAAAGATATCAAAGGTAAAACGAAATATATAGACTTGCAAAATCATACATTTGTATGGATACGCGTGTGAGGGTATGTATATATATATATATATATATATATATATATATATATATATATATATATATATATATATATATATATATATATATATATATATATATATATATATATATATATATATATATATATATATATACATATATATATATATATATATATATATATATATATATATATATATATATATATATATATATATATATATATATATATATATATATATATTAGTACCTATTTGTATTCCTGCTAACGTTTCGCAGTGACTAATTAGTAGACTACAAACTATAAGCTACTGTCATCTGACTCAAAACGCTATTATATTTTCGTCCTCCTAAAGTACCACCCCGGCTGGCGGAAGCGATCATGTCCGGATCCTAGTACTGTTTATTCAAGCATCTGTTTATGCTCTTTTCCTGGCCATGTTGTTGGATTGTCCTCTTTATTCTATTTTTATTCAGTCTACGTTTATTTTTCCTTCAGTCAGTTATACATATTGTCCCAATGTATTTTAGTTTTTCTTTCCACTGAATGTATGCGGTTCAGAAAGTGTAGTTAGAGAGCTTAAGTGTGATAGTCCAGGGATTAGACTCAGATTCTGAAATGCATGTTGAAGCGGCTGATGGAAAAACAAGGACGTTACTGTTCTTATTATCTTATTATAGATCCGGCTGCGTTTGTGTTCCATTTGGCCCAGTGCCATGTAATGGTATATGTGCGTGCTTACCCCACCAGCCGCGACATCAACATATCACCCCCCCCCCCCCCCCCCCCCTAGTCACCCGTTATACAGACTTGGACCCAAGGCAGAAAAAAGAAAACTTGTTAGCTTCCTGCTGTACGTTCATGTTTTATAATTAACAAAGTGCGAACAAAAACAAAATGCTGTGTCTATACGACAAGAGCGTCTTTTTAAAAAGGCGTAGATAATTATTCTTCTTCTTCTTTTTCTTCTTCTTTTTCTTCGTCATCTTCTTCTTCTTCGTCTTCTTCTTCGTCTTCTTCTTCTTTTTCTTGTTCTTCTTATTTTTATTTTTCTTCTTTTTCTTCATCATCTTCTTTTTCTTCGTCTTCTTTTTCTTCGTCGTCTTCTTCATCTTCGTCTACGTCTTCTTCTTCTTTTTCTGGTTCTTGTTCTTGTTCTTTTTCTTGTAGTTGTTCTTCTTCTTTTACTTGTTCTTCTTTTTCTTCGTCGTTTTCTTCTTCTTTTTCTTCGTCGGCTTCTTCTTCTTTTTCTTCATCGTCTTCTTCTTCTTCATATTAGTCGTCTTCTTCTTCTTCCTTGTCTCCTCCTCTTCCTTTGTCTTCTTGTCCTTGTCGCTGCTAAAAGAGCATGATGCTGCCTGACACAGTCGATCCCCGTGCAGTAAAGCCTGAACAAGTCATTCATGTGCTCTTGCCGCGGTGATTTCTTTAGCAATTTTTTAACACGGCGAGGTTTGCCAGCTCTAGGCACAATCTTCATATTTAGTGGCCTCTGATGAGATGCTTGAGGCAGCACTATTCCTATTCTTTATGTCCTCAGAGACCCCCTGGGAACTAAACGTGGCTGCGGTAAATTAGTAGGGGGTAATTTATTTTTGTCATCGTGATAACATGATAAGACGTACGCACTGGCTGTTGGTGCTTGGCAATATCTTTGACTCTGGTTGATTGGCCGCCGGACTGAAAAAAACAACCACGTTTTGAGAACCACTGCTCTGTGCAGACAGGAAGATATTAATGTCAGAAGTCGTGCCATGAGCAGCGTGATTGCAAACATTAAACATAGAAAGCAAAACCTAGAAAGCCCTGTCGTTTTTTGAGTCCGCCCTCTGTATGCGCAGACATTACAAGTGTTTGCTTTGTATGCCCCTAAAGTCAACTCACAGCGAAAAATCTGAACAATGTAAGTCATGAATAATCATGAAAAGATCATGTGAAGATTAAATATCTAAAGTGCCCATTACACCAACAGTACCAGCGTGATAAGTATCTCGTCTTTGACGTTAACTTTGAACGGGACATAAAGATTATAGTTGACATCCTGTTAAAAAAATGTTATCGCCAAGCAAGCAACAGCACTAATTATGGCAGGTAAACGCTTGGTACAGTGGTTACTGCGCTGGTCTCTGCTTGCAAAGGTTACAAGGTTCGAAACACGGTGGCGACTCGCTCCGGTCTACCCAGCTGTAAATGGGTACCAGACTTTGCTCCTAAGTTAGGGAAGGCAAAGGCAATGGTAAATGGAACTGGTCACCTCACATCTCAAAGATCAAAATATATAGTTAAATCACTATCACTTGACTCCCTTACGGCAGTTTCAACTATGGGACTACCAAGCAATCGCTTTAAATTAAACATTCTGTCACAAATCAAGTCACGAATCCCTGTCCTGATCTTTTGCATGGTCCAGAGGCGTACTTAAAGTATCTGACACCCGGGGCGGATCCTACCTTTGGCACCCCCTCCCCCCTAAAGAAACTGCCAAATACGCTTTTAAAAGTGAATACTATCATAAAAGTGTCCGATGACACCCCCCCCCCCTGGTTGTCACCGGGGGCGGATGGCCCCCTTGCACCCCTTTGTACGCCACTGGCATGGTCAGTGTGTATTCTATATTCCCTTACACTACCTTGTGGTTTTTCTCTTTTCTCTGACCCCATATCTATCTTCCTCCCTGCTATTCATCTTCTCTGTGACAGAATTGTCCGTTATCTTTTCCTCGAGTTCCCCTTCTTTCCGACATTATTGACCTACCCCTCATTTTCTGTACTTAATCATGGGTGCATTCATTGTTTACAATTGCTTCCTTTAATTCATGGTGTGTCTGGGTTTAATTGACCATCCCTTATGAGATTAGACACATGTGGGACAATATTGTCCTTAAAGACATGATGGTTAATTTCGTGCAGTGATACCCGGTGTTTATAGGAAGATAACGACAGTGAATGGGAGCGCCCGGATTAATACGTAAACAAAGCAAGGATGACCACAGTCAGTTGTCTTATCATTGATATTATTTTCTGTCTGGGAGGGTACGAGAACCCAGGTTGTTGCATGAGAGTTGTGCGCTTTCACAGAAACGTGTCGGTAAATATCCATCTGGCGACAGATTAAAGACATACACGAAATGATGTAATCGTTTCCGGGCAGATTTGTTGAAGGCAATAGTTACGATAAAATGTAAATCTTGAAAGATATTATCAGTGATAGATCTATGAAGTGGTGGGTTGTAAACATGATCAATATTAACGGAAGAGGCAATACGTTATATGGGAGTGACTTTTGAAGAAAAAAAAATGACATCTTATGTGTCACGCAGGAATTTTCCATGAGAGGCGTTACATCTCCCTTTGCACACCGCGACGCGTTCATTAGTTTGGAACGTCGCTGTGATCAAATGGAGTAACCTCTTGAACGCTACTATATTAAAATGACGTCACATGAAATAATTACACAGACGCGCGTGCAGAGCAGACGTTAGTTAACTTCTGCTTACGGACTTTCGCCATTGTTCTCAAAGTGTCAAGACAGAATCGGCGCTTCCTTGATGCAGTATGTGGACAGAGTGATTCATCTGGTACTGTATATCAGCAAAAAGTTATCCAGTACTGAGTAAAGATATCCCATTATCTCAAGAGAATTACTTGCTATTGGCTGTAGAGTCACTAAATTACAACGCTTATTGATGGGTGTACACTTCACCATCGAGACAGACCAAGAGGCATTGTCGTACCTACAACACTCAAACCTGAAAAACCCACGTGTGTCTCGCTACGCCATAAATTTACAGCTCTTTGACTTTACCATCAAACCTGAAAAAGGGGGGCAAGAATGTCCTTGCGGACACGTTATCAAGATGCATACTACCTTGAAACTCAGGTGACAGTTCATGTTACAATCGTACTGGAAGGATTGGCTGTTCTAAAGAGATACTTCTTTGTCTGACATTTACTATATAACATCGCACACCGCGACGCGTTCATTAGTTTGGATCTTCGCTGTGATCAATTGGAGTAACCTCTTGAACGGAGCGCCACTATATTAAAATGACGTCACATTAAATAATTACGCAGACGCGCGTGCAGAGCGGACGTTAGTTAACTTCTGCTAACGGATTTTCGCCAGTGTCCTCAAAGTGTCAAGACGTGTGTATGTGAGCGCTTGCTTCTGTGCCTAGTGTCCGCTGCTGTATGTTCCGCCACAGAAAATGTTTGATATGAGGAATGCCAGAGATTAATGTGTGAACTGGCAGAGACGTATTACGACATTCTTTGATTGATATTTGACACTACTATTCAAAATGATCGTACCGCGGACATAGGACTTGATGACGGCATATTGCCCACACTTTATGTAGAAGGTGGCCCTTTGCAGTTGGCATGTTTTGCAGTGATTATTACTCGTCATTATACATCTATTGATGGAGCCTGTCGTATGTAAACTGTGAATAAATTATGTGAAATGCTTACAGACTTATCTGGACATTGCACGAGTTTTTGTTGCTGCTGTTCGTGAAACATTGACCTTGGTCATATCATACCATATTATACTATACAAAGTCACATAAGAACACGCAACAAGAGGGTAGTGGGGATGTACCCCTACTAAAGTACGCAAGTTGATTGCTATTGGTTTGGTATTTGAGATGTTAAAATACAGCATTTCTGATTGGAGCCTTGTCATATAGCAGCAATGTGGATGCATGGGCCAAATATTGCTTATAATCTAGCACATTCTGACTACAATGCACTGCTAATCAACTCGCCAAGAAGACAGCGAGACAAGCCAGAATAAAGAATGGAATCAGGATTCTAATTTAAATTACCGGACAACGTATTTGAGCATCTTCTGGACTTTGACAGCAAGAAAACTCTACACTTACTAATATGGAAAGCCCGGAATCCTAAGAACCTAAACACTAAGCCATAGTGGGATTCTAGTGAAAGTAATACTCCAGACCACGTGTTAGAGACATCGTAACCAAGATGCCGAAAACTATTTCTCTGAGCCAGTAGTCTATATCTCCCAAATTTATTTGGGTAAGTTGTACATTTTTAAAATCTATATTTTGCAACATTAACATGTGAAAATTTCTGATGGATGTCCACGTTCATACGAGACTAGCTACATCAGCATATAGAATGATGGTTTCATGAACCATCATTGCAAAATCTGGTGACTGCTTCATGTGGGTTTCTCATAGAGAACCAAAAGCAGAGGTAGCTACTTATGGAGCAGAGAGTAGACGATGACAGAAATAATGTACATAACTATTGTATTAATCGTTTAACTAGTGCATATGTATATGTAAACATGCTCTATATAAATGCAATGGGTATTTTCCGCTCAGAGATTAACATTAATGCTCAGAGAGGGTAAAGTTTTGTGGCAAATGAGATGGTGGAATGAAACAGAGGGATACCTGATTTTCGTGCCAGGAGACCCAATACTCAGGGGAGATATTTTCAGATTATTTCACGATAATAGTCGGTGGTACCAATTGGTGGTACTAGTCTGTGGAACAAGTGTGGGGTATAAGTGGCCTTCAGTCAAAACTAGACACCATCAGCAAACGGATCTTGAAGACGCCGGGCCAGCTTCGTAATTACCCCACGATACTACGAGGGACGTGTTACAGCCACTAGACTTGACCAGTGACGAGAGGGAATCAGTCTGCAACCCTGAAAGAACCAACCTAGACTGAAGCAGAAGTCAACCGACATCTTACTGGCAGTTAAGTACCCACTTAAAGCTGTGAGTGAACTCTTAAACCAAACAATATATAGCATAAGATCATCAACTATGATGAACCCTTTAGGCTAAAATTTCCTTTATTTATTTTCTAATGTAAACTATAATTGATTATTAAATTTATTATCCTTATTTATACAAATTTATAGTTGATTTAATCATTTTTAAGTGAACCGTACCCATATGTCTCAGTCATTTTAAATACACAAAAACAGAACTAGTGAAGTAATATTTTACAGATGTAAATCAGTTGGCGGCTCATCAAAACGAGCTAAACTCTTTCTCGTCATAGAAGGTCTGGGGAGATAGAACGTTTGCAAGGCCTGGATCTTATCAGCCGTAGTACTTGATTTCTTAAATTCTAACGAGGCTCCCTAGAAATGAAGTACCATTTTGCAATTCACGTCTTGAGTAATCTTGAGCTAAAGGTAGATACATTTGAAGACCCTCAGTAGATACTCTGAATTTTGGTCAATGTTGGACCATCACTGCAGAGCAAGGGGAGGAAATTCCGTGACATTTGCCAAGCACGTGAACGTATTGATGGCTCTCTGCTTTTATTCCTTAATCTCTTCCGCTTCTCCATCTTCATTGACCTCCCCTTTCGTGCTTTCCGCCAGACTTTGTCGCTCTTTCCTTGTCCATCCATGCTTTCTCCACTGTCTCATCCCCCACAGTGGTTGATTAAAGATGTTCGAGCTGTCTTTTGTTTCGCGTTTCAACACAATATGTGCACAGGACTACTACTGTCATGTAGGAATGTATGATACTGGTAAGTCTGTTTCGGTTTCCGGCATCTGGTGGTCTTTCCCTTCGCAATTAGTACTACCCACCGGGTAGATAATCGCTTTCTTGAGCTTGTAATACACCCCAACGTGCAAAGGTGACGGCAGCACTAGAAATCAATGCCAGATCTATGACATAATCAGTATCCCCTGGTTTAGTTGTCAGTCTTGTTGAGCTTCCATAATTAAAAATGGACAGGTTCGCGTTGAATAAAGCCTGGCTTAAGACAGCACCCTGTATATTTTCCGTGACCTAACATTAGAATCACCGACAATTAGATAGTTTTTTCGTCAGGAACACCCAGCTTACCCTTCTTACGGAGGGTGATCTACATGAGCATTTAAACTGAAGACTCGTCATTCCTGACCGCTTATATGTAGTGCAATGCCCTGCAATCTCCCATCCTCATTAGAGTGGAAACGTGTTATCTAGCCATGCATGCAGTAGTTAATTTTTCCCATACATCACCTGCACTCGTCTGCCAGGCCCACACAGATGTGTGTAACATCTGTAGCTTGGGCAATTGACAACACTATTCCCAGTACAGTACAAACACTAAATTAAAAATATACGAGAGCTGCGTAATTTCTGTTCTTCTTTACAATGTGGAATGCTTAAGAGTAACAGAAAAAGAAATGTCCAAACTGTCCTCTTTCCACGCAACAATTTTCCGGCCGAACACCATCACCAACCAAAAAATGCTGACTCGGAGCCACCAAGAAGACATACGCACCATCATAGCGGGTAGATGCTGGAACTGAGTAGGCCACATCCTCAGAAGAAACCCCGTCACCATCACCAGAACGGACACGAACTCCAGAAGGAAATTGAAAGCGATGCCGGCCAAAAAATAACCTGGCGGAGAGCTGTGGAGGCAGAGATGCAAAGAATGAACCAGAGCTGGGGTACTACACGAAGGATGGCTGGTGACCGAACAAAGTGGAGACAGTTTGTTGCTGCTGTACGTCACCAGGCGCGATGGTCACTTAGTGCTTTGTCAGTCAGCGGCGAAGGACCAAAGAAGATTAAAAACATAGAGGGTATAAATAATATAAATTCATGCAAATGGAACTCGCGCACAAGGGGGGGGGGGGGGGGGGGAGGAAGAAGGAAGGGGCTGAGTGTACTTTGGTTCAAAAATTCGAAACGTTCCTGAGTCTCTCTGATCAACAATAGAACTATGACTTCAATCAATAAATCACTTTAGCTCCCCTAGGAGCATTGGCTTTCAACAAACACAAACCAGGTCCTTCAGTCACGTGCCATTAGCTCAAGTTCTTTCCACGTCTGTCTCATCATTTTCATTTCTGTCTCAGGTGCCCTTCTCTGTGTGTTTTTCTTCTACTTTCTACCTCCCTTATCCAGGGGATTCTAGACAAAGATTGCCTGGAATACTGTCAACAGGTTTCCTAAATGTTGCTCCTACCCATTACCAGCGACTTCTTCTTATATCTTGTTCCACTAACTCTTGTCTGGTTCTTGTCATCAGTTCCACACAATATGAACTAGTAGGTGTATAAAACGATGAAAGATCTAACATCAGCATGACAGAATTTGCCTATGATAAGCTACAAATCACTTTGTCAGGTCGTGTGCGCTTTAAGGCTTGTCCCCATTTTTATCTCTGTAGCTTGTAAATTGCTTAAAATATATATATATATATATATATATATATATATATATATATATATATATATATATATATATATATATATATATATATATATATATATATATATATATATATATATATATATATATATATATATATATATATATATATATATATATATATATATACATATCTATATTATCTATATCTATATCTATATCTATATATATATATATATATATATATATATATATATATATATATATATATATATATATATATATATATATCCAGTTTCAAAACTATTGTTTTCTTCGCCGATGTTGTAATACTGCTGATGCTATTTTAGCACCGGTTTTTACATTGTTTTCGCTATGTTTCTGTTTAGTTACTTTTCTTTAGCTATCTGTTTCCTATTAGCTGCATCAGTCATGAAACATTACGTCACTATTGCCTTTTATTTTTCCTTTCACTTCCGTCGATTCTCATATAACTTTGTGGCCTACTGTTCTCGGTTGCTCGTGGTGCGTTTTTGAGTTTATTCTCAAAGTGAGTACATAATTTAACAAACACCAGATAAACAGCATGTTCATTAGCATTAAATCAATATCAATCACGTACAACAAAGGATGACTTACTGACTGACTGACATCTCGCTTGTCCTAACAGACACACGAACACAGCACAGAGGGCGAGGTTCAAGCGATCCATTCTTCTTTGACGAACTACAGGATATGATCCGTCAACACAAAAATAATTCTAACATCGGCAACAGCGCATTGACTGTCGAAATATTTCTGCCAGCTATTGAAGATATATGCACCTTCCACTCAAGAAAGATGAACAGGAATTGAACTCAGAGACCTCCAGTAAACTTGACACCCAACGAGCAGGAAGTCATTTCGTCTGTGCTTTGTGGCTTTTATTTATTTTATCAGTCGTCTTGATTTACATCTTATATTTACACTCGTAGTTTTGAACGGAAGGATATTTATATGTTTGCATTTATCCCATGTTAAAACATCACAGAAGTCTGTGAAGTACCCTTGTTACATTCGTTGTAGGTGAGGGGAGGTAATGCAGATTCATGGGCTGCAACTGCGATATCAAATACAAAAAAAGTCCTTTCCTTTTCTAAATTTTAAAACATTAAATTGTTAAGACAGACATTTACTCATTCGTGGGGTATGTTAAAAATAGCACTAACGTGAAAGTCCTTATATCGCCAATCATAGTTTGAGTGGTGTTCTTTGCATACCCAGTGCCGGCTCTTGGGTGGTGAGAGCTGCGCGGCCGCATCGGGCGCCAACTTGATGGTGGAGTCGAAATGTTTTAATGTTTTTTTTAATTGATTTTTTTTCTTTATGATACGGAAAATTAAATAGTAATACATTATTTGCTTAAACGAAACTGATCCTTTTCCTATGTGTGTATATTATTCCTTTTAAAAAAAATGCGCATTGAGCGCCCATCTGTAATTTAACAAGAATAAAGTAAAAAAAAAAAAAAACCCACAATAAGATTTTAAAAACATAATGACATTATGTTTTAAAAAAAAAATTAAACAGCGAACGTCACTTGGCAAACTACTGTTTGATCCAACTGAATAGCGTGAAAATGAGTCTCGTCAGAGTGCAATACAATACTGCACGGGAAAAGGCTATCAGGAGACCTCTCACCACCTTCAAAAATCAATAGGGACGGTGTTGCAGGCAGGACGCACTTAATGATAGGTAACACTGTACAGTGCCTCCTACCTGACGGTACCTGACACAGTACAGTGAACCTTACCTGCTAGGTAGGAAGCACTGAATTTGGGTAGGAATGACAACATTTTAAAGGAAAAAAATCGGAAACCCGTATTTAAATATAATTAATGCTGTAGTGTATGTATTGAGAAATGGATGTGCCAGTAAAACCAAGGCAATAATAAATGATAATTGCGTTTTTTTCCTATTTGGCAGTGTATAAATAAAGACTATTAATAAAGTAAAACTGGATAGATGACATTCCTTCGAAACATAGATCTGACCCACGAAAACCTTGTGACAGTGCTAGACATGTCCAGTTCCCATGTCCCAAGATAAACGAGTAAGAAGACAAGAGTATAATTAAACGTACATAATAAAGCGATGATAGGCATGCATAATAGAGCATAGGTTAGGTGTAGTGAATAGAGCAAATAAAACCATAGAAGATAATAACAAGAACGAAGTGAATAGATAAAGAAATAAAATGAAAGACGAAGATTTAAAGTTAGATAAAATACAACGCAAGCCGTAGAGCACATGATGATGATGGGAAATTAAATGTAACATAAAACGCTCAAGGTCACAGTGTACTGAGAGTTCATGAAAGACACGCTTTTTTGTCTATTAATAGATATAAATACGACTTTAGTCGTTTTATTCTCATGTGAGACTCCCAAGGCCACGAAAAGGTCACGTAGTCAAGTTTTGTTTTTTGTTTTTCGAGCTTTACTTAGAACGCAAGAGAGCTATGTCGTACTAAAATGTAGAGGACTTAGATCAGTTTCGCGTAGAAGTAACGGGATTTTTCCTTGAGAATTGTTGGCATTTTTGGAGTGACACGAGTCATTTATGCGACTACTAGAAACAGAATTAGAATTCGTTTCTACGATACCGGAGGTGGTGCAATCTTCTGGAAAATTTATGATCACATGATCTTCCTAACTAATGAGAAAATGTAAAAAGAAATTGTTAGAATGAACTACCAATGAAATATTGGCTTATTACTACAGACGCACAAAGGGTTAGGGAATAAAAGGCCGTGTTTTCGGTAATGGGTCTCTTTCGCCAGCAAATTTTTTTGAGCTAACAAGCTCTGTGTAAGTCTAGAGAAGATTTTTGCAACGTATCTTCGTAGTTATAAGATTTCCTACAATGGAGAAAACCAGTAGTATTTTCTAAAGCCGCTGAAAATCAGAAGAAGTCTCACTTCAAATTTTGTGTGAATTAATACTTGTGTCAGTGTTGAAGATTTCAGTTGATGACCACGTAAGTTGTACGATTGACTATAAGATTTGTTGTATCAAGTAACTGATATACGCAACTTGTTATACTGGCTCCTCACGAACCAGAGAACCTGCCGGGTGGCCAGGCCATCATTCAAGAAGCTATAAAAGAGATGGACGGAGAGGGACCAGAAGAACAGTTAGAAGAATGTCTGACAGCATTAGGTTTTCAAGATGGGTAGCAATAAAGCAGAGTGGATAGCGATACCTCGGCAAAATTCTCCAGTCGCATAGTATTATAGAAAAAGACAGTGAACTATCATAATTTAATAGATGATGCTGATAATCCAGTCGGGATCAATGAGGAAAATATTTGGCAAAAGATTTTTAGAGAATATTCAGATGTCTATGAAGAAGACAATGATACACTTGTTCATTAGGATGCTGATAAAATGACATTTATGTTCTAAGAATTGTTCCATACTGGTTGAAAATTTGTTAGACCTGTTGTCTACATGAATTGGAAGGGACTTAATAAATCTCCAGCCAGGATTTTCATTGACGTGTTTTCTGAACTCATTACCAGTTCCAGATTTTGAAGATTATATGTTAAAGGCTGTCTCTTACTCAACTTCATATGAACTCAGTAGTGTTGAAAACACTATAATGAAACACTAATTACACCTACCCTGCACTATGGGTCACGACGCCATTAACACCACTGTAGGTCCAGGCTATCTCATCCGAACCTGGGTAAAACAAGCTTAAGGGAGACAACAACTCTGGTGAGCTCCCAGTACTAAACCTTTAGAACAAAACAACATCATTCCCTTAATCATTAACACTGCACCCTATCACATATTATTGAATGGTGCCTTTGCACCAGGATTCAGTGACACTGTAACAATCGGTATACGCTTAATCTGTTAAACATATGTATATTGCTTATTAAGTAACTATCATTAATAAAAGAGCGTTAAAAACTATTTTTACCTTAATATAAAAAGTCAAATAATTTATTACGTCATCTACTCGCATTGTGAAATAAACCTTCTCTTTGGTCAGAACGTACTCAATCGCGGTGCGGGCAACGACAGAGGAAGAATATTTTTTCGTCCATAATAAGTTTAATTGTAATCGAGTTCACGTTGTTGTAGATACGTAGCTGTTTTGAATTACGATACAAGAGCACATTAAAAAAACTTACTTTACTTAATCGTTCCCCTTCTACCGTGAGGTGTAGAGGTACATTAAAAAAACACGAATCTTTATGAAAGCTTTTAAAAGAGTCATATTTTGTTTAATGTTGACAATTTTCACATCCGATTTTCAGTTATCTTCATGTTTATTTTTTCATGAAATTTCACTTATAAAAATTAGTTCAGTTTACTTAATGCTAATATACAATACAATACAATACTATTTTAATTTGTAAAATAAAATAAATACTAGCTTTGTTAACATTTAAAAATAGAATTATTTCTCACTTTATTAGACGTTAATGACGGTTACATGTGCCAGTAAAATCAAGGCAATAATACATGATAAATGCGATTTTTCTACTTGGTAAGGCATCTGCTGGGTATAAATAAAGATTATCAATAAAGTTTTATTGCGAATCTTTTCTTAATTTGCCTGCTGCTGTGAGGCATTTATGAGTATTAACGTGAAGCATTCACGGTAATGGGCTGTTATGATGCAACAACTCCTAGCGAAGAAGTCTACAATCTTTTCTATTATCACCTACAACCTAATTAACATGCAGAGTATGGCAGAATCCTAAAAAGAGCTGTTACGTTTAACCGCGGCTTTGTAGGGAAGTTCAAAGAAAGAAACTAGCATTAAATGACATGAGAACTTATGAACTGTAAAAGAAAGTTGAATGTAAAATTTAAAGTAATTGCCAACACATTTCAAATTGTGAGAAGAACCCTATTCGTGATCAGCAGCAATTGAAACTGTCCTACATTATGTAAAAATAAACTTACTTTAAAATGAAAGTGGATAACTCCTAAAACAGTTTTCCATAATGAATTATACATTATGATAGTAGAGCACTACTCTGAGCTTTACGCTAGAGACAATACCGTTACGCCTGCAGCCCGTGATGCTGTCAATAGTCTGCCAACTATGGAGGAGCTGGATGCCGAACCAACATTAGAGGAACTCAGTAAGGCCATTGATAGCTTGGCCTCTGGCAAAGCACCAGGCAGTGATGGGATTCCTCCTGATTTAATCAAATGCTGTAAGAGCACGCTATTACAGCCCCTGCATAGGATGCTGTGCCAGTGCTGGGAAGAGACAACTATTCCTCAAGACATGCGAGATGCCAAGATTGTAACACTGTATAAAAATAAAGGAGACAGAAGTGATTGCAATAACTACAGAGGCATCTCTCTTCTTAGTATTGTTGGTAAGGTTTTTGCCAAAGTCATCTTAATGCGACTACACAAGTTAGCTGAGCGCATATATCCAGAGGCACAGTGTGGATTCCGAGCTGGCAGATCAACAACAGACATGATCTTCTCTCTCCGCCAGCTTCAGGAAAAATCAAGAGAGCAGAAAAGACCATTATATATCGCCTTTATAGACCTCACAAAAGCATTCGACCTGGTTAGTAGGGATGGACTCTTTAAAATCCTCCTGAAAATAGGCTGCCCTTCTAAAATGCTGGAAATGAAAAAAGTCATTCCATGACGACATGAAGGGAACAGTCCAATATGCTGGAAGCACGTCACAGCCCTTTGATATACGAAGTGGCGTTAAACAAGGCTGTGTTCTGGCTCCGACCCTCTTCGGAATCTTCTTTGCCTTACTCTTGAAACATGCATTCAGAGATGCAACTGAAGGAATATGCCTTCACACTAGGTCAGATGGTCCGTCTGTTTAATCTTTCAAGGCTGAAGGCAAAAACAAAAATCAGAAGGGTCACTATAAGAGACTTGTTGTTCGCTGATGATGCTGCAGTCGTCACTCAAAGCCAACAGGAGCTTCAGAGCTTAATGAATCGCTTCACTCAAGCATGCAAGGACTTTGGCCTCACAATAAGTCTAAAGAAAACGAATGTGCTGAGTCAGGATGTGGGTGCTGCACCAGTTATCACTATCGATAACTATGAATTGGCAGTGGTGCACCACTTCACATACCTAGGGTCTACCATCAATGACAAACTCTCACTGGATACAGAAATCGACAGCCGCATTGGCAAAGCTGCAGCTACCTTTGCCCGCCTCACATCGCGTGTTTGGGGAAACTCTAAACTCACAATGAAGACCAAAGCTGCGGTATATAATGCCTGCGTCACCAGCACACTCCTATATGGCAGCGAGACCTGGACGACCTATGCTAAGCAAGAAAGAAGGCTCAATACCTTCCATTTGCGGTGTCTACGCCGCATCCTCGGCATCTCGTGGAAAGATAAAGTGACAAATGTCGAGGTGTTGTCACGTGCTGGCCTTCAAAGTATGTATACGCTGCTTAGACAGCGCAGACTCCGCTGGCTTGGCCATGTTCGCCGCATGGAAGATGGTCGCATCCCAAAAGATATCTTCTACGGCCAATTAGCAGATGGCAAGAGAACAGTTGGGCGACCACAGCTGAGGTTCACAGATGTGTGCAAGAGAGATATGAGGGCACTGGACATGGATCCAGCAACATGGGAGGATGAAGCTGCCGATCGCACTAAGTGGCGATGCTATTTACGGCACCACCTCAGATTGGGCGAAGAGAGGCTCACACAAGAAGCAGAGGTGAGGAGAAAACGTCGAAACGGAGCACCAGGAAAATAAGCAGCTGAGGGCTGCCACCTCAGGGGCGCATTCCCATAGTCAGTTATGACTGAAGGGGCTATTATTATTATTATTATGATAGTAGAACTTGTTTTTTGTTTTTTTTTAATTTTTCTGCACTCAGTACTGTATAAATTGCATGCATGTTTAAAAATCACTAACCAATTACACTAGTCAACAACCAAAATGTACCAGAAATGAAAATAGCTGATCTTAACTAATTTTGGTGTGCTGAAAACGAAAATGACATTAAAAAATGTTGATTGGCTCTAGTTTTCAAGATATATGCTACTAGTTTATTTACTTACGGTCAATTTATATATATGACGCAACTGTTGTGGGCGATTGCATAATTTTTTCTAATGACCAATAAAAATGTAACTAGAAGTTGATGATGCACTCCTACCTATGATTACATCACCTTTGTGTATAAATATCTTATCTCTGATAAAATTTTGCCATTAGTTAGTGCATTTGTCCTTATCAAAAGTATCGTAGTTAGAAATTCCTAGGACATGTGTGAACAGTGCTAATAATTTATGTTATATATGTGGTGAGGTGACATTTGTATCACAAAAACGAAATATAACTAAAGTGATTAAGAAGGCGTACAGTTTGTATTTTGGCTGCAGAATAGGAGATCAAGAAAAGAGCTGGGCGCCACACATATGCTGCAATACATGTGCAGCACATCTTAAACTTTGGTTGACTGGCAAAAGGCAAGCTATGCCTTTTGCAGTCCCAATGATTTGGAGAAAGCCCACTGATCATCTCAACAACTGTTACTTTTGCATGGTCCCTCCAATTGGGAAAGGCATTTCAAAGAAGAAAAAATGGACTCTGGAATATCCAAACATCCCCTCTGCAATACGTCAGGTACCACATGGCGATGACCTACCAGTTCCCAAAGTGCCAGAATCATTTTCAGCTGCTTCCACTGATGAAGAAGAGGACATTGGTGGTCCTGAACCATCAACCTCAAGCGACCCAGATTTTGAGCAAACTACATCCTGTTACGGTCTCCCGCTGTATCTTTTCTTGCTAGATGTTATTAAAAGATTCAGCACCGTTGGACGTGAGTTTATTGGGTTGCTTGTCAATATTTCAGATATTATAATTCATCTATTCTAATTCCAGTTTTCTAGTTCGAGTGCAGTTTTAAGCCATTCTGGTGTGATTAAATTATTATTATATTCAGTGTCGTTATTATATTAATCCTTCCACAGTGTTGGTTAGATTATAGTTAGTCTTAGAAAATACCTGTGATAATCTGGACTGACCTTGCAAGGATTAATGACAGTCACAGCACAGAGTGAGAACTTGTATAATTCAGGCAACCAACAAGTTCCATGGACGACTGAACAATTTAATATATACTTCTACACAATGGTGCAACAACAATTCACACATTTAAATTGGCTTCATCATAGTTCTAAGCTCTACACAATTGTTCCTCTCACAGACTTAGCTCGTCTGGGTTAACCGTTAAGTTTATAGCGTAATAGAGTGTGCAACCAACTCCTACCGAATCCGATCCTTAGAATTATTATCCCTTCACAATACTAGTGAGTACATTATCTGTAAATCTATAGATCCTGTCTATGTATAATTATTCAACGTCTTTGGCTTGCATCGCCCGGCCATAACTGCCGTGTATATAAGTTCAAGGTGAACGTAATCTACTTCGTTCGCGATTCTAATCCGGACTCTACATGGTCCTATAATCAATTTTGATACGGATCCTTACGCTATCTTACACTTTCCAGTGGATCTGCCGTTCCACATACATATTTAATCAGTGGCTATGCCACATATTCAAACACGATCCTTAAGTGGTTTTACCACACATTCCAACACTGCCGTTCGGCTCAATGGCCACACATAGACTAGAATGTAACTAGGCTAGACGCGTCATACATCGATCTGCGCGATTTCTGGTCTTATTCAATTGAGGAGTTCCGTGGTGCAGGCATGCCAATGTTTGCAACCATTCACATGTCTGCAAGCCGCGAAACAGTCCTCAACATCATCCCCCCCGCTCCCAAACGTGACACTCGTGGCACGTGAGAGAGTGGTGGCGAAGATGTGCCCGACTACAATCTATGCATGTTATCTAACGTCAAAATTAAATAATGAAATTAATATTCCTAATTAGACATAATAATTATAAAATTATGTCTCTTGTCAACATCAAGACAAGAAAGTTATCTCAATCCTGTGACGTAAAATTTCTTGATACCAAGTCCGCGAGGTTATTATCAGTTCCTGAAATCGGAGTTGTTGAAAAGGCGAATTCTTGTAGTAAAAGAAACCACCTGTGAATTCTTGCGTTTTTCATAGTTCTCGAAGTGATAAACGTGAGCGGACTGTGGTCTGTGTAGATAAAGAACTTTCTCCCTATCAAGTACTTAGATAGTTTTTCCAAGCACCACACCACCCCGAGCAGTTCGCGCTCTCCTGTAGCGTATTTTTGTTCTGCCGGGGTAAGCTTGCGTGAGACAAACAAGCATGAATGGAGTATCCCTTCATAGCATTGAAGCAAACAACGTGCGATTCCGGAGCTGGATACATCTGTTTGAATCAAGAATGGTAACTATGTTTGGCAATAACAGTATAGGAGGATTCTTAAATAAATTCTTTATCATAATCAGAGCATCTTCGCACTGCGGTGTCCATAATATTTTTTTTTGGACTACCTTTGGCCAACAATCCGGACAAAGGAGCAGAAATCTGTGCGAAGCGTGGTATAAATTTATGGTAATAGTTAACAAGCCCAAGTAAACTTCTTACTTGTTTCTTAGATGATGGAGTGGCAATCTCCAGTATCCGCTTGACTGTATTGTCATCAGGGTGTAATCTATGGTTACCTATGCGGTGACCAAGAAAAGTAATCTCCTGACAACCTATCTGGACCTTAGAAGGTCTTACAGTCAAACCATGTTGTCGATGTGTAAGAAGAAGAGAAGATAAACCAGTAATGTGGTCTTCCCATGTGTTGTGAAATAGACAGATGTCATCGAAGTATGTGATGACATTTTTTCGATCGCCACAAAGGCGGCACATCATGCGCTTGTATTCATTCTAATAAAAGTACTTGCAATTATCATGTTATTCGAACACCTAAAGTGAATGAACTTACGCAACGAATCATAGTTGCCTACAGTAATAAAGACAAAAATACATAGATCAGTAAAGTCAGCATAAATAATGCGAGTATTACTGATGACAGACATGATTGAAGCAAGTATCCTGGGAGGATGAAGCTGCCGATCGCACTAAGTGGCGATGCTATTTACGGCGCCACCTCAGATTGGGCGAAGAGAGGCTCACACAGGAAGCAGAGGTAAGGAGAAAACGTCGAAAGGAGCACCAGGAAAATAAGCAGCTGAGGGCTGTCACCTCAGGGGCGCATTCACATAGTCAGTTATGACTGAAGGGGCTATTATTATTATTATTATTATCCTCTAAAATAACGTCGATATTAACAAAAGAAAATTATCATGTGCGAACAAATATAAGAAATAGCACACTAAACTATGGATGTAGAGAAGAACAAAACATCCAAAGACCGAAGAAAATAGATAATCCAACGCAACTATAAAGTGCGTGGTGTAGAATTGCGTGCGAGTTGCACGTCTAAGTAATGGTGTGCAAAACGAGAACCATTTTTGAATTTCACCGCTCTGCGAGCATCGCAATAACGAGCAAAACGAACAAATGCAAGTTGGTGAGAAGAATGTTGAAGTTCGAACATACGAACAAATTCAACATATCCGATACGCTGGAAAAATCTCCTGAGCGCATACCAAGTCGCACCTAAATTGCGCACTAAAACAGTGCGATTCAATGAAATATGATCTCGGCCAGGTCTGAACTGAGCCCGAGAATCATTGAATCTATCATGTGTCGTGCGAGTCACGCGCACAGTGGTATTGCTATGTATATCTCGTTCCTTGCATGTCGTAAGAGCTGGACGATCATGGTTATCCTTGTGATCATCCCGACGAGTATGATTATCAACTACCCCTCGTCCGGCATCATGACTCTTTCTAGTAAATTTTATATCCCCTTTGCCAACATCATTCCTACTCTTAAGAGTAGTCGTACCATGAGCGTGCTGTTTACTCATGTGATGATGACCAATACTATTAGTCACGTCTGAGCATGTCATGACAGGATGCTCGGAAGATTCAGTCGATGTCTCCACAACATTAGTATTAAATGTCTTTTGAAGACAAAGTTGTGTATATAGATTCTCATCAAAATAAATGGAACCAATATGATGATCAACATCTTCCAAATGAGCAGATTTCACATGTTGCAGCTCATCACCATCGGGTGTAGCCCGATGATTGTCAATCCGACCTGTCGTATCTGAGCATGACATGACGGACCGACCGGAAGGTACAGTCGATGCCTCCCTACCATCAGCATTGACTGTATTTTGAAGACAAAGCTGTTCATAGCGATTCCTATCAAAATAAATAGAAACAGTATGAACGACATCCTCCACATTAGTAGATGTCTCATGTGGTAGCTGAGGAGTGTCACCCTGAGATGTCGTATATTTCCCATCAACAGCTGTTTTACCAACAATATGATCCTCATGACTATAACAATAACAAATATCATCATGAAGTTTGGTCTCATGGAACTTCATCTGTTCACATCCCGTAAGGGTGTTTTGTTACCATTATTATTCCCATGTGGTGGACTTTTTCCCATAGTGACATACCTAGCATTGGCCTTACGCCAAGATCTACCATCATGAAAATCAGAACGGTTATGACAGGAAACCCTGACATAAGAATCCTGACGAGGAAAGCTATATTTTCCTCTGAATGATCGACTATCCCGTCGTTGTAAATGAATCTTAGCATTGAATGCTGGAAGACGAATATTACTCTTATGAGAGCGATCTGTATCATCACCACTAAGTTTAGCATTTGAAATGCTATGCTTCTGCACAAAATCGTTTGGGTGTGGTGAAATATCATGGTAACCCAATTTCATACCCAAATCAATGCCATCTGATGGCAATACATGTTCCTGTGATAAGATATCTAATAAAACATCCACCCTTCGATGTAATTTACTAATCTCTAAATCTTTTACTTTATGTTCTGCAGCAGCAGTATTAGTCAGTTGTTCAATTTCCATAGAGTGTCTACTGACAATCTCCATATTCTTTGCCTTTTCTTGTTGAAGTTCAAGTTGTAGTCCTTCAATAGAGTTATAATGGCTTTCCTTAAGATCAGCAACCTTCTCGGGCAATCCTATTTGTTTCTCCTCAAGTTGTTGTAATAGATCTTCATTCTCATCTAATAGACCAACAATCTGAAACATCTTGGAATCTACATGTTTCTGGGCCTCAACTTTGAAATTCTCATAATCTATCTTTAATTGTTCCAGTTCACTGGTAAGAGCTTTTTCCTTATCATTGTCATACCTGTGTAGTGGTTTTGATGGTATTGTATGATGGTGAAATTACTAAGTGTAATGTATGAGGTCAGCTGTGAAGGCTCCTGAGATAAAATGTAGTTGTGAATTTTCAGAAGGCCTTTCTTGCTACCACTACGACCTCACACCTATCTTTTTTCCTAATGAATGTGGCTACGTTATAATCTAGGGTACTGAATGTAATGTGTTGTATTGACATATACAAACACACACACACAGATATTAAATAATATATTATCAATAAAATTTAGAACACAATGAACTAAATCCAGCTGGTGAAATTTTAGAAAGTAAATCTTTTTTTTAAATTTATTTGTTCTGAACCAAGGTTTTATTTGGCCAGAACATATGAAAAGATTTTGGAATTTATGAGTGAATGGCATGAATAAATGACATGATAAATAAAATGTGTGTACGTATACAAATTTTAAGATTAGTTAGTATTTCTACAGTTTATAATTTTATTTTCCCTGGGAGAACGATGAATAGATGTGCTGTTGGGGTGGCTTCATCCCTCCCTGTCTAAGTTTACCAACCATTGTCCATTAATGATGGAAGTAAATGGGATGTTTTTAGTAGGAATTCACTTTGGGTGTTATGTCTATGAAGTTGGTGTAAATCCAGCAGACCAGCCTGCTTACGTAACTTTGAAGAAGTAGCGCTGGTGCTGGAATCTGGTGGCCCCACCTCTCCGTGCTTGGGGGCAATATATCGGGTGGCCCCACCTCTCCGGGCTTGGGGGCAATACAAGGCTGTTCTGCCGAGATGCGACACTGCACGGGTCCTCACTGTCAATTATCTACCCAGCATTTGACACCACCTTTTGGTGTCAACATAAAAACTCACAGCTCTGAAATAAAGTATTGGTTTGGGTTCAGAACCTTACCTAAGGAGCCACTTCTACACGTAACAATTTACAATAACACCATTTAGACAGGGTCAGATCTCTCTGACCATACAACACATCTTACCAAGTTGGTTTCCCATAGGATAAGTTCTCCCAGACTACATATTCATAAATATGTTTATTAGCTTCTTGCCCTAGGATATGATAGGTGATATGTTCCACTGATCTCAACACTTGATCTGTCCTTCCTAATCATTGCTGGAGTATATATATTGTTTGTCCCTAGAACCTGAACTAGGGCGGGGGGTCTAGAGCAAATCCTTACTTGTTGGTAAGGCTAGATTTCGATATGGCAGTATCAAATCACTCGAAACCTTAAACAATATTCAAAATATGCAAAGAAATAATTTCAATCTTACCAGATTATGAATAAAGAACACAGAAATGCTAGCAAAACTCAGCTGAGCTGCTGGCTATAGTATGGCGTCCCTGAACTTATTTCAATTTATTTCATTTGGAAATCACCACACTTGAAATTTACTGTGTCTATCACTGGACAACTATTGAGGAAGGGCAAAAAAGCTCGTCTGAGCGCGGATAATATGATTGTCTGTGGCCAATCAATGCCTTGGTTTTTTTAAATTCAAATTTCCTACACTAAAGTCATTTCAGTCATGCTTCAGTCAAGTATGGATTTTTATCTGTTAGTCCGTCCGTCTCTACTTGCGTTTTCACAAAAACGTACTTGTTTTTTTGAACCAACCTATCTTTCCCCTCTACAAATTTGCCTAAAAAGTTATTTTTAGCCACAGCTCCCACCAATGTCCCTTCTCTTTCATTCTAACTAGATTTGAACACTTGCGTCTCAAGGTCGCGATTTTTGTGCAAATAGTGATATGTTAGATTCAATGCAGTCTTTCGCTGATGTGAACAACACTGTCTTTTGTCATTATCTTCATTATTAGCTATCCGTCTGTATAAATAAAAGCATATTATTTCACTGCTCAGAATGGGCCATCCGGCCAGTTAATTTTTATATTCCTAACATTAATATTAAGAAAAAGTTACTTTTTAAATTTTGTAATATTTCAAGCATCTGCGTTTGCCGCTGAATTCAAATAAAAGGCTTGGTATCGCAAAAGCGTCCAATAAATGACTGTGGCGTATCATATCCAAGGTCCCTTCTGTCGAGTTCCTTACTTTATGTCAACTTGGGAAACGTGACTTTTCTCCGTTTCCCCCCCAATTGCGTCTCCTTAGCCTTGCTAGTCTCACGCAATTTTTTCAGTCATATTTTTTTCCTTTTGATCCGCCGTTCTCATCCCGTTCAAATGGTAACCGTTTTGATTTCCCGTCTAGCAAGTCAATTTTTATGGAGGGTGATGACCCGCGGTCAGGGCGATCATGTACTATCAGCAGCTTACGCATTATGTTTTTATCCTTACATTTTATCCTTTGGAGATATTTTTACGTTGTATCACTTGTTAATTTTATGACAACCTGATCTCCTGTTTTAAATTTCCTAATTCCACATAAGGAGTAGGTTTACTAAGTTCTGACTTACTGAGTTGTAACTTACTGTTTTTCTCACTTAGTAGTTTAATATTATCTCTGAGTTCAGAGTTTTCTTTTCTTAGAACACATAATATATCAGACTCTGAATCTACATAAGTCTTGGTCTCATTGGTCTTATGTTTAAAATTCTCATATTCTGCTTTCACAGTAACCAACTCATGAGTAAGAGATTGTTCTTTATCCTTCTTCTCTCTCAACTGGAGTCTCAATTTTGACATATCACGAACAAGACCCTTAATTTGAGCAACCTGTGATTGAATTCTGGCCTCCAAAGCCTCTTTTCCTTTACAAAACTTATCATTCATATCAGTACCCTTATCAGAACAGTAATCACTGATTTTGAAACTTTTATTCTGACATGCTGCAATGTTATCTTGCAGTACCAAAATCTCAGAGTTCAAAGCTTTATTCTCCCTAGAGGCAGTATCTAATGATTCCTTACATTTTGAAAAATCAACTGTTAATGATCGAAAATTAGATCCATCTACACCCACTTGTGATTTTAATACTTTCACCTCATCATATAACTCATCAATCAATCTTTCCCTATCATCAATGATTCTCAATAATCTATTTTCCTTCCAATACCATTTTTCTTCAATTGAGGACTGATTACCTCCTTCCATTTCTACCTCCTTTAGATTTTTCATAATAAAGTCCTGAAGAGATGGTCCCTGTAAACCAGACTTCTTTCCTTGCCTGAGAAAATACTCAATGGCAGACATGGTTATAAGATTATAAGTTTCTCAATACCTTATAGTAGTATATTATTTGTCAGTAACTATATTATGAACATATGAGCTTCATTAACTCAAAGTAACTATGATATTTACTATAGCCAGCGACAAGAACAGGTGACGATAAACAATGGATGGAACAAGCAAATGAAATGATATATTCACTTATACGACGCTATGAAACATATAAAAAGAAACTAAGTAGGTACTAGACATAATAATTAGAGAAATAAAATGTTTAAAGTAACATTACAATAATTTACGATACCAGTCGTCCTAAACTAACATTGAGACAGAGAGATGTTTAGATCACAAACGAATAAAATAGTGACTCAAAACGGAAAGTAATTTATTTAAATTAAATGACGTAGGCACGTGACGTCACAACTAGCACAAGCAAAGTGGTTATATGGCTGACTGAAGAAACATTTATTTCCTAACTCAAAAGAAAAATTAATAATCAGTTAGATCCTCAGTTAGCAAATATAAGCAATTATCCCTAAAAGTCGTTAAAATTGCTTAAATCTTCCAAAGGAATATAGAAGCAATGATAAGCCCTATCCATCCTCCCGCGAAGTTACATAAAATACATTGATAGTAAACACGTAATGATGAGTACTAGGACTGCAAAGTAAGACAGACAAGTGACAGTGGAGGAAGAATTGAAGACCAAAGCTAGCCAACTGGACAACACAATCTAGTCGAAAGCTCTAATTTAGACAAGAACTTATCTTCATGTGGTCATGCCATAGTGATCCTAAAAATAAACAAGATGCTCCCAGCTGTTTTGACTTGTTTTCATAGAGAAGCAGACTTGAACGGTTGAACGAAGATTTTCAAACGTGATATTTGAAAGAAATTCTGTTGAAATACTTCCCCGGTTGCTCTGGAGGTTTAACAAGTGTATGGATTGTCTCTCTGGTTCTATGTGCTCGTTCAGGATCAAAAATTGAATGACATTCGATCGATTTGATTCAGCGACTCAGCGACCGTTAATCGGAGTGAAGACTCGACCTTGACCTTCGTAACTTGATGTGTAAATTTGAGTTGCCAGCTTGGACTTGCGTCTTAATGAGACTTTCTTGAACTGTTCAATTTCCACTGTTACTTTGTCTGTGACGAACTGTATTGGTCTTGAAGTTGTTTCCACTAGAATTTTCCCAACTTGAAGCCTGATTCATGAACATTAGTTCGTTCAATTGGGTAACGGAAAAGATGAATTCTGAAAATTGTCCGAACACTTTCTGACACCAGTATGTTACGGTCTCCCGCTGTATCTTTTCTTGCTAGATGTTATTAAAAGATTCAGCACCGTTGGACGTGAGTTTATTGGGTTGCTTGTCAATATTTCAGATATTATAATTCATCTATTCTAATTCCAGTTTTCTAGTTCGAGTGCAGTTTTAAGCCATTCTGGTGTGATTAAATTATTATTATATTCAGTGTCGTTATTATATTAATCCTTCCACAGTGTTGGTTAGATTATAGTTAGTCTTAGAAAATACCTGTGATAATCTGGACTGACCTTGCAAGGATTAATGACAGTCACAGCACAGAGTGAGAACTTGTATAATTCAGGCAACCAACAAGTTCCATGGACGACTGAACAATTTAATATATACTTCTACACAATGGTGCAACAACAATTCACACATTTAAATTGGCTTCATCATAGTTCTAAGCTCTACACAATTGTTCCTCTCATAGACTTAGCTCGTCTGGGTTAACCGTTAAGTTTATAGCGTAATAGAGTGTGCAACCAACTCCTACCGAATCCGATCCTTAGAATTATTATCCCTTCACAATACTAGTGAGTACATTATCTGTAAATCTATAGATCCTGTCTATGTATAATTATTCAACGTCTTTGGCTTGCATCGCCCGGCCATAACTGCCGTGTATATAAGTTCAAGGTGAACGTAATCTACTTCGTTCGCGATTCTAATCCGGACTCTACATGGTCCTATAATCAATTTTGATACGGATCCTTACGCTATCTTACACTTTCCAGTGGATCTGCCGTTCCACATACATATTTAATCAGTGGCTATGCCACATATTCAAACACGATCCTTAAGTGGGTTTACCACACATTCCAACACTGCCGTTCGGCTCAATGGCCACACATAGACTAGAATGTAACTAGGCTAGACGCGTCATACATCGATCTGCGCGATTTCTGGTCTTATTCAATTGAGGAGTTCCGTGGTGCAGGCATGCCAATGTTTGCAACCATTCACATGTCTGCAAGCCGCGAAACAGTCCTCAACACATCCACTAAACCACAATTAATAACCCAAGGTGAACTGAATGATCCTGTAAGAGATCTGAATTTACCTAAAAACAAGGCGGAGCTTTTGGGTTCAAGATTGCAACAGTGGAATCTCCTGGAAGAAGATGTTACAATTTCTGTGTATAGGAACCGCCAGAAGCCGCTTATTACATTCTTTTTCAAAGAGGGTGACCTTTCTGCGTGCCACAACATTTCTGGTTTAATGGCAGCCCTCAAAATCAATTACATACCGGAAAAGTGGAGGCTTTTCATTGATTCATCAAAGACGAGTCTTAAAGCTGTTTTGTTGAATAATGGTAATGTGTTACCGTCAATTCTAGTTGGTCACGCAGTTCATATGAAAGAAACTTATGAAAACATTAAGCAGCTTTTGAAGTGTATAAACTACGATCATCATCATTGGTCACTTTACGGGGACTTAAAAGTGGTCGCTCTTTTGCTTGGACTACAGGGTGGATACACCAAGTACTGTTGCTTTCTCTGTGAGTGGGATAGCCGTGCACGAAGTGACCATTACATCAGAAGACATTGGCCAATCAGGCAGTCATTGCAGCCTGGCAGTAAGAACGTTGAGATCCCAGCACTTGTCGACACCAGCAAGATTTTGTTGCCACCCTTGCACATTAAGCTGGGTCTCATGAAAAACTTTGTCAAGGCAATGGAGAAAACAGATGGGACTTTCAAATACCTCATCGGAAAATTTCCAAGACTGAGTGAAGCTAAAATAAGAGAGGGAGTATTTGTTGGTCCGCAAATTCGAAAACTTCTTCATGATGACGAGTTTCTTTGCGTGTTGCATGGCATGGAAAAAGCAGCATGGCTAGCATTTAAGTCAGTGGTGGACAATTTTCTTGGAAACAACAGATCTGATAATGACAATGAAATTGTAGAAAATCTCCTTCTGAAGTATAAGAGTCTTGGCTGCAACATGTCTTTGAAAATTCATTTTTCTGGATTCTCATCTGGATTTCTTTACGTCAAACTGTGGAGCGGTCAGTGATGAGCATGGTGAACGATTTCACCAGGACATTGCTGCTATGGAGACAAGATATCAAGGCAATTGAAGCCCTTCAATGCTTGCTGATTACTGTTGGACTGTGACAAGAGACACCTCATCGATTGACTACAAGAAGCAAGCAAAGAGAGCTCGAACAGTGACTAAATAATGACGGAATGGGTTCAAATGTGCCTTTTTAAAACATGATATGTGAACTTTAAATAATGTTTTTATTTTTTCTATCATTTTATGTTGAAATATCAATTAATTTAGTATGTAACCACAATTTTTATAATGCTAAAGTAGAAAGACTAGCTGCTCACCCCAGAGAATTAAACAAGCATACATTATTTGTATTACTGTAATGTAAATTCATCATTAAAAAATAAAACCAAAGCAAATTGTTGAATTTCATTATGATACTTGAAATCAGCATGTCAAAATAAATAAGAAATGGTATATTTAATTTCTGGTACAAATAACTTTTGAAAATTTGTTGACGAGTGTTATTTAAGTGCATGTCATAGCGCTTTCATTTCTTCACATTCTCATATATAACACAGTATGTTATCATTATAAATAAATTATTTAATGTAAAACCAGTAACGGTAGTCATGTCTCAAATTAACTCGTAAAAACGTGGTTTTTGAACACGAATACTGTCACGGATTGCCTCCCATGCTTTGCAGTAGTGGCCCAACAGTGGCCAAAACTCTATAGTATTTAAATGGGTCGACAAAGGTGTCTACCTTTGCACAAGATTACTCTTTGCAGAGATGTAGATAGATGAAGAGCCTTCACAAGATATTTTCAGAAGTCAAGAACAATGTTGCATTGGGCTGAACAATTGTTAACTTATATCTGATCCGTCGCCTTTTGTGAAGGATTTAAGCAATGGTTTTAGCCCGTTCAAGCCCACAGCTAAGTAATTCATCGAATTTCCTCTTATGACTCTTCTTCTTCTTTGATCCTTAGCCGCAGACCGTCAAAGCTGTCAGTGGCCATTACGCCTGGTGGCGTCTTGTAGCGCAACTACAAATTGATTCCACTTTGCTCGGTCGGCGGCCATCCTTCGTACAGTGACCCAACTCTGGTTCATTCTTTGCATCTCAGCCTCCACAGTCCTCCGCCAAGTTGTTTTTGGTCGGCCTCTCTTTCGTTTTCCTTCAGGGATCCATAGCATAGCTGTTCTTGTGATGGCATCTGGGTCACTTCTGAGGACATGGCCAACCCAGCTCCAGCGTCTGCCAGCTATGATGGTGTGCATGTCCTCTTGCTTGCTCCGAGTAAGCAGATCTTGGTTGGTGATGGTATTTGGCCAATAGATTCGGTGAATTTTTCTTAGGCATGTTGTGTGAAAAGAGGACAATTTCGACATTTCCTTCTCTGTAACTCTCCAGCTCCCCGCGCCATAGAGAAGCACAGAAAGAACACAGCTCTGATATAATCCTAATTTTGTGCTTGTGCTGTACGGAGAGGACTTCCAGATGTTGTTTAGACTAAAAAAGGCTGTTCTTGCTTTGTTCATTCTGTTGTTGATGTCTTTGCTTGCTCCGCCGTCTGGTGTTACTATGCATCCTAGGTATGTGAAGGCATCTGTCTGTTCCAGTTGCTGATTCCTTACTGATATGGGCTCAGGGTTGCTCACATTGAGCGTCATGACCTCTGTCTTCTTTAGGTTGATGTTCGAGCCCACCTGCTGGCTATACTTATTAAGTCTATCCGTTTTTTCCTGGATATGTTGATGCGAATGTGCTAGCAGTGCAATGTCATCTGCATATTCCAGATCTCCAAATTTAGAAAATGTAGTCCATCTTATTCCTCTTGGATTGCCCTCTGTTGTCTTATGGCTCTGTATATGTAATTATATCTCTAGATGTCTATACATATGTATTTATTAAAGAATCATGCTCATACATTTGCTTTCATACTTATATAACTGAATAAACGATTATTGTTTTAGTTTTAAAATAACAGTTAACAAGTTTAATAATCAATTTTTCTTTATCAGTTAAGATAAATATGAATCATGGGTGAAATTTAAATGGATATAAAGTTTCTCGTCATCGAGACTTGATAATGGATGTATAATAGTCCTTTTGCTGGTGCTCGCTTTTATAAGAACTTAGCTCTAAGTGAGTCCTGTCGCCTTGGTTTCCGTCACTTCTTTTAAGACGAGGGCTCTTCTCCACACAATTTGCTTAGTGTAAGTGGTTAGAATTGATGCTCTTCTCTCACGCTTAGTGGCGTAGAATGTTAGTACCACAAACCGTCTGATTGATGTCCACCCACCAATGTTAATCTCCCAGAAGAATTAACTTCCTGAGTACACAGTATAGCTCAGGGAAGATGATGAAAAATCACCAATATTCTTCTGGGTATTAAGCTGGGAAAATGTGTCTGGACAGCGCGAACAATGATTTGTGCACTAACATCAACAAGTTACATATATTTCACAAAATGATATTATACACTTGGGGCACATGTGGTGTAATCATCACTCATCACTGCTCCAGACGGATTCTGGGGTCACCTCTGCTGTCGGTTTTTCTGTACGACTAGCAAGAAAAAAATCACAAGCGGTTGCTGTAGTGGTTATGAATATATTTTTTTCATATGTTGAGGTTGCCAGCCTCATACATATATATATATATATAAATATAAATATATATATATATATATATATATATATATATATATATATATATATATATATATATATATATATATATATATATATATATATATATATATATATATATATATATATATTTGTAAAATAAAGGTTTACACTTACCGCAAAAATTTTGTGTTATACAATCTCCTCGCACAGGTTAGAATGGACATAAGCAATTTAGGTTATATGCTTATGAATCACTTGGTCTGGAAATATTGACGGGTGAATCTGCGAAACATTTGGTCTGAGAAAGTTTCTCTTATGACGGGTGATCTAATTCCTTAGGTTTCCAGTCTTGGTATTTAAAGTCCTGGTCCTTTAAGTTTACAGTCTTTGTATTTAAATATGCGGTGTCACAGCGCTATTTAGCAGTGCATCTGTAGTATTGTGTTCGGCCAGAAAGTTAGTCGGGCAACGCCGGGTCTAGCCGAACGGGTATGTCATGTGACTACCGGAAGCCGGGAAATCAAGCGCAAATGCAAGGAGTGATAATCTGGCCGCCGTCCTGGATGGACGCTGATATTTCCCTTTGCCAGCAAGTTAGCTGTGAAATTCGTGTTACGGACTATGTGTGCTGAATGCTTGCCATTTTGGTTCTGGTAGATTATGACGTGTAATTCTTGATCTGTGTAGTGTCTAGTGGGTATTTTCTACATTCCGTAAATTTATAAGTTGACAATGATTTTAGTATGTCTTGGTCACAGTTTTCCCGCTCAGGTGAGCAATAGTCATTCCAAGGTATTCTCAGTGTAAGTCGTACTGTCGTGTATGATGATGATAGATTGAGCTGTTATGCAAGTTTATAGTGGAATACCATTATTATCCGCCTATGCCGGTCCTAAGCCCGGATGAAAAAGGAGGAGGGCGGCCTGTATGGAGGCCGTAAGGAGGCAGCCCCTCCACCATGCAAAGGCACAACAGGCCAATCACCTGTTTGCTTTAAACTATGATTACGAGCAATATAAGACCACAAAAGCCAGATCCAAACCTCAGAAATGAGGTATCTGAGGAAGGTGGTTGACGTAACAAGAAGAGACATGGGTCCGATAGGATAGTCTGGCGCTCTCTCTTCCAAACTTCTACACCTCAAGGTAGAAGGGGAACGACTAAGTAAGTAAGTTATTTTGATGCGTTGTTGGCCGTGTGTGGCCGTATTGTGTGTGCTTATAATTAAAGGGAAGTACATGTAGAGGGTGTCGATTACTTATGTCAGCCATTGTTGTGTGGTGTCATACTTCTAGAAGAACGAATATTGTTATTATAAATCCACACTGCAGTGGCGCAACCATAGCAAATTGGTTCTTGACATGCGGTTGTCGCGAGATGGTAGATGGTTATTGAATTTAATAAGATATCCTGGACAAAATGTGTATCAGATGATACCAGGATAGTGCCAGATAAGAATCTGGTCTTATCAGTAATACCCCTTTCTCTGAAAAGAGTAAAGATGTATAAACAACAAAGGAAGGGTGAAGCTGTATAAGTTCCCAGAGAAGATGGTAATGTAGTACTCTGAGTCCTTATGTGCTACCTCTCCAGATCCTCCTCTGTTAATATGGTGGTTATTATTGTTTTTGACTCTGCTAGGGGTAATTAATTAATTTAATTAACCAACAAAGACTGTAACTTAACTTAAAGAATTTAAGTAAGTGTGATGGTAAATATTTACAATTTAATTTGTACAGTTTCTCTTTTCTGTTTGAAAAGTTTTAAAAGAAATGATCTTCTTTCTTCTTCTTTGATCCTTAGCCGCCGACCGTCAAAGTTGTCAGTGGCCATCACGCCTAGTGGCGTCTTGTAGGGCAACAACAAATTGATTCCCCTTTCCTCGGTCGGCGGCCATCCTTCGTACAGTGCCCCGACTCTGGTTCATTCTTTGCATCTCAGCCTCCACAGTCCTCCGCCAAGTTGTTTTTGGTCGGCCTCTCTTTCGTTTTCCTTCAGGGGTCCATAGCATAGCTGTTCTTGTGATGGCATCTGGGTCTCTTCTGAGGACATGGCCAACCCAGCTCCGGCGTCTGCCAGCTATGATGGTGTGCATGTCCTCTTGCTTGCTCCGAGTAAGCAGATCTTGGTTGGTGATGGTATTTGGCCAAAAGATTCGGTGAATTTTTCTTAGGCATGTTGTGTGAAAAGAGGACAATTTCGACATTTCCTTCTCTGTAACTCTCCAGCATTCCGCACCATAGAGAAGCACAGAAAGCACACAGCTCTGATATAATCTTAATTTTGTGCTTGTGCTGTAGTGAGAGGACTTCCAGATGTTGTTTAGGCTAAAAAAGGCTGTTCTTGCCTTATTCATTCTGATGTTGATGTATTTGCCTGCCCCGCCGTCTGGTGTTACTATGCATCCTAGGTATGTGAAGGTGTCTGTCTGTACCAGTTGCTGATTCCTTACTGATATGGGCTCAGGGTTGCTCACATTGAGAGTCGTGACCTCTGACTTCTTTAAATTGATGTTCAAGCCCACCTGCTGGCTAAACTTATTAAGTCTATCCGTTTTTTCCTGGATGTGTTCATGTGAATGTGCTAGTAGTGCAATGTCATCTGCATATTCCAGATCTTCCAATGTAGAAAATGTAGTCCATCTTATTCCTCTTGGACTGCCCTCTGTTGTCTGGCGCATCACCCAATCTATGACTGTTAAAAATAGAGTGGTTGATAAGGGACATCCCTGTCGTACTCCTGTCTTCACCTCAAAGGTTAGGTTGCTCTGTCCAACACTACACGTAAAGTTGGCATAGAGGTTTTTTATGATTGACACTATGCAGCTTGGAATTCCATAAGCCCTCAGTATTTTCCATAAACTGTCCCTATGTATGCTGTCAAAAGACTTTTCAAAATCAAAGAAAATAATGTACAGCTGTTTTTGCCATTCTGAGCACTGCTCTATAATGTTCCTGAGAGTGAATATATGGTCTACACATCTTCTGTTCTTTCTAAATCCTGCTTTTTCTTTCCTCAGTTTGTAGTCTACAGCTTTTGAAATTCTCTGTATAATTATCCTACCTAGTATTTTGCTGGGAACTGAGAGAAGAATGATTCCTCTCCAATTATTGCAGTCTGAAAGATCTCCCTTCTTGGGCAATTTGACAATTATTCCTTTGTTCCACTCTGATGGTGTTGTCCTCATTTTCCAGACTTGTGCAAACAGTGGTTCTAATAGTTCTGCTGCTAGCTCCGGGTCTGTCTTAAATAGCTCTGCATTTAAGTTATCATGGCCAGGAGCTTTTCCGTTCTTTAACCCTTTGATTGCTGTGATGATTTCTTCTTTTCGTGGAATGTCTGTATTTACATCTAGATCGTTTTCAGCCCCAGGAACATTCAATTGTGTCTCTGGTGGTTCTATGTACAGAGTTTCTCTGAAGTGCTCTGCCCATCTTGTTTCCTGTCCCTCTGCTGTCGTGATGAGATGTCCTTGCTTATGATGATAGGAAACTCTTTACAGAGCGATACAACAGGAAGCAATCTGATCATCAGAAGGAGTCCCCCCTTCCGACAAGTGTTTCGGCCCGATTACTCTTTTACACTCTAAGGGGGGCGGGCCCACTTGGGTCATGACTCCCAAGCGTCTCAGCTTCCTGTTGTCTTGTATCGAAAATGAACCAATTTCACTTATGGTAGAAACTTTTAAATCCACAACGCCAGCCGTGGAGGCAATTGTGAAAGTAACAAAGAGAAGACAAATTATTCCGTTCGTTCCGTCGCCCTTCACAACTAGCGCGCAGCCGACGAGCCTTAGCCACTGCGCACCGCAAGCCACTGAAATGTTGTACCTGACACTCCCTATAGTATACATCGCCTGTTGCCCCAGAGTCGCAGCCCTTTCACTAGTACACCAAAAAAACTCAGCGTTGTGGACTTGATGTTTTCTGTACCGCAGCGTTTATTGTCACGATTTCCATTGCCCATTGCGGTTGTTCCACAGCCAGCCTGATGCCTTTTCGGCAGTTTCACTAAGCCTCTTCAGTGCCCTTGTTCTAGACTGTCCCTTCAGCCCCAACAGTTTCAATAAATCATACACTGATGCAGCCACAAGCCCACTTGCGCCCACTTCAACCGCCATGACCCTTGCACTGAATCCATCGTGTCTCAGATCCGCGGCCAGATCGCTATACTTGGCCGCTTGGAATGAATGTTGCTCGTCTAATCTGGATTCAAATGGCACGGTCAATTCAATCAGTATGACCTGAAGCGTTGCTGAAGAATGAAGCAC
The DNA here is from genome assembly GCA_024509875.1 of Oreohelix idahoensis. NCBI lineage: Eukaryota > Metazoa > Mollusca > Gastropoda > Stylommatophora > Oreohelicidae > Oreohelix > Oreohelix idahoensis. The sequence goes on from JAMPIV010012253.1 coordinate 367,086, forward strand.
TATATCCGGCCGTCTCCGCGATTTTCTGATACTCTCTGGATATGCCCCCCGTCCAGGTAGGTCTACCGCCATCTCCCAGTTGTTTGCACAGTCAAGAAGAGATGGTAAACTGCTACCAGGTTTACTCGGTTTGGGGTGTGCTGACTTTCCTGCCCTCAGAAAGTATGTGTTTGCGGTGTCTGGCCGGACTTTGCTATTCGCTTTCATTCTTGCCTGATCTATTGTCGCAGCAAGCTCATTTAGCACTTTGTTATGGCGCCAAGTGTATCGCCCTTGCCCTAATGCCACCTTACACAAGACATCACACTCTTAGTGAGAGATGATAGTAGAAGTAGATTTCCACGAGTGAGATGGTAGAAATTTATAGAGGCTGTCCCGGAAAGCGAGAATCTTCTCTCTCTCCGCCTATCTTCTACAACAGATCCAGAGGAGTCAGACATTCTATAAACTACATATATATTAATATATATAATACCACTCACGTGCACACACACACAATTGACGACATATAGACGCACACACGTGGGAAAACTATAACAATGATTATATATATATATTTGAAACGAGCTGACCCGACACACTGATTAAGTTCAAGGGAATTTTTAATTATCAGAAAATCCCATCACAACACATAAAATTACATCAAAGCATATACAAATAGTCATAAAGTCAAGAAAGATGCTACAAGAATGATAGACCCACAGTATGATCTTATCCTTCGATGTATGCCCACAGTCCTGTTAGAAGAAAGTGATAGCCCCAAGGAATCAAGGATACATTAGCGGTAATCTAATGATTTTCTCTTTTTAAAGGTATGAACAAACTTAGATATTAGTATGATCGATCGTAAGGAAAAGTATCTTGTTTGCAACAAAACTTGCAATAAGAAATTACAAAGTGGGTGAAATTTGGTATACCATAAAAAAGAGTCACTCGTTCCTGATTTCTCTCGGTTCATTCATCAGGGCCCTGTCGTGCATTTCTCACTTTCTTACCCTATAGCTTGCTGTTGTTCGCCGTCTGGCGCACGTTATGACACAATCTGTTTTATCGTTTCATGAAGCTCTGCAGATCTTGGTTTCATCCAATTTGTCCGGGGAGCGTCCTCTTCAGGCAATGATTTTGTTCAGATTTTAAGTTAGTGTCACTTTATCAGTTTAGGTAAGAAATAGTTTTCATGCGGGCTCACATGATCAGAATCACGAGGTTTCCACTACTTAGGAACAATGTCAGGTTTGTAACTTCGATCAAAAGGTAAAATTCTTGGTCACACCACAAGTTGACATAATTTGCGGAACGTTACTGTTTGTAATAGTTTACTTGCCACAAGGGCTGAACTGTACTTAAGTTTTCTCAGGAAGAATAAAATCTGGCGCAATAGGCCCGTTATGTCATTTCGCCTTTAAAATTCTTGTAAAGATTTTGCACCAAGTCTTTTAATGAAAATGTTTTAGTTCTTCTCATATATTACTCATCAGTACTTAACGCTGGCAAAGTTTGGGTTAACCCCAGTTTTCTTCACTAATTAGAGGATAAAACACATATAAAATAATTATACATACTATGTACTTGTTATAACTTACTTTTTAAACTGCAAGCGTAGCGCTTGACTTATCGTTTAAATTCCTGTAAAGTAGTTATATTTAAAAAAATCAATCATCATGAATTAGGAATACATATGTATCCCGTCAATACTCACTGATGTAGCATTTCAGTTATAAGTTAATTTTAAAATATATTCTTGTCTGATTATTTAGCAGTTAAATTTAATTTCTTATAGCTACCTGGTTTTAAGCTAGAAATTATAATTTATTCTGCTTTCCACTGAAACACGTCAGCTAGAGAATATAACAGACTTATAAATTAAGCAGTCTGCACAAAAATCTAACTAGTGAAATATGAAATAAGCGATTTAACACTTTAAACACTTAACAAAATACTAGATTTCTAATATATAATATTTACCTCCGCACAGAACTATAGATTAATACCACGAACTAGAATCATTCAATAGAATAGTAGTCTAGAACTCGGCAAAATGTTGCCCAGAAACTAAAGACTTTTCAATACATAAGATATTTCTTCTAGCCTGGCGATCTGTCTACTGCAGATTTAGGAGTACGAATGAAATTCAATTTACAGCTCCTGGGTAGATATATGTAACAGGACAAAGGAGTTGAATGTTCTGTTCTATTGCCAAGTACTGTTTGTTTGGAGTCTCTTGTGTTGTATATAATTTCGTTCTCAGCATTGCACCTTTATATGTGTGTTGTTTATGTTGTTCTAACTGTTCCTGCAACGTCTGGATAACAGTGTTAGTTTTGTTTATTTGTTTTATCAGTTTGATTTCTTGTTCTTATATCTTTTCTTGTGTTTTGGATGACCCGCGTCCTGTCTTTTATTGTGTTTTTTAATAAGTCCCAATATCCTGCAATATTTTGTTCAGGGGTCTGTTCTGTGTATCCTAATATGAGCTGCGTTATTTCCTTTGTGAAGAAATCATGTTTAAGTAAACTGTTGTTAAACTTCCAATGTGGGGATCTTTTAGATGTTATAATGGGCGTCCCTACACCTAACACTGTATAAACCGCTTTATGGTCTGTGAAGTCAAGTGTGCTGTTAAAATGTTGTGTTTCCTGTACCTTGTAAATATCTGACGTATATATCCTATCTATCATAGATGCTCATCGTAAGCCCGGGTGTGTCATATCTATGTAAGTGTACGATCTATTATTTGGTTCAACACTTCTAAAGGCTTCATTCAGACTATGCTTTTTTTTTTTAAATTACCCCTGGGGCTCAAAGTGAGGTCTATTGACTTTATTTAGTAGAATGTGTGAATTGTGTGTGATCCCGGCCCTGTCTAAGACACTTTGATCTTAGCCAAAAGGCCGGATGCTCTTCTAATTTTTTTTTAATAAAACATTTACCATATATGTTTTATTCATTCAAAGCAGATGTCACAAAATGTAGCCAGGACTTCCCTTCTGTTACATAGCAGTTATTTGCTCTGTTCTGCATGGGAAGCATTATTTAACTTTTTGTTCGCCCTTCTTTTCCAAAGCCTCCAACAGCTGTTGATAATCAATATGTTTGAGCAAATCGTATATTTTATACATGCTGCTGATGTAACTGTGATTTAAACAAAAAACATACACACACACTCTTTGGTCAGAAAGTATATGTGTTTGTTTAATAACAATTAAGAATTTGTGTACGTGAACATGTATGTATTTATGTTAAGGAACCTCTATGAAGAGGGTGAATTTGTGTATAACACTGAACTGATAAGAAACTCAACTAGAACAGGTTTTAGACGGAAACAATAAGTGATAGGAAGCTCTTTATGAATATGTACAGAACACTGAAATGATAAGAAACTCAATTAGAACAGGTTTTAGACGGAAACAATAAGTGATAGGAAGCTCTTTATGAATATGTACAGAACACTGAAATGATAAGAAACTCTACAGGACATCATTACAACTGGGGTAATCTGATCATCAGAACAGTATTATTTAAATAATATTAAAATCAACAGAAACAGTGGCCTGACCTCTCTTATGCGACACTCTTTGAAATGAGTTATAGACAGTCTGTCAGAACTTTAAGAATCATGTTATTATATTGTGCGACATATCAACAATATAAGAGTTAAGTCCATATTTAGAGATCCTATTCACTGTGATACTGGTATGACAAGATAGATAGCTGCAAGAATTTTGTCTTCATTAAAAATTTATTCATCTCATCTCATAATCAGAACCTCTTCTATCCCGTAAAACGAAGTGTAGAGGTGACCCAAAGAGCACAAGGCTCCTGGGCAAAACATGTAACCAAAATGTTTGACAAACAGGTGATTAGCCCATTGTGTTAAAAATTTATTAAAACCTCAAAATATGGTAGAAAGTTACATGTGCTTGAAGAAAGTAAGTCTGCAATATCAAGGAGTGTGACAAAAGTCCTGAAAATTAGGATCTCCGTAATGTGTCAGAAAAAGTAATCACTTTCAAATGCATTTTAAATCAATTTAAGATCATTTCTATTACTAACAATTTAAAGACAAATAACATTTTGTAAGTAATAACACCCCAAAATCAAAATTTTTAACAACAATACGATTTAGTTTTTCATGATTTTTCTGAAAGTAAGCAAGCTGACCTGGGCCTCATTTTGTGCGGATATCACAAACACAACCTACATGAAGAAATACACACATACATAAAACACTTGGAACAGTAATGTGGCATGTAAGAAGATCACATACGCCAAATCTCTTTCAACAGTCATTCATGTTAAGTATGTCCAGTGATGATATTTTTTCTTCCCAGCTATCTCTGATTCTCACAATCTTCTCCCTCCCCTTATTATCACTGCCTCACACACACTTATCAGTCATCAAGATCAAGCTCCAAGACTTCAATCTCATCTAGTAAGTGCTGTTTCTTTTTCACTTTCTCCAACTGTTCTTTTTCTGGATTCTTCAGTTCCCCGGAAGTAATTTTAGCCTTCAAATCCTCAATCTGACGCAACTTTTTCTTAAGATTCTTAATAATTTCTTCTTGTGTGGATTTCGACTCTGTTGCAGCATTGACCTTTTCTGACGAAATCTTTACGCTGGACACGGTTTGGTTGCAGAGTCTACATTAGACACACCATTGCTGCTTTCTCTTTTCTTTGCGTTTTGTATTCTTTTTGGCTGACTTGGATAGTGCAGCTGGAACTTCTACCTGGACCTGTTTCACTTTCAGAATGTCTTCTGGATTAAGGCCAACAGGATAGTCTGGTGTGCTCTTAACCCACTGTGTTCCTTTTGTTTCAAACGCTGGAACTTCATCTTGAGGAATGTAACCGTCTTTGATCCTTCTTGGTTTTCTCCATGACCCATCAGGTCTTTGTGTTGCTTTTTTTTTTTTTTGCTTTTTTTTTAAATACCCCTTCTGGGGACATTCTACTAAATAAAGTCAATAGACCTCACTTTGAGGTCTATTGACTTTATTTAGTAGAATGTGTTAATTGTGTGTGATCCCAGCACTGGTTAAGACCAAGGTTGTCACTCAAGTTCTAGAGATAAACCCAGATTTTCTTCTTAAAAAAACCCAGAAATACCCAGATTATTATATGCCTCAAATACACGGGATAGACGATGCTTACACAATCTTTTAGTACAACTTTAGCACAAATACGTTGTGTGCTACCAATTTTTATTTATTTCTTCATTTTTATTTTATTACCAAAAATTTACAATTATATAAAAATGATTTTATTTACATCCCAATATATGAACTCTTGAAAACGAGATATTTTAACAGTAACATACTTATAGTAGTTACATTAACAAAATGTTCCTCAAATCAAATATAAAATGTTAGTTGTAACTTGTTACTGTTGAAAGTTGTCACTTGTCACCGACTCGGCATTTATGCTGACAACTTCTCCTTCGTCAAGATTATATGCATGAATTGACAACGTGGAATCTTGATTGTGGAGTTCCGAAATCTTTGCATATCTCTGCCGACAACGTCCTTCACGCACATCTTCAACCACGCTTTTATTAGGATTAAACTTATGACCAATTCTTCAGTTCGCTGCCTGTTAGCCATTCCTCACAAAAAGCCTCCTGATACCATGGCTTCACTTTTTTACGCGGTGGCGTGTGTGTCGTCATGCTGCTACAACTACCCAGTGTACCTTCATCATCGCTCATTTTAAAATCTTATTATAACAACAAAAAAAACAACAACAATATGTTGTTTATCTGCTTAAGTCTAAAATTTAAAAATAATGCTTTAAAACACATCGCAAACATGACTGAGTATTGTAGATGACAGCCATTAACAGAATAACAGGAAATAGATAGTTGATGTAAATGAGTACAAAAAACAACGCCATTGATGTGGTTAAAAAGAAGAATTAAATTTAAGTCGAATAAAAAATATACTGAAGCACATTAAAAACGCACCACTATTATATATACTGATGCCGAGAAGATGGAAAAAAAGTGTGGGAATGGATTTTCCCCGTGTTTGTCATGAGATAGAGAGCGAATTGCTGCTGGAATGGAAAGTGCATGATCCAACCCACGGGTTTGTGTACAGATTACATGAAAACAATGAAAGTTACATGTGCAACACGATTCCCAACAGCTATAACCCTGAAAATGTGTACGTGTTGTCGCAGTATACTCGGTATAAAAAAGCCGTTGAGACAAAACACCCAGTACATGTGCTTGAAATGCCACGACTATCTGAAAACGACCGCCAACGAGCCATTGGTATGTTGGAGACCGGAATGAGCTCGCGGGCCATTGCCAGAAGGATGAATTGCCACCACAGCACTATTGTACGTCTGAATGAACGTTACGGAACCACTGGCAGTGCCCGGGATAGACTTCGGAGTGGCCAACCACGAGTTACTACGCCTGCGCAAGATCACCATATTGTGCTGAGTCACCTAAGGAATCGTTCTCTCCCGGCAAGTCAAACAGTAAGAGCAATAGTGGGTAGACGTGGGCAAGTCTCTCGAATGACAGGCATACGACGACTCAGAGATACAGGCCTTACTGCAAGACGACCTTATGTTGGGCCAAACTTGACTTACAGACATCGTCAGCAGCGCCTGCAAGGGCAGAGCAACATGTCAGATGGACTAGACTGCAGTGGAATGCTGTCCTATTCACAGACGAGAGCAGATTCAACATATCCTTTGCTGATGGACGTATGCGGATTTGACGACGGTGTGGAGAGCGCTTTGCAGATTGCTGTGTTCGTCAGCATAACCGATTTAGAGGTGGCAGTATTCACATTTGGGGAGGATTCAGTTTTCACCATCGCTTGCCTCTTCACGTCTTCCGTGGAAATGTTAATGCTGTGACATATTGAGATGAGGTTCTGGATGCATTGGTTGCTTCTGCGTTCACAAATTATCCAGACTTGCAGATTCTCCAGCAGGATAACGCACGTGCGCACACTGCATGCATTACGCAGCAATATCTACAGCAGCAGAACATTGTGACGATTGATTGGCCTGCCCTATCACCAGACATATCCCCTATAGAACATCTGTGGGACGAGCTTAAACGCAGAGTCTACAGGCAAGGTTCTCCAGCTAATCTGCAACAGCTCGAAGCTGCTCTTACACGTGAATGGGACTTGATTCCCCGGAATTTCCTTCAGAGACTTGTGCGTTCCATGCGGAGCCACTGCCAAGCTTGTTTGCAAGCACACGGTGGACATACCAGATACTGAGGATAGTGTGAATGAATTTTTTTATTGGTTGCATTTTTGGTTTTCTCCCTTGCCTGCACAGAATGCAATGAATTTCATAACAATCAAATGTACAAATTAATGACCAGCATGGATTCATAGGAACATGAATAAAGATTCCAAATATGTAAACTTGTAAACACTTATATTTACATTTCACACTCTGTTCCTGGATTATACAGGTGGTGCGTTTTTAATGTGCTTCAGTATATATATATATATATATATATATATATATATATATATATATATATATATATATATATATATATATATATATATATATATATATATATATATATATATATATATATATATATATATATATATATATATATATATATATATATATATATATATATATATATATATGTCATAAAATTAACAAGTGATACAACGTAAAAATATCTCCAAAGGATAAAATGTAGGGATAAAAACATAACGCGTAAGCTGCTGATAGTACATGATCGCCCTGACCGCGGGTCATCACCCTCCATAAAAATTGACTTGTTAGACGGGAAATCAAAACGGTTACCATTTGGAGGGATGAGAACGGCGGATCAAAAGGAAAAAATTCACGTCCCCAAAATTGACACGAGGTACGGAAACGGACGCTTTTGCGATACCAAGCCTTTGATTTGAATTCAGCGGCTAAACGCAGATGCTTGAAATATTACAAAATTTAAAAAGTAACTTTTCTTAATATTAATGTTAGGAATGTAAAAATTAGCTGGCCGGATGGCCCATTCTGAGCAGTGAAATAATATGTTTTTAATTTTACAGACGAATAGATAATAATGAAAATAATGACAAAAGACAGTGTTGTTCACAACAGCGAAGGACTGCATTGAATCAAAAGTGTCGCTATTTGCACGAAAATCGCGACCTTGAGACGCAGGTGTTCAAATCTACTTAGCATGGAAGAGAAGGGATATTGGTGGGAGCTGTGTCTAAAAATAACTTTTAACGACAAAATTTTGGAGGGGAGAGAAAGGTTGGTTCAAAAATCAAGTACGTTTTTGTAAAAACGCAAGTAGAGACGGACAGACCAACAGATAAAAATCCATACTTGACTGAAGCATGACTGAAATGACTTTAGTGTAGGAAATTTGAATTTAAAAAAAAACCAAGGCATTGATTGGCCACAGACAATCATATCGGCGCTCAGACGCGCATTTGGGGCCATTCCTCAATAGTTGTCCAGTGATAGACACAGTAAATTTCAAGTGTGGTGATTTCCAAATGAAATAAATTGAAATAAGTTCAGGGACGCCATACTATAGCCAGCAGCTCAGCTGAGTTTTGCTAGCATTTCTGTGTTCTTTATTCATAATCTGGTAAGATTGAAATTATTTCTTTGTATATTTTGAATATTGTTTAATGTCCGAGTGATTTGATACTGCCATATCGAAATCTAGCCTTACAAACAAGTAAGGATTCGCTCTGGACCCCCCGCCCTAGTTCAGGGTCTAGGGACAAACAATATATAAACTACAGCAAGGTTTAGGAAGGGGTGATCAAGTGTTGAGAACAGTGAATCATATCACTTATCCTATTGTATGGCAGTGAGATAATGCACCTATTTCAGAATCTGTAGACTGGGGAAACTTACCCTATGCGAAACCAACTAGGTAAGATGTGCTGTCTGGTCAGAGAGAACTGACCCTGTTTATGTGGTGTTATTGTAATGTGTTATGTGTAGAAGTGGCTTATTAGGTAAGGTTCTGAGCAAAAACCCATACTTTATTTCAGAGCTGTGAGTTCGATCTTGACACTAAGGTGGTGTCAAATGCTGATTAATAATTGAAGTGAGGACCCGTGCAGGGTACATTTCGACAGAACATCTGTGTATTGCTCAAGCACGGAGAGGTGGGGCCATCATATTCCAGCACCAGAACAAATCTGGCAAAGTTAAGTAGGCTAGCTTGCCTGCTGAACTTACACCAACTTCATAAAACTAGCACCCAAGAGAATTTACTACTGAAGCATCCCATTTCCTTCCATCATTAATGGACAATGCTGTGTAGGCATAAACAGGGAGGGATGAAGCCACCCCAACAGCACATCCATTCATAGTTTTCCCAGGAAAATTAACATTACGAACAGTAATACTATAATTAATCTTGAAGATTGCATATGTAAACATCTTTCATTTAACATGCCATTTATTCATGCCATTCATTCATAAATTTCAAAATCTTTGCATAAGTTCTGGCCAAAATAAAACCTTGGTTCAGAACAAATAAATTTAAAAAAAGATTTTCTATTCTAAAGTTAACCAGCTGAATTTAGTTCATTGTGTTATAAATTTTATTGATAGTATTAGATTTAATTAATATCTGTGTGTGTGTTTGTATATGTCCATACAACACATTGCATTCAGTACCCTAGATTTTAACGTAGCCACATTCATTAGTAAAAAAAGATATGTGTGAGGTCATAAAGTGGTAGCACGAAAGGGCCTTCTGTATATTCACAGCTACAATTATCTCAGGAGCCTTCACAGCTGACCTCACGCATCACACTAGGTGATAACACCACCATACAATACCATCAAAATCCACTACATATATTGGGGTCTTGTCCAGGGATAATTAGCCCAACAGTAATATAAGGATCTCCTGGTGGGAGAAATAAAATTAGGGGAACAAAATTGTAAAATTCCCTTAAAATTAAAAGTGTCCCTTTAAATTAAAAGGGCAATTAGAAGTTGGTGAATCTTCACAGCCAGTAATAATTAATTAGTTAACTGGTTAGTTGGAATTATTTAGACTATAGTAATTAGAAGTAATCTAGTGGTTAGAGATTTATCTTGTATATTATTATATTGTCTAAAAAGTATGGCGGAGCTAGCAAAATTCCGATCAGCTGCTGTGCTGACCGCAAAGGAGATGGGAATGGATGGTCAGATTTTAATTCAATACGTAACGGCTGAATGTGATAAATATATTGAACGGGAAGAAAGGAGATTAGAAAAAGAGGCTGAAAGAAAATTAGAGTCTGAAAGGTTGGCTGAAGAGAAGAGGTTAGAGGCTGAGACTAAGAGGCTGCAGATTGAGGCAGAAGACAAACGACAGCAAAGGGAGGCAGAAGATAAAAAGGCCGAAAGTGAGACAGAAGAAAAAAGATTGACTGCCGAAAGGGAGGCAGAAGATAGAAGGTTGCAAAGGGAGCACGAATTACGACTAAGGGAGCTGGAATTACAAGGCCAGGCTCCTGAAAATGGTGCCAGCCCTTTTGCCTCAGATGCTACGCCTGGTCTGGGAGCCTCAAACTCAGCTATGGGGTTTCATTTAGACCATTTTGTTGAAAAATACGATGACATAGAGGGGTACCTAGGACGTTTTGAGTTATTAGCTACTACATATGGGTTAGAGAGAGAGAGGTGGAGTTTAAAGCTATCACAGGGACTGAGAGGTACTTCTTATGAAGTCTTTGCTAAAATGAACAGGGAAGACCAAGACAATTATGACATGTTAAAGCAGGCTTTGTTATTAAGGTACGAGAAGAATGGTGAATTTTATCGTAAGAAATTTAGAAATGCCAAACTGTTGTCTGGGGAGACATACCACCAATTCTCTGCTAGACTAGAAACCTATTTGGAGAAATGGACTGCTCTGGGGAAGACCCAAGATCTTAAAGAAATGATCATGATTGAGCAATTGAGAGAGTCCATGGAACAAGGTGCAGAGAAGTTGGGGGAGGTTTTAAATGTCGCTGAGAGGTATCAGGCAGCCCAGGCAGAGGTAAGTGGTGCTAAAAAGAAGCACATAGATAATTTTAAAGCTCCACAGCAATTTAATAAATTTGATAATAGAGAGCAGGGAAATAAAGGTAGGACAAACTTTGAGCGGCCAAGAAATGACTATCGCGACAGAAACTCACAGTTCAATGACCAAAAGTTCAATGAAAGAAAACCGTTGAACCAAGGAAAAAGATGGTGTAAATGGTGCAAGAAAGATAACCATAACACCGAATTTTGTAGAAGGAAACCTTCAAACATTGCTGCAATGAAGTCGGGGACGCAAAGATTAAAGGTTAATCCTAATGGACAACAGGAACCTTATCACCCCCCAGTTTGTGAGGATGTTATTTGTAATGGGGTCACCATAAGGTGCCTTTATGATACAGGTTTGGATTATGATTCAGTTGTGAAGTCTAGCCTAGTGGACCCAAGTCAGTATACCACAGAAACAGTGGAAATACAAGGGGCAACGAAGGACATACCACTCATGACACTTCCCATCGCAAGGATAACGGTGAAAACTCGCTATGTGGAAGGAGAAATCAGAGCAGCAGTGATAGATGAACCACTCTACCCTCTGATATTGGGGTGTAGATACGTCTTCTTGGGGAATCCCGAGAAACCTGTGATCATGGCGACAGTGCAGACCAGGTCACAGAAGAAGGAGGAAGAAGGTGAACCTATAAATGCTCATCCAGAGGAGATGAGAAAGGCGCAGGCTGAGGATAGGACACTCAAGCCATGTTTTAAAAAATTGCCCAAATGCCACACACCTCCGAGCAAGGGGGAATATTTCATGAAGAATAAACTATTATACAGGAAGGCCGGGACTGGAACAAATGGTCACAACCAGCTGGTTCTTCCCACCTCATATAGAGATAAAGTGATGGAACTCGGGCATGCGATTCCCTTCAGTGGTCACATGGGGATCAGCGCCACAGGACAGCGTATAGCTTGTCATTACTTCTGGCCAGGGATAACGGAGGATATAAAAAGATATGTCAAATCCTGCCCTGAATGTCAAAGGGTAGCTCCAAAGCACTGGACTGCTCCTGCAACTCTAGGGGAAATGCCCATAGTGGGATCACCTTTTGAGAGGGTTGCAGTGGATATTGTGGGACCTCTCTCTCGGACCAAGAGGAGGAACAGTTACATCCTTACTCTGGTGGACACTTGTTCTATGTGGGGAGAGGCGGTAGCCCTGCCATCAATTGATTCAAAACATGTAGCAGAGGCACTACTTACAATATTCACCCGATTAGGATTCCCGCATCAAATCTTGACGGATATTGGATCTCAGTTCAAGGGGAAACTAAAGGAAGAAGTTTTTAAACTATTTCAAGCCAGACACTTTCATTGTAGTCCGTACCATCCACAAGGGAACGGCCAGGTAGAGAGGTTCAACGGGACTCTCATTTCTATCCTGAGAAAGCTGGCACACGAAAAACCGGATCTGTGGGATCAATTCCTGCCCGCCGCATTGTTTGCGTATCGGGAGGTACCACATAGTTCAACCGGGATGGCTCCCGCAACTCTGCTATTTGGGAGGCCAATAAAAGGTCCTTTAGAAGCTTTATTAAGGACCTGGACGAATGAGAAGGCGGAAGAACCTGTTACCTCATCTTATCAATATGTGAACGAACTGACCACTCGTTTGAAAGCTGGATGGAAACTGGCAAATGATAATTTGAAACAAGCCAGGAAGAAACATGCAGCATATTTTAATAGGAAGGCAAAGGACCGAGAACTAGCTGTGGGAGAGAAGGTGCTTCTTCTACTACCCGGTAGCCAGAATAAATTACAAATTGGTTGGCAAGGTCCATATACGGTTCTAGAGAAGGTGTCTAGAACAAACTATAAAATTGACAAAAAGGGGAAGGAGAAATTTTATCATGTAAACTTATTAAAGAAGTATCTGGACAGACCACTCCAGGAAAGCACCCCCTTTTTGACCTTGGCTATTGCAACCCAGATGCAAAAAGAACCACTCACCTCACATGAATACCCATTACATCCTTGTGAAACAGCAGCACAGGTAAAAGTCAGTAAGCACCTGACTAAAAATCAGAGGGAGAGAGTTCAACAGGTTCTGGAGGAACATACAGATGTACTAACAGATAAACCAGGCCATACAAATTTGCTACAGTATGACATGAAACTGGTAGACTCAAACCCAATCTGTATGAGAGCCTATTCTATTCCGTTCGCGAAGGAGAAGGCATTGAAGGAAGAAATAGATTATTTGTTGAAGGAGGGGATTATTTCGCACAGTGAATCATCTTTTAGTTCTAGTGTCGTTTTGTTGAGGAAACCGTCTGGGGAACACAGACTGTGCATAGATTACAGGAAACTGAATGCTGTCACAGAAGGACAAGTGGATCCATTACCAGACACAAAACAGTTATTTGCCAGACTGAACAAGGCAAAATACTTTTCAAAGGTGGATCTTAGTAAAGGATATTACCAGATCCCAGTGAAGCCTGAAGTGAGACCTTATTTGGCTTTTAGCACTTCGGATGGACATTATGAATTCAATATGCTACCATTCGGACTGAAAAATGCTCCGAGTGTATTTTCAAGGATGATGCGCAAATTGTTGGATCCCCTGAATAACCCATGTATCACGAATTTCATGGATGATATTCTCGTCGCCACAGAGACATTTGAAGAACACATTGAAGCTCTAGAAATGTTATTTAATAGGCTTCGGGAGGCGAACTTAACTGCTAGGCCAACAAAATGTTGTATTGGATGCAAAGAGTTGGAATTCTTGGGACACACTGTATATCAGGGTAACATGACCCCCTGATCCTAAGAACTTGGAAAAACTGCAGAGAGCACCTAGACCACAAACAAAAAAGGACGTGCGATCATTCGTGTCGTTATGCGGATTTTATCAGAAATACATCAAAAATTTTAACGCTATTTGTGCTCCTCTGACTGATCTGACTCGCAAGGGACTTCCAGATAAAATTATTTGGACTGCACAATGTGAACTAGCGTTCCAAGAGTTAAAGGAAAAACTCACTAGCAGGCCTATTCTCAAACTGCCTGATTTGACACAGGACTTTGTCTTAAGAACCGATGCAAGTAATGTAGGACTCGGAGAGGCTTTGTTGCAAAGATCATCTTCACCTGATGGGGAACTGAAACCAGTCGCTTATGCAAGCCGCAAATTGAATAAGGCGGAACAAGGATACTCCACAAGCGAAAAAGAATGTTTAGCGTTAATCTGGGCAATAAAGAAGTTTCAAATCTATCTGTATGGTAGGACTTTTGTGGTGGAGACGGATCATCAGCCTCTCGTATTCTTATCTCAGGCTAAGCATGAAAACGCAAGATTGCTGAGGTGGTCTTTATTGCTTCAACCTTATCAGTTTAGTATCCAATATATCCCAGGCAAATTGAATGTCGGTGCAGATTTCCTCAGTCGGCACCCCTGTGATCAAAATTAGAGTAATGGCAGACGGGAGGAGAGATTTTATCTATGTGTATCACTGGTTTTAGAACTTGCCGTAGGCATGTTTTCAAGTGGGGAGATGTGTCATAAAATTAACAAGTGATACAACGTAAAAATATCTCCAAAGGATAAAATGTAGGGATAAAAACGTAACGCGTAAGCTGCTGATAGTACATGATCGCCCTGACCGCGGGTCATCACCCTCCATAAAAATTGACTTGTTAGACGGGAAATCAAAACGGTTACCATTTGGAGGGATGAGAACGGCAGATCAAAAGGAAAAAATTCACGTCCCCAAAATTGACACGAGGTACGGAAACGGACGCTTTTGCGATACCAAGCCTTTGATTTGAATTCAGCGGCTAAACGCAGATGCTTGAAATATTACAAAATTTAAAAAGTAACTTTTCTTAATATTAATGTTAGGAATATAAAAATTAGCTGGCCGGATGGCCCATTCTGAGCAGTGAAATAATATGTTTTTAATTTTACAGACGGATAGATAATAATGAAAATAATGACAAAAGACAGTGTTGTTCACAACAGCGAAGGACTGCATTGAATCAAAAGTGTCGCTATTTGCACAAAAATCGCGACCTTGAGACGCAGGTGTTCAAATCTACTTAGCATGGAAGAGAAGGGATATTGGTGGGAGCTGTATCTAAAAATAACTTTTAACGACAAAATTTTGGAGGGGAGAGAAAGGTTGGTTCAAAAATCAAGTACGTTTTTGTAAAAACGCAAGTAGAGACGGACAGACTAACAGATAAAAATCCATACTTGACTGAAGCATGACTGAAATGACTTTAGTGTAGGAAATTTGAATTAAAAAAAAACCAAGGCATTGATTGGCCACAGACAATCATATCGGCGCTCAGACGCGCATTTGGGGCCATTCCTCAATAGTTGTCCAGTGATAGACACAGTAAATTTCAAGTGTGGTGATTTCCAAATGAAATAAATTGAAATAAGTTCAGGGACGCCATACTATAGCCAGCAGCTCAGCTGAGTTTTGCTAGCATTTCTGTGTTCTTTATTCATAATCTGGTAAGATTGAAATTATTTCTTTGTATATTTTGAATATTGTTTAATGTCCGAGTGATTTGATACTGCCATATCGAAATCTAGCCTTACAAACAAGTAAGGATTCGCTCTGGACCCCCCGCCCTAGTTCAGGGTCTAGGGACAAACAATATATAAACTACAGCAAGGTTTAGGAAGGGGTGATCAAGTGTTGAGAACAGTGAATCATATCACTTATCCTATTGTATGGCAGTGAGATAATGCACCTATTTCAGAATCTGTAGACTGGGGAAACTTACCCTATGCGAAACCAACTAGGTAAGATGTGCTGTCTGGTCAGAGAGAACTGACCCTGTTTATGTGGTGTTATTGTAATGTGTTATGTGTAGAAGTGGCTTATTAGGTAAGGTTCTGAGCAAAAACCCATACTTTATTTCAGAGCTGTGAGTTCGATCTTGACACTAAGGTGGTGTCAAATGCTGATTAATAATTGAAGTGAGGACCCGTGCAGGGTACATTTCGACAGAACATCTGTGTATTGCTCAAGCACGGAGAGGTGGGGCCATCATATTCCTGCACCAGAACAAATCTGGCAAAGTTAAGTAGGCTAGCTGGCCTGCTGAACTTACACCAACTTCATAAAACTAGCACCCAAGAGAATTTACTACTGAAGCATCCCATTTCCTTCCATCATTAATGGACAATGCTGTGTAGGCATAAACAGGGAGGGATGAAGCCACCCCAACAGCACATCCATTCATAGTTTTCCCAGGAAAATTAACATTACGAACAGTAATACTATAATTAATCTTGAAGATTGTATATGTAAACATCTTTCATTTAACATGCCATTTATTCATGCCATTCATTCATAAATTTCAAAATCTTTGCATAAGTTCTGGCAAAAATAAAACCTTGGTTCAGAACAAATAAATTTAAAAAAAGATTTTCTATTCTAAAGTTAACCAGCTGAATTTAGTTCATTGTGTTATAAATTTTATTGATAGTATTAGATTTAATTAATATCTGTGTGTGTTTGTATATGTCCATACAACACATTGCATTCAGTACCCTAGATTTTAACGTAGCCACATTCATTAGTAAAAAAAGATATGTGTGAGGTCATAAAGTGGTAGCACGAAAGGGCCTTCTGTATATTCACAGCTACAATTATCTCAGGAGCCTTCACAGCTGACCTCACGCATCACACTAGGTGATAACACCACCATACAATACCATCAAAATCCACTACAATATATATATATATATATATATATATATATATATATAGCACATAATATTTTACATTTACTTATAATATAAATATGATGTATAATGCTTAGTGCACAGAATATACATACATTGTAAATGTCAATAGTCAAATAAACCCAGATTAATGCTTACTTACTTACTTAGTCGTTCCCCTTCCACCGTGAGGTGTAGAGGTTTGGAAGAGAGAGCGCCAGACCATTCTATCAGCTGTCTTCTTCCTGGCCTGGTTCCATTCTAGTCCTCGGTCCTTCAAAGATTGTCTAATGTTGTCCTCCCAGCGGACTCTGGGTCGTCCTGGAGGTCTGGATCCCTGGCTCTTTGTTTCCCATGCTTGTCGTGGTAGCCGATCTTCTCCCATTCTGCAGACATGGCCAAACCATCTTAGTTGGGACTGTTCTATTTGGGTCTGCAGCTGATGGGATTTTAGGCCTTGACGGATCGTCTGGTTGCGGACCATGTCTCTTCTTGTTACTTCAACCACTTTCCTCAGATACCTCATTTCTGAGGTTTGGATCTGGCTTTTGTGGGTAATGCAATAACAAAATCATTGGAGAACAAGCTGAATACATTCGAGAACAAATGTCTTAGAAAACTCATGAACATCAGTTGGAAAGAATTCAAGACTAATCGACAAATAAGAGAAGACTCTAGGCAGAAATATGTCTCCGACTATATAAGGAAAAGACGATGGTCATATATCGGTCATGTCCTACGAATGCAAAACAACAGAATACCACTACAGGCGCTCACTTGGGTTCCTGAGGGTAAGCGGGAAAAAAGGAAGACCAAAAGAAACACTCAGAAGAACAATAATAAGAAGGAAGAACGTTGGGCCTAAATAATGTGCAAGAGCTAAGAGGAGTGGCGTCACAACGAACAACCTGGAGAGCACTGGTTTCTGCCTTATGCGCCGTGTTTGGCGCTTAAAGAATTTATTATTATTATTATTAATGCAGATTTGGAAAAACAATACCCAGATACCCAGACGGAAGCCAAAAAACACAGATCTAGTAAAAAATACCCAGCTGTGGCAACACTGGTTAAGACACTTTGATCTTAGCCAAAAGGCTGTTGCAGGGAGTGTCAGAAATACCATTGAACATGAGTATCAACGCTAAATTTTATTTTTAATTTAGGTGTAAACAGTGGAAATGTAATAGTGTTTGATATATTACGTAATACTGCATTATACAATGTCGTTAATTACTCAATAATATCAAATGTAATACAAAATAGATCAATCTTTAAAGCCAATACTTATCTTATAATAATGATAACAATGACTTGGCATATTTACTAACAACATGCAACGTTGGCTAAAGTAATTATTTAAAAAAAAATAATTAATTACTTCCCTTGATTAATGCCAGACCAACACATTACATCCTTTGATAATTATAACTAAATATTCTAAAACATCGGACACTCTCAAACAGCAACTTGTATGCGTTTAAAAGAAGCAACGATCATTTTTAAAACAAATATTGAGATTACATGGAGAAAGTCTTGCTTGGATGGTTTCTCTCTGATTATTTACTATTTTCTATTGTCAGATTGAAGACATACACTGCTTATTTGCATCATACAACTGTTTCTGTTTATTTTTGGTGTACTGGGATATGCTGGACAGTTGCCTTTGTGGGCAACTTATCTGAGTCACTGAAGACGGCTCACTCTGATATTGGATAGAAATCTGTGATTAAATTCTTCCAAGTGGTATACACGAGATGTCTGGCCCTCTGACAGAGACCGGCACTGCATCCGTCGTAACCTCAGTAAGAGATGCATCTTTTATATTTATCAGGTTTTTACAGGATAAAACATGAAACGAAGTTAAATGCAATCACTGTATTTTTCTATCAATATCCCTCTATGACAGCGGTTCCCAACCTGTGGTACGCGTACCCCTGGGGGTACGCGAATGGACGTTCAGGGGTACGCGAAAAAAATTGAGTAATGGCGGAAAAAAGATACATATGTCAACAGTGTAAAAGAAAAGTCAAAAGTTGTGACATTAATTGAACACTTGAAAAGGCTAAAATCATCTTTCGAGAAGTACTTTCCGAAACCTGGAAAAGAGAACTACTGGATTGTAAATGCCTTTGAAGAAGAATATTTCCAAGCAGCCACAATATCAATCAACGAAAAAGAGAAGTTGATTGAACTTTCGACTGATACTACTTTAATAGCTGAATTCAAAGGAAAATTCCTTATTAACTTTTGGGGAGACATCAGCAGAGAATATGAACAGCTGACCGACAAGGCGCTTAAGTTTCTGTTGCCATTTACAAATACTGAGCTGGTGGAGAGGGTTTTCTCTTCTTATACCTTTATAAAAAAAAATACCGTAGTAAACTGAATGCAGGTCCAAAATTGAGACTGTATCTTACATCACTTGAACCTGATTTCAAAAAACAATGTGCCTCAAAACAAGCTCAAGGATAACACTGAACATTTGTCATGGTCACGTGACATGTGTGTTATAAAAAGTGATTTCAACTTTTAACAATAACAACGTTTTTATTATTATTATTATTAATAAATTAAATGTGTTAATTTTTATTGTAACTTCTGATTTTTTTAATGTAAAAATGTATGCACTGTTTGTTCACCTTTTTATTACATTTTTTTTAATCCCGTGGTTGGCCCTTTATTTCTGGTTATAATCTATAAATTTTGAATAACAGAACTATATTAATTTCAAATATTTTGCTAATATTAGGGGTACAATTTATAGAAATGGGCTGCCAAGGGGTACGCAAGTGAAAAAAGGTTGGGAACCGCTGCTCTATGACACAGAGTGCTAGCAGATGCACAAGATATAATATAGTAGCAACAATCAATTTAGTTCACTGTGATCATAAATTTCTTCTACATCCTAATTTATAATCCTTTTCCCATGATCCTCCCTACAATAATTTGGTTGTGAATAAAACTACTGAGTAATATATCAAACTATACAGTAATCCAATTACTTTCATCTTTCCTTATGTTCCTGGTATGTGTGTCATTCCATTTAAGAAATACTTCTTTAAATACATTTCCAAACTTACAGACACACTTTAGCCATCATTCTCAATTATTTTGAATATTTCCCAAGGCTGGCTTTGCCTCCAAAATTACACACAAGCCTGTAAGTTCACCAGCAACACACTGTAATTTTCTAAATATATAAATTAAAAAATAATATGGTATGAAATCAGTTTTACAAGTAAACGGTACACATGAGACAAGGGACGTTTCGTGTTTTACCTTTCGTCAGCCACAGTTACGAACAGGTGACAAGGACAAGAACTACATATAGGTACTACAAAGGTCTATGATGATGAGGAAAACGTCAAATGAGCGATACAAGCAGATGAAACCACGGTGATGAGCGAAACGATAACAGTAATAATGCAAGAAAATCGTGAAATCAGAAAGACATGTCGAAACAAGAAAGTAAATAATCAACGAAACGAAGACAGAAATGAACAACACTATTAAAATGCGTAAAAAATCACTTAGCTGGATCGAAGAAAGAAACATTCAAAGTGGCTGAAAAAATAAGGTGTCATGCGGAAGTGACGTAGGAGCTAGTGACGGCTAAGAACAGAAAATTGAGGAAACGAAACGAACCAAAGCAGAAACAAGGAAAGATAGGAAAATAACGACAGAAGCCACCAGAATTATGCAAAATGATGCTGGACATTAATCCCAGCAGGAGCTAAAACGCCCATTTGAAAAATGAGACGATTCTCCAACGAAAAGCGAGTTCGGTCGTCGCCGATACATGAACGGAGGGCAGTGACATGAATGTCAGAGTTACCTGAATGGTCAGGGCTGTTGAAGTGAAGGGCCACCGGTAAATGTTTGCCATGATTGATGTCATTCAAGTGCTCCCGAAACCTGTCTGCCAAGCGTCTGCCAGTTTCACCAATATAGGTCATGTCACACCTCTTGCAGATGATAGCATAAATCAGGTTTCTGGATTCGCACGTGAAAGTCTCCCCAATGGAAAATTTACCGTTCGGAAAGGAAACTGACTGCGTTTGGAGTACAAAAAGACCGGTCTTACATATGTGGCGTTACCACGGTTTAGAACCAAAGTGAGAAGGACTAGTTTGTCTCAAGCGACTATGCACAAGAATATCCCTAAAATTCGTATCCTTACGATATGCCACCAAAGGGGTATCACGAAACATTTCTCTGGTATCAGGATCGGAGTGGAGAATAGGCAGATGACGGAACATAATGTTTTTCACCGCCAAACTGTGAGGGTGGAAAGTTAAGACAAGTTTGAGTCTGTCAGATGTAGTTGTAGGTTTAGCAGTAAGTGCAACCTAACGAGTAACGGGACTAATGCGATTAAGGGCATCAGATAAGACTCTTTCAGGATAGTGACGACGGCGAAAAAACTCGAGCATTTCTTGAGCTCGTTCACGGAAATCATCTTCATCGTGACATATCCGACGTAAGCGTAGAAGTTGAGAATAGGGAATGGAATTTTTACAGCTGGGAGGGTGAGAAGAGATGTAAAGAAGGAAACCATGAGCATCAATAGGTTTATAAAAGACAGAGGTAGTAAGGCCAGTAGGAGTAATATTGACAGTGAGGTCAAGTAAGTTAACTGAAGTGGTAGAAATCTGAGAAGTGAATTTGATTGCAGGATGGAAATTGCCAACATAGTCAATGAATCTACGGAGGTTAACTTCAGACATGTCTGTGACACCAATACCATCGTCGATATAGCGACGGTAAAACTCAGGTAATGGTCCATCGTAACTTTGAAGCACCAAATATTCAAAGTGACCCATGAAGAGGCACGCATAGCTCGGGCCCATTTTGGTGCCTAAAGTAATGCCACTAATTTGATTAAAGAACTGGCCATTGAATTAAAAAGAGTTGAGAGTGAGAACCATTTCCGCAAGGCGAAGAAGAGAGCCGGTGCTAAAAGTAAGGTCAGTGCGTCTGTCAAGAAAAAATTGTAGTGCTTTAAGGCCATCAGAGTGTGGAATGGAAGTATAAAGCGAACAAACATCCAGAAGGAAAAGACGGTAAGTGTGGTCAGGTGTGAATTGGATGGAATCAAAAGTAGTGATAGCATGGGTGGTGTCCTTAAGATAGGAAGGTAGATTGGCCACTAATGGTTGCAAAATACTATCCAGGAAATCAGAGATACGTTCAGTGGGACAAGAGCAGGCTGAAACAATAGGTCGACCCGGATTGTCAATTTTATGTGCCTCTGCTGCTCTTGATTTATAAATTACCAACACTTTGCATGACATTAATCAACTTTCTCTACCCCGTCTGCGTCGATCTAACCTGCCTACTTCTGAGTGGCGGTCCTTGTCATCCCTTAAAAAGCGGGATGACAATAATTTTCTAACACATCTACACACTTCCTATCGTACAGGTGGATTAATCACTAGAAATACACATAATTATATATATATATATATATATATATATATATATATATATATATATATATATATATATATATATATATATATATATATATATATATATATTCGTTCTTACCCTCAGGCATACCCACAGTCGAGCTGTTAATGGTTGTTTAAGGTCTGCTTACAAGTACAGATGGTAAATCGCTTCCACTAAGTCATGCTGTGTTTTTCCGCTCACTGTAGATTCAAATATTGTGACTGACCTGATTTTGTATGACACGCTCTATAAATAGTGTAGCCTCAAGCGTTCGAGGTGGTTTCCCCTACTAATGTGTTTTGTGTTCAGAAAATATTGGTAACATTTGCCTATTTTGCATCTCACGTATACTAAGATTTTATTTATCTACGTTATTCTTGGAGCGATTTTATTCATCTAAAGTTTAAAATACGCATATATTATTCTACATATTTCTAGTAAACATCCTTTTTCATTCCTAAATGCATTTTATTCTATGCGTACGTTACACAGGTAAATAATGGACTAACCTGAGGCTTCGATGCATTCAACTAGAGATCTCTCCCGTCCTATATTCTTCTTCTTTGATCCCTAGCCGCCGACCGTCAAAGCAGTCAGTGGCCATTACGCCTGGTGGCGTCTTGTAGGGCAACAACAAATTGATTCCACTTTGCTCGGTCGGCGGCCATCCTTCGTACAGTGCCCCAACTCTGGTTCATTCTTTGCATCTCAGCCTCCACAGTCCTCCGCCAAGTTGTTTTTGGTCGGCCTCTCTTTCGTTTTCCTTCAGGGGTCCATAGCATAGCTGTTCTTGTGATGGCATCGGGGTCTCTTCTGAGGACATGGCCAACCCAGCTCCAGCGACTGCCAGCTATGATGGTGTGCATGTCCTCTTGCTTGCTCCGAGTAAGCAGATCTTGGTTGGTGATGGTATTCGGCCAAAAGATTCGGAGAATTTTTCTTAGGCATGTTGTGTGAAAAGAGAACAATTTCGACACTTCCTTCTCTGCAACTCTCCAGCTCTCCGCGCCATAGAGAAGCACAGAAAGCACACAGCTCTGATATAATTCTAATTTTGTGCTTGTGTTGTACGGAGAGGACTTCCAGATGTTGTTTAGACTAAAAAAGGCTGTTCTTGCTTTGTTCATTCTGTTGTTGATGTCTTTGCTTGCTCCGTCCTATATTAGTATTTGTAAAATTATTAGTACTTTCGGGTAGAGCAACATCCCTAATATCGTTTTGGTAGCCTCTTCCAGGTGGTACTTCTTTCATACTGACGTAGTTAATTTTCTTCCGATACTTGTTTGCACATATTGGGTGGGACTTCCCTTTTATTTATCCAAGGCTAAAGTAAACACGGCATAACGGAGCGTTCTGATTGATCTGTGTATCTTGATGTTCTTACAGTGTATGGCGCGTGGTGTGGTCAGAGTTTCTTAGAATTCTTGTTGTGATACAGACGTCACTTCACGACAGCGGGTTTACTTGTAAGTTTCAAAGTTGCCGAAATACTCTATCTGTCACTTATAATTATGGAATTCTGAGTCCAATGTCTCACTGGCTTCTGGGAGTTTGCTCATTTGACGATACGATGCAGTCTCTATGTCTCTGAGTTTGCTATATTATATTCTCATTCCTTAGTTCAAGTCCCAGGTTGTGCTCCCGGCAAATTTCCCAATGAGATTCATTATGTGTTCTGTCACGAAAGGTTTGAGATGTTATAAATGAAAGATATCCTGGACAAAAAGATGTATCAGATGATACCAGGATAGTGCCAGGTAAGAGACTGGTCTTACAAGAAATACCCCCTTTTCTGAAAAGAAATAGGGTGTATTGACATCAAAGGTTAGAATCCAGCTGTATAGACCTCAGGGTGTTTGAAAGGCTATGTCCTGAAAATTTATTTGCCCCTTTCGAAGATTCTCCTTAGGTATTATTTGTTGTTTATGTTGACAAGTTGATCTAGGGGTATTTAATATAGTTAGTCTCTCAATCTAAAATATGTATCCAACAAAACTTGAACTTTAATGTTAATAATCTCAACAAGTCTGCTTGTACATATTTACAATTTAATAAACCTAAACCGGTTCTTTTTTTGGTTAGGGAAATTCAAAGGTACCATGTATTTACATTATATAAAATAAATAACCATATAAACTTTAATTATCAAAACAAAATCTAGTACTAAAGTCTCTAATGCCTTCTACATTGAAGAATAATTTTAATTCACTTAAATGTCACTGATTTTGACTGAAGATAGGATGGATTCATAAAGTCCTTATATTCATCCTTCACTATAATGTTTATTAATATATTTATAGTTTTTGAGCAGTGCTAGCTTTTAATTGAAAATGCTGATCAGTGGCAGAATAAGGCCACTTATCTCTTAAATTAGAAAATCCCACACTCTCCTGCCGTGGTCGAACACTTCAATGAATTGCCAGGCAGTTGAACAATGGTGACTGTCTGCAATGATCCCACGAGCACTTGCACCGCAGAGTCCAAAGCGAGTAAAGGGAAATCAGATACCTCAAGTTGATTGCAGGATAAAACCTGAAATTCAAATAATCACAACCCTTGTATGGTCTAGCACTACTCTGGTCATACACATAATGGACATAACATACAGTGTCAGTCATTGTGCTAACATATGCACAGGACAATTTACCTCTCCACCTATCACAGTCAGTTCACTGTGACTAAAATTTCCTTATATTTCCTAAGTTGATTCCTTTATCCAGGATTGGCTTCCATACAATGATTTGGTATAGTATAAATTTACAAAGTACTATCTTCATCGATTCATTACAACAAATCCTGTTCATCCTTCCTTAGTTTCCATGATACATGCCATTCCTTTAACAAATACTCTTTCAAATGTATTATTAAACTTACAGTCGTATTCTTGACATCAGTTTCAATAAACCTACACCTTTTACAACGCTGGCTTTCGCCTCTAAAACCAACACATGCTTTGCATTTCAGCAAGCAACACATTCGTCCTGTAATATTTTTTTAACACAGGCCTTTTTCACTTTCTAACACACGTGGATTAAATCACAGGAATAATACATAAATATGTACATATACATATATATACATATATATATATAGTCATTCTTACCCTCAGGCAAACACACAAGCTGTTAATAGCTTCTATGGTCTGCGCAACAGATGCGGTTGGCAAAGGTAAAATACGAATACAGTTTACCGCTTCTTTCTGGGCAGCTTGTGGTTTAAATTTTTTGTGTGGCGTCAAATAACCAAAGGGCAAGGCCTTTTATAGTCACGCATCCAGCGTATGAGGTGACAGAGTAAGGAAGGGTGTTAAAATTCTTAAAATGAGACAAAAATTTTGCTTTCTATTTAATGTTTAAAATCTAGTTTTTCAATTATCTTCCTTATGTATGGGACGATTTTGGTCATATAAAGATTGAATTATACTGCAAATTATTTTGTATCGATCTATTTATTTATTAGTTAATTTGCAAAATGCATTTACATGTATGCAGGCTTTAACTAGCTAAGTTTGACTTATCCTGATGTAACACAACTAGTTTATTCGATATTTCTATCTTACTATAATATTATTTGATAAAGTGTTTACATCTACATCTAAAGGAAACTTCCCGTTAATGAATTACATAATCCTTTCCGGTGATACTTCTTTAGTTCTTATGAAATTAAATATTATTGTCCCATCGGTTACACAAAATAGCCTCTAGGTTTTAAGCATAGTACGTTTCCTACAACAATGATAATAAAGGTACGTTTTGATTGGCTATTGTTTTAGAGTTTTCCCTACCTAATGACGTGCGGTATGGTCAGATTTAGAAAAACGTGTTGTAAGACTGATCCAAAACACGACATGTTCCGGCTCTCACTTCAATCCAATCGTAAGCTCTTTGCACTGTGTGGGTAGGGGTGTTTAATGTAAAATATTCCCCACGTGTTTTAAAATATTAAATTTTATATTCCAGCGCGTGACCTCTTTATAATAATACGTAATATTTCCGCCAACTCACAAACTAATCTGTGAACTCTTTAATGGCCTGATGCTACCTTCAACTATTGTCTTCCGCAGACAGATTAACTGTGATAGTGATACCGAGACGTGCCCAGCGGATGCGATAATCTAATTATCACCTGTGTGTGAATCCCCCAGAGTGATTTCTCAGGCGGACAATATTGGCTTCCTATTCATCCTCATACGAGACCATATTTCCTTAAACGAGGATCGTCTCATATCAAAGGTTGCAGGCGACTTAAAGAGATAAACGTATTACCGCTGACCGGTGATAATGACTGGGTATTGTTATGATAATACCACAGTTCACAAGGCGGAACGTAAATAGTGGTCACAGTAAAAGAATGTAAGGGCAATAAATATGACAAATAATAGAATGATGAGTGAAAAAATAAAGAAATGAAGAAACACTGCCGGAGTGAATGAGAGTTATAAAAATTGCACGACTGATTTCGTCACAGATACTAAGATTTTTTTTCTTCATTTTCTTCATTTATATATATATATATATAAACAAATAAAACGGTATTGTATCAGTTTTACAAATTAACGGTACACAGGAAACACGGGACGTTTCGGGTTTTACCCTTGTGAGCCACTGTTACTAACAGGCAACAAGGACAAGAAATATAGACGTGTAAAAGAAAAATACTATAGACAATGCAAACACGTAATATATATTAACACAGATAAAGAGCAATAATAAAGCAAAGAAACTTCAAAACTGAAAAGAATTAATCAATACAAAAAATTTAACAATCACGAAAATCAAGAGAAGTAAATTGAATTAATAAACAAGAGGTCCTGCTATAAAACTCTGCCATTGCTCTATCCATCTCCATTTTCATTCTCTCTGTAATATCGATCACTTTGTTGTTGTCTGATTCTCACGAGTCTGTATCTGTTCTCCAGGCTTTTGACCATCACATGTAAAGAATGAAGCTGAGTCGCTTTGTTGGTTAATGTTCAATGTGTCTTCACATTTTCAGTCATACAACACGGCTGATCTGCATTTGAGTTGACAATGCTTATGTTTGTGGTGTGAGATTTGATCCACCTTCCTCTTGCATAGTTACATAGAATCCGTAGATTCATTGACTACGTTGGCAATTTCCATCCTGCCATCAAATTCACTTCTCAGATTTCTACCACTTCCTTGACCGTACTGTCAATATTACTCCTACTGGCCTTACTACCTCTGTCTTTTATAAATCTACTGATGCTTATGGTTTCCTTCTTTACACCTCTTCTCACCCTCTCAGCTGTAAAGATTCCATTCCCTACTCTCAGCTTCTACGCTTACGTCGGATATGTCACGATGACGATGATTTCCGTGAACGAGCTCAAGAAATGCTCGAGTTTTTTCGCCGACGTCACTATCCTGATAGAGTTTTATCTGATGCCCTTAATCGCATTAGTCATGTTTCTCGTCAGGTTGCTCTTACTGCTAAACCTACTACTACATCTGACAGACTCAAACTTGTCTTAACTTTTCACCCTCACTGTTTGGCGGTGAGAAAAATTCTGTGTCGTCATCTGCCTATTCTCCACTCCAAAACTGATACCAGAGAGTTGTTTCGTGATCCCCCTTTGGTGGCATATCGCAGGGATAAGAATTTGAGGGATATTCTTGTGCATAGTCGCTTGAGACAAACTAGTCCTTCTTACTTTGGTACTAAACCGTGCCAACGCCGCATATGTAAGACCTGTCATTTTGTACTCCAAACGCAGTCAGTCTCCTTTCCTAACGGTAAATTTACCATTGGGGAGTCTTTCACGTGCGAATCCAGAAACCTTATTTATGCTATCATCTGCAAGAGGTGTGACATGACCTATATTGGTGAAACTGGCACACGTCTGGTAGACGTCTGGCAGACAGGTTTCGTGAGCACTTAAATGACATCTGTCATGACAAACATTTACCGGTGGCCCTTCACTTCAATTGCCCTGACCATTCAGGTAACTCTGACATTCATGTCACTGCCCTCCTGTCATGTGCCGGCGACGACCGAACTCGCTTCTCGTTGGAGAATCTCTCATTTTTCAAATGGGCGTTTTATCTCCTGCTGGCTTGAATATCCAGCATCATTTTGCATAATTCTGGTGGCTTCTGTCTCTGTTTCATACTTTATTTCTTCTATTGTCATTTTCCTTTCTATCCTTGTTTTTTCTTTGGTTCGTTTCGTTTCCTCAATTATCTTTTCGCAGCCGTCACTAGCTCACCCTCACTTCCGCATGACGCCTCATTTTTTTCAGCCATCTTGAATGTTTCTTTCTGGGATTCAGCTAAGTGATTTTTTACTTCTTTTAATAGTGTTGTTCATGTCTGTCTTCGCTTCGCCAATTATTTACTTTCCTGTTTCGACATGTCTTTCTGGTTTTACGATTTTCTTGCGTTATTTCTGTCATCGTTTCGCTCATCACTGTCGTTTCATCTGCTTGTATCGCTCATTTGACGATTTCCTCATCATCGTTGATTTTTGTAGCACCTATATGTAGTTCTTGTCCTTGTCACCTGTTCGTAACTGTGGCTGACGAAGGGTAAAACACGGAACATCCCTTGTTTCATGTGTACCGTTTTCTTGTAAAACTGATTTCATACCATATTCTTTTTTTTTTTATATATTTGTTTTTACCAGTTTTACTGCAGCCTACTATTCTCTGTTATACACTATACCCCATTCATTGCTGCTACCCTGTTTCCGTTTTGTGATCATTTTATATTGTCCACGTCTCTTCTTTCATATTTTTGCGTTTCTTCAATATGCCCTACCAGAAAGATTTGATTTCTTCTCTTCATGCCTTTATCACCAATTCTTTTTCTCTCATGCCTTCTGACATATCTCGGACTGCTTCTGCCTTAGCCTTCACTACGTACAAAAAAACACGCTTCACATGTCACTCTAATTTTCTTAATAACTGTCTTCGGGTTAGAGTTATCCCTAAAGGGTTTCTTTCCCACTTCCATCCTTCGACTGGACACTTTCATCCTTCTGTACTGCACCGCTTGCAATTAGTTGATAAAAAGTGTTCCTTTCAACGCATGAGGTGTGTTATTGCTATGCATAAACGCCTGCTCACTGACTTGGAACTTTTGAAATCCAACCTCACTCACCAACTTCGTCTACTGACTTCTTCGTACCCGACAGCCTTGCTTCTTATTCGTACTATTATTCATGATACCAATAAGGAGCTCTACACTCGGCTGAGCACGCATAAAAAAGAAAAATTGCGTCGCCTCCACCCTCATGTTCCTTCTGAATCTTCAGCGTCCCCTGTTCCCACTTCTACTAGAGTTATTTGCATTCCTCCTGATCTACAACTATCTCCTGATGAATTGTCTGTACTTAGTAAAGGTCTTAAGTTTGTTCATCTTCGCTCGACATTTGATAAATATTCTATGCTCCAAGATGTGTACCGCTTCCACCGTCGCATGCGTCTTCAATATTAACATAGGAAGGATAATGATTCTAAGCCAGACGGGGATATCTTTCGTCACTTTGACAAACCTAAATCAGACTGGACTCCTGCTCCAGGTGCCTCTGCGGCTCTCGATTTATACATTGCTAACACTTTGCATGACATTAATCAACTTTCTCTACCCCGTCTACGTCGATCTAACCTGACTACTTTTGAGTGGCGGTCATTGTCATCCCTTAAAAAGCGGTATAACATTATCATCAAACCTGCCGATAAAGGTGGTGCAGTGGTAGTTTGGCGAAAGGACTTGTACATTCAAGAAGGAGTCTCACAGGTCGGCAATTCCACCTTTTACTCACCTAGCTCTGGTGATTCCACAGTCCGCCATAATCTTACTGTTCATGCTGCTATTCGTAATCTCATCCAAGATAACCTTCTTCCTTCTAGTGCCATGTCTCTCCATATTCCTGATAGTAGTCTAGGTAAACCTTCCTTCTACATGCTTCCTAAGGTTCATAAAATTGACAATCCGGGTCGACCCATTGTCTCAGCCTGCTCTTGTCCCACTGAACGTATCTCTGATTTCCTGGATAGTATTTTGCAACCATTAGTGGCCAATCTACCTTCCTATCTTAAGGACACCACCCATGCTATCACTACTTTTGATTCCATCCAATTCACACCTGACCATACTTACCATCTTTTCCTTTTGGATGTTTGTTCGCTTTGTACTTCCATTCCACACTCTGATGGCCTTAAAGCACTACAATTTTTTCTCGACAGACGCACTGACCTTACTTTTAGCACCGGCTCTCTTCTTCGCCTTGCGGAATTGGTTCTCACTCTCAACTCTTTTAAATTCAATGGCCAGTTCTTTAATCAAATTGGTGGCGTTGCTATGGGTACCAAAATGGGCCCGAGCTTTCGCCGACGTCACTATCCTGATAGAGTTTTAGCTGATGCCCTTAATCGCATTAGTCATGTTACTCGTCAGGTTGCTCTTACTGCTAAATCTACTACTACATCTGACAGACTCAAACTTGTCTTAACTTTCCACCCTCACTGTTTGGCGGGGAGAAAAATTATGCTTCGTCATCTGCGTATTCTCTACTCCGATCCTGATACCAGAGAGTTGTTTCGTGATCCCCCTTTGGTGGCATATCGCAGATATAAGAATTTTAGGGATATTCTTGTGCATAGTCGCTTGAGACAAACTAGTCCTTCTTACTTTGGTACTAAACTGTCCCAACGCCGCATATGTAAGACCTGTCCTTTTGTACTCCAAACGCAGTCAGTCTCCTTTCCTAACGGTAATTTTACTATTGGGGAGTCTTTCACGTGCGAATCCAGAAACCTGATTAATGCTATCATCTGCAAGAGGTGTGACATGACCTATATTGGTGAAACTGGCAGACAGGTTTCGTGAGCACTTGAATGACATCTATCATGACAAACATTTACCGGTGGCCCTTCACTTCAATAGCCCTGACCATTCAGGTAACTCTGACATTCATGTCACTGCCCTCCTGTCATGTGCCGGCGACGACCGAACTCGCTTCTCGTTGGAGAATCGTCTCATATTTCAAATGGGCGTTTTATCTCCTGCTGGCTTGCATAATTCTGCATAATTTTGCATAATTCTGGTGGCTTCTGTCTCTGTTTCATACTTTATTTCTTCTATCGTCATTTTCCTTTCTATCCTTGTTTTTTCTTTGGTTCGTTTCGTTTCCTCAATTATCTTTTCCCAGCCGTCACTAGCTCATACATGACGCCTCCTTTTTTTTAGCCATCTTGAATGTTTCTTTCTGGGATTCAGCTAAGTGATTTTTTACTTGTTTTAATAGTGTTGTTCATTTCTGTCTTCGCTTCGTCGATTATTTACTTTTCTGTTTCGACATGTCTTTCTGGTTTTACGATTTTCTCGCGTTATTTCTATTGTCGTTTCGCTCTTTACCGTCATTTCATCTGCTTGTATCTCTCATTTTATCAAGACGATCAGCAGCTTTTCACTGGAGTCAAATGTTGGACCGACACGTTTCTAAAAGTGGTCAGATGGATTCAAGGAGATAAGCGGGTGACCGGTCTGATGACTGGGTATTGTAACGATAATAACACAGTTCACCTGGCGGAACGTAAATACGTCTGAGGAGTGGTAAACAATATAAAGACAGTCCTATAGCAAATACTTCCATAGGGGAGTGGAGTGTTAGAGACTTTCCCCTACTAGATTCAGCATAGAGAGTTAAAAAAATGGTGCATAAAATATGCCACATAATAGCGATGTGTGAGAGGAAGAGAAAAATGAAGAAAAAAAGTGATACTGACGGAGTGGACGTGAGATCGCAGAACCGTATCCTCACACTCTCCAAACAGCCAACCAACTCATACACGCAACAAACAAAGAAAATTGGCTGAACACATGGGCCATGGGAAGCACCGGGAGAGAGGTTTACAGACATATGGCAGGTCCTGATCGTAATGACAACATTAACCACCTTACAAGAAGGGATAAGAGCACCAACTTATATCACTCAACAATCATTTGATCACATAATCCAACCACACCACACTCCAGAGTGCCAGCTATGTACTTACCTCTAAGAAACTGTTGATCACTACCTCTTTGAGTGCCCAGCACTCAATGATGTCACAAAAATGCTCCTTCCTCCGAGGTCAGATAAGTGGAACATCTTATTTAGAGCAAAAGAATTACTTCCTAGCACATAAAGGTACCACCACATGGCACTGGGCCGAAGGGCGAGAGCTCAAACGTCGCTGGATCAATAATAACAACAACAACAACAACAACTGAAATAACAGGAAGTTTGAGGAAGTCTCAGAGTGTCTGTCCTTGCAAATCTGAGCATGCGCAGTCACAGAGGCGCCACATTACATCTAGTAGTGAAGACAGCAGAAATGATTAAATGGAGGGTGCGGAAAATTGGATGCCGCGTATAGAAGGTTGTTAATGGAGTTATTACAATTTTCCAGATGCTCGCGCGCGACATTTACGCACGTTCATTTCTTGAGGCACTTATCTTGAAGGTTAAGACCACGTGAATAACAACTTCGAGTCTCATCAGCCTCACAGGATTATTTCACCGTGTAAATCGGCTATCTATTAGCTTCCGGAGCATATAATGTGATATTAATCCATATTAAGTGTGAAATAAATTATTTTTTAAATGCCGGATGGTGTAAAATATTGTATTTAGTTCATACGTAGATTTTGATTAATAGCAAGTGTCACGTGATGTTTTACAACTGTGACTCACCTGTGCCTCATGAGCAGCAAGTATGGGTATTAGGGGGTGAGTGATGGTCATTGTTGATGATGGCATGTGTATGACACGAAGCTAAACTAAAGATAGCCAGTCATGTGACTGAGGGCTGCGCAAGGGCATTGCGTGAGGATAGTTCAATCGGACAATGTGTTCGGGGGAGACCAGCAAGATGGCCGTCGAAGGAAGACGTATATGTAGAAGATGATGTAGGATCATCACTGTCTGACTGATACCTGCTAAGTTTTGCCCAGCGTGATGCTGGAGGTATTCTTGACCGTTTAGCATGAGTTCTTCTGCAAGTCAGTGAGTCTTTTGACGTAGCGTTTCTGAGTATGTTGATCTCCGTTATATTTCAGTGCCAGTAGCGAGTTGTGTGCTATGTTGATTTTGTGAACTTAACAGGGTATGTCGATGATGTCGTTTAGGAATTGTTAGCCAGTTACAAGGTATTTTGGTTTAATGCATTCGCACTGTGCCCGTTGTATTAGTATGCTGATATTTGTTGGATTGTCGAATATATATATATATATATATATATATATATATATATATATATATATATATATATATATATATATATATATATATATTGAGATTGCCAGACTTATATGAGTTGTTCTTTATATATGGTGTCTCTAAGATTGTGACCTCTCGCATTATAGCGCGAGCCTTCTTTATAGGACTCAAGCCGCAGTGTGGTGTAGCGTTAACTACATTCATTCATGTATGCTCCTCCAAACGCTACACACACTTATTAGCTTCAATATTCATACAGCACTTATTCATGCGACAGCAAACTACTTTACAAACAATAAAAGTGCTCCAAACG
Organism: Oreohelix idahoensis; assembly: GCA_024509875.1. Taxonomy (NCBI): domain Eukaryota; kingdom Metazoa; phylum Mollusca; class Gastropoda; order Stylommatophora; family Oreohelicidae; genus Oreohelix; species Oreohelix idahoensis. Next base: position 400,817 of record JAMPIV010012253.1, read on the forward strand.
CTGTCTTCTCTCGTCAGTTGAAATGCTTTGTTCAGTACGAAATTTGTCATAACTTGAGTCTACATTGAATCATGTCTCCCTTGGATATTAAGTATTAAAATAGTTCAACCAAAATACCCTTTAATATCGTGCAGGAGTATCGTAAATGAGAGAATACAATCTAAAAAAAGAAAAGAATAAAGTTAATGAGGACCAGTTTAGTTTTATACAAAGCACAAATAAAACGGCGGTACATTCGGTTCATTATATCGTCATCACTTCCCTGTATAGGATAATGTGGAGGAATTAGTCTTATGTGGGAAAATACCAGGTAAAAGAGGAAGAGGATGGCAGAGAAAGATGTATGTGGAAAACTTAAACAACTGGGCAACAAACAACAGCATGGGCAACAACAACCTCATTAGACTATCAAAAGACAGAGAAGATTGGAGGGTCATGATCGCCAATGTCTGTTCCAGACCAGGCACCCGAAGAAGAAGAAGAGCATAAATCCACTGTACTGGTCCTATTGCAGGAAGACTGCCCCGAATATTCACATGCTGAAGTGGTTTCTGTAGCATTTTGTTTTGCATGATGAAGTTATCAGTCTCATGCTCGACTTCATATTAGTCGCCTAGTACGAAGGAGCAGTAACCATATTCATTCTTGATCTCATCACATAACTACATAGGGCGAAGCATTATATATTTATATATGTATATATTTACACATACACATATATACATATATACTGCCGGGATGGAGCATCCATTTTGCGTAGACATTGCAGCAAAACTAGCCACGTTAATCTACGCGAAACCAACCGTCTTAATCTACGGGTTGTACGATTGTTAGTAATTCTTCATGTATTTCGCTCAGTTCTCACTTTCTTTCTTTTCTGTTTTCGTTCACGTGTTCCTAACAAAGGCCTCGTGGCCGTAACGTAGGCGATTTTCTTTGATCTTGGTCCTAGTAAAATGTGTGGCCTATTTTTGCTTACCCTACTGAAATTAGAGGTGCTACAAAGGGACCAGCTGTCTTGAGTTAGGGAAGGAAAAGGCAGTGAGGAAGGGAACTGGTCACTCCATCTCTCGATGCTGGGGCCTAGTATGATGAAGTCTCTAACACTTCACTCCCCAACCATTGAACTTGTGTGCACAAATGTCGATACTTTCTTTACCCAATATAGTCAGTGTCGTAGATTAGTGATAGGGGAATTAAGACTTGTGTTGGTCCCTTCTGAATAGAAAAAGAACAGGTGATAGCTCAGTGGGAGATAATAATAGAAATAGATTTTCACGAGTGAGATGGTCATAGGTGTAATCCTTTTCCTTTCTGTTGAGCCCACGATCCCGTTAGCAGAAAATGTTATAGCCCCCAAAGAGTCACAGATTTATACGCTATGGTCTAGGATTTCCCTCTACAGTTAAGAACAGAGTTGATTTATTAATCTATTCTACGAGGAAAACATCATTAGCAACAAACTTGCATAAAGAAATTACAACGTGGGTGTCAGAATAATACAATGAAAGAATCACTCGTTCCTGCTTTCGTTCTACTCATTCAACAGTGGACACTGGCTTTTGTTCTTACCTACAAAACTGGACTTTTCACCTTCTGGCGCAATCATAGGACATTCACTCACAGCACATCCAGTGTTCTGTTAGCACAAACAACCCCAGCTCTACAGTGACTGGTTAATTCCAAGACTCCGGGGAGCGTTATTTTCACTGTTTATATTTTAAGATTACTGTTTATGTTGCTAGAAATCAGTTCAGGTAAGAGATGCCACAGGGCTCACTGTGTAAGAATCTTGAGGTTTCCAGTGTTTAGGAAATGATAGGTCGGCAACTTCTCTCAGTATAAAATTCTTGGTCACACCACAAATGATTAACCGTCGGAACTGTTAATGTTTGTAAATTGCCACATAGGCTGAATGTAAATGTGATTTAGGAAAGAAATACAATCTGGCTCGATAGGCCCAGTTACAGCATTTAGTATTAATGTCTTTTAGGTCGGTACTCTGTCTCCTTCTGGTTGCACACACAATGCCAGAAATGATTACCTTGGGAACCCAACGATTAAGTACAAATGTTCTTTACTATGGTTATTCTCATACACTCATGGAAAAACGCTGGTAGGTTTTGGGTGACCCAAATACTGTATAAGGAAGAGAAAAGTACAAAATACTTAACCGTAATATTATACACACATCCTATTCTACCCTCGCGTAAAATATACTATTCACTTCGGTTATTTAGCTTTAGGTTAGAGACTATAAGCTTAGAGCTTGTCTCATCGTTTAAACTTCCGTGAAATAAATTCTAGTCATATAAAAAAATCGATCATCATGAATTAGAAATACGTAAGTATCTCGTCAATACTCAATGATGATATTAACAGACTATATATATACATATATATATATATATATATATATATATATATATATATAAGATCTTAGGAATCGAAAGCTAGATGGTTCTAGTCTTCTGGCTGTACTGGATGAATTAAGTTAGAATTCTGGAGTATATATATCTCTCCTACATCAAAGGAAGGTTACGTCTATAACCCGACCCGACTCATTTGCTATATGTTAGCACCTACGTCCAGATTTACATGTTTCGTTACTCATTCACTGATGAAACGAATTCTACACACCCTTACCGAAACCAGACTTAACACCTACAGTACTTTCTCTCGATCTGATCAGACTTCGGCAATAAAACTCACGTTTTGCACGTTCTGCTTCGTATGGCCGTTCCCAGCGATCAATGTCTTTCATCTCAAATCTTTCCCCGAGAATACTTAACTATAGGCGGACAGATCAGAGAAAAATAATAGACGATAGTCTTACTTCTTATCCCTGTCTAGACAAATTAACACGATTCGGTCTCATCAAAGAAACTTAGCTTAACAGCAATAAGATGCGTTGTTAAATTAGAAAGGAAAAACAAAAGTTAGAATTGCTAACAATCTAGCGTATGCAAAAGAAGGGTAAAAGAGCGAAAGAAAGGTAAAAGAGCGGAAAGAAAAGTAAAAGACAAGTGTAGAATAAAGAATAGATATCTGAAATTTATTAATCATAATATCTCTGCCACATTCAGTAGAAAGAAAAATGGTGAGTGATATTCCTATCGCACTCCAGTTCTTGTCTCAAACGGTTCTGCAAGCTGTGCTTCGGGAAGAACTGTGTATGTCATGCCTTCAAATGTTTTCTGTGTTAAGTTGATGATCTATTGTGGGGACTACCTAATGCCTCATCAGTTTTCAAAGTGCTTCTCTGTTAACACTGTTAAATTCCTTTTGATATACACAATGCCAAAGTAAAGAGGTCAGTTGAATTAAATACTTTGTTCAACTGTTATTCGAAGAGTGTAGACGATCTGTTTAGTTAAAAACTTGCTTGTTCGTCTCTCAGTCGTCTGTCTATCTATGGAATCCTCGCTGCCTTGGCTTTCCCCAATTCAAGAGCAGAGTTAAGTACCCATTTACAGTTGGGTAGATTGGATCGTGACGCCACCGTGTGTGGAACCCGCAAGAGGCTAGCACTCTAACCACTCAGCCAGTGGGACGCTCGGCGAACTAAAATCTTAAGAAAAAAGAAAAAAACTAATGCCAGACAACCAAACACTAAAAATAAAACTTCATAGACTTTCTCTCTCTTTCTCTCCTTCTCTCTCTCTCTCTCTCTGTCTGTCTGTCTGTCTGTCTGTCTGTCTGTCTGTCTGTCTGTCTGTCTGTCTGTCTGTCTCTCTCTCTCTCTCTCTCTCTCTCTCTCTCTCTCTCTCTCTCTCTCTCATTTTCTTTATTGTTATCACAAAGGCAGATTCACTCTGAGCTTTCCAGCCTCACTTAGATTTAACAAGAGCGCAACTTACTCCTCTCCCCTCCTCCCCCACAACACTCCTTGTCCTAAAGTTCTTCCTCATGGTGAATTCAAGTTAGTAGAATACTGAAACTTTATTGGAAGGACCGCCAAATTGCCTTCCCGTACTTACTTGCTGACCGCAAAGTTAGTTCCACACTTTCATCGACAGTGAAATCATGGATGGGTTTCTTGTTTACATCAGATATTTTCCACGGTATGTGATTTCTTGCGGGTGCTTTCCTTTTGTTACTGACGCACAGTGTATAATTTTTCGAAATTAGCGCATCATAGATTTAAGAAAAGAATTAATAGCAGAATTCTTATTTATTATTTCTGAAAGCGAATTCATAATCAAATTATAAACACTGAATGCGTCATGGGATCTCTTATATCTATCGTTTGATGTTTTAATTTACTTCTATCAGTATTTTTGTCAAAACAAAAGTTTATTTCTTACGGACTCGTTTAGTTGTTAATTCATTTATTGTTTTTGTTTAATTTAAACGACAGACGTTAAGTCTAAATAATTGTTAGCTAACAAAATTATCTGGAATTATAACCGTCGGAACGTTTGAAAGAATCAACAAGAGCGTTTTACAGAAGGTACGGCATATTTTGATCAACATTATTAGATGCTATTGACAAGTAGTAATTTTGAGTTGATATAAATTAATTTATTCATTTTCCGTTGTGTTCCTTACGGAGCACGGAGCGACCACTGCAGCTGGAATCCTTACAGGAAGCTTACACGAAGCATTCACTTGCTCTTGCAACAGTAGTTTCTGTGGCAATTCGTTTTACGTGATGTGATTGCCAGGCTCATGCACAACCTCATTTAGTCGCCTTGTACGACATGCGTGAGGTTGCAGTAGTCCTATTCTTTCTTTGTTTCTTCAGAGACCCCCCCCACCCCCCCCCCCCCCCCCCTCCGGGAATTATACGGTGCTTGAGTTGATATGATATCTGCTATATTTGAATTTAAATAGTTATTGTCAACAAATTGTCATCGTCATTGAATTGTCTCTGTCACTTTATCCACAATCATCGTTATTGTAACATCTATTCCTGTAACAATAATAAACATTGGTTACTTGCCAGATCCATACAAAAACATAATTGATCATACATTTTTTTAACGTACGCCCGCTATTACTCGAGGCGAGAATCTCCAGTTAGTATATCTAACCTGTACTGACAGGTGTCCACTCGCCATTCAGCCAGATACTCGCTGTCTTCGGGGGGTACCCATTAGAGCTGTTTCGGCTCAGGAGCCGCAAGTCCCTGGTCGACGATTCTTCTTCAAATGTCTTCGCCAGGGCTCAAATTAATCCAGTCCAAGTCCCGGTCGACGATACTCGTTCAAATATCCTCTCCCGGGCATGAACCTGCATCACCTGATCGCCAGCGCAGTGTGGTAACCATTACACTAGCGTGGCTCACTGATCATAATATAAAAATAAGTTCACAAAAGACAAGAGAATCTTTCGTTTCACTGCAATAGAAAGCATGAAACTCCAAAGACATCGTCCCAAAAAGAAGAATTTTAAACTTAAATATCAAGTCAGTCCTATTGTATGGCTCTGAATCATGGAGATGAATAAATAAATTTTTAAAAACTTGATAACTAGAAAGCTGCATAAATAGATGCCCTCGTAGAATAGAAAGATTGAAGTGGTATACCAAGGTCATAAATGTGGAACAGATAACAATAAGTAGACAAGCGGGACTGGAATAAGAAATGAGGAAAAGAAGACGCTGGAAATGGATAGGACACACACTGAGATAACCTGTTGATAGCATTACCTGACAATCTCTGTTCTGGAATCCCCAGGGTAAGAGAGGTAGAGGTAGACTAAAGAACACGTGGAGAAGAGAACTGGAGACAGACATGAAGAGGATGAAGAAGACATAGAAAGACCTTGTTGAAGGCCTATGCTCCTTGGGAAGCTGAAAGGTGACAGAAAAACAGAAGAAAGCTACAGACTTTCAAGAAGGCGGTGTTTGCGCAAAACAAAGGTTTGAAGTGTTATGACAGGGTCATGCATTAGCGGATCCAAGAAGGCGGTGACGGGGTGATCTTGGGACTTTGAAAACCTTTGTCATATCCACCGTTCCAGTATCATTTGGGACTTAAATGTAACTAATCGTTACGTCGGACAACGGACGAATTAAAGCATGTCCGGTACTGGACAACGGTAAGTACACTAAAGGTTACGAATGTAGTTTGTAAGTAATTCTACGTGGTGGGACAATATTGTGAATATGGAGCGGGCTTTGGGGAAAGAATATAGCCTGATTATTCTGATGTATCGCCCCTCCCTTGGACAATTCCTAGATCCGCCAGTGGGGTCACGAATCGTAAACTAATGGAAAGAACCAGTGGAACAAGAGGTGAGAAGACGTTGGCATTGGACGGGGCATACATAAAAAAAACCCAGCTGATAGCATTACAAGGCAGTCCATGTTCTCGAATCTCTGAGTAAGAGAAATAGATAGAGAGAGAGAGAAGAGCGAGAGAGAGAGAGAGAGAGAGAGAGAGAGAGAGAGCGGGAAAAAACATGAAAAAGAGAACTGGAGATTAAAGTCTTGTTCCCGTGTCTCTCTTAACAAGCCTCTCAACTCGACTTTATGGATAGCGCGGATACCTCATGGTGTACACCGAATGCGCTTACGCCTAAATCGTACACATTTACTCTGAGGCTCCAGTTTCCAGTATTTATTTTGCTTATGTGTTTATTTGTGAGCAGGTATATAGTCAAAACAATGACGGGTGAAGAATTAACGCCGACGTCTTAATATATCAGCATCTGCAGCATATTCGGAAGATTGATTGTCTTGCCTGGAACTCATTTGGTTGATTCTCAATGTTACGTGTCGTTATTGTTCAATTATTCCGGAGACATTCTCCGTGGCCAAGGTAGACACCTCAACCAATTATTTTGATGTCCTGGTGATGGAATAATTCAGGAAAAACACAGAATACTGCAGGAGCTCAAAACACATAAGCCCGCTCACTTCCAAACACAAGCCGCATCTCTCTTGTAGACGCTCAACTCACTTCTGCTTCAAATGTGTTCACGTCTGCCAGTCAACCATATCGGCATGACGTCACTTCCTTTATTAATAAGTGACTTCGTATAAAATAAACAAAAAAGGAGCCATGTTGAGCTGCCTATTATACCGACGTAATCGTTATGAATTTTAATCATAACACTCAATTTAAATGTTTGTAAAATTTTGAACAAGAATTAAATTTTATCAACTATTTACAAGGGACATAATTCCCCCCCCCCCCCCTTTTTTTTTTTAAACCAAGGGACCAATTAAAACACAAAATTATAATTAAATATTTGCAATATTATGATACGCTCGTATTTAAAAGAAAATAAATTATTTCTTGTTTTAAAATTTAAAAAATATGCATTTACCGCTGTTCAGATATAATTTAGAAATGTAATGTAAGGGACCCTTACTTTTATATGTCTATAAAATTAGCTTCTATTTAAAACAAAAGCGCCATGTAAGCTTCAATGTCTATTTACCTCTTTTTACCCTATTTAAAAAAAAAAAAAAAAAACCTCAGTAAAGCATGATCAACTTTAAACCAATATTAACATTTTTTCATCTTTAGAATTTAGCTTTACTTTATTTATTCCATTTTACTCTATTGCTGTATTTTAAATGTTTAACCCTCGATATTTACTTTTTAAGTGTGCAAATGAAAGTGTGAGTGCGCACGAGTGTTTACATGTAATTTAAAATGTACTTTCCATGTATTCCATTTTGTAAAAGGTACACGACTTTGTAAATTGAAAAGAAATTCAAATACAAGTTATAAAACCTTAAAAAAAAAAAAAAAATAGAACTATTGTAGACAGCGCGTTTTACGTTTCGTGTCTCACAAGACTTAAAATTCCCCAGAATGCGTTACGTAGCCGCTTACCTTCTTGCTTATCTTGGAGGGAAAGCTTCACCCTCTGCAGCAGACATTGAGGAGATTCTTAGCAGTGTGGGCATTGAAGCAGAAACTGATAAAATTAACAAGATCATCAGTGAACTCAAGAGCAAACATATTGAAGAACTCATTGCAGCAGGCTCCAAAAAATTAGCATCAGTCCCATCGGGTGGCGCTGTTGAAGTTGCTACTGTTGCTGCCCCTGCAGATGGTGCTGCAGCCTCTGCTGATAAAGCTGCTCCTGCTGCCGCTGCAGGCAAGAAAGAAGAGAAGAAGGATGAATCTGAAGAATCGGAAGATGACATGGGCTTTGGACTGTTTGACTAGACCGACATGCATATCAATCGTTATTTAAAAAAAAAAAAAAATTATAAGCCCCAAAAAATAAAGAAACTATAAGGCAAACACCTCAAAAATACGTATGTATACATTCAGTAGTGCGTTTTTTGAGAGCCTATGCTTCTTGTGGAGCTAAAGGATATTTATTGAAACATTTAGTAGAGGTGAAACATTTGAGAGTAGGGACGTATTAACGAAAATGATAACAGAAGAATGTGCAACAGTCAACGTGTGTGTAACCATCGGACCATTATTGAGATGTACTCAATAGACAGACAAGTGGGAGATGAACAATCGAGCTTTTAACTTAACAGATTCTGTACAGACCAAGTTGCCACGTTAAGAATAATAGTGGAATGAAGTTTGGAATTGACCTCACCTCTTTTCATTAAATTTGTGGACTATGAAAAGGCATTTGACTGTAGGCACAGAATCACTCTGAAAATTGATGAGGCTTAATGGAGTGCTCTGAAGATCATTGTGTTAATAAAGAGAACTTATGGAGACTTGACATGACATACAGAGTTCTTCATGAAGGACAACTTACAGAACCGCTTGAGATAATAACTGGAGTGCACCAGGGATGCCTCTTGTCACCACTTCCCTTCCTATTGCATATAGACTGGGTTAATTAAGAAAACATCGATCTCAATCAACAGAAATGGAATCCAATGGAGTCCGACTAAACAGCTTGACGATCTAGATTTTGCTGACGACCTGGTACTTCTGTCCCATAATCGTAATCAGCCGAAAGACAAAACACAGGGAGAAAACAAAAATATTTGAGAATAAGTGCAGGAAAAGGTAACAAAATTGCAGTAGAAGAAACCCACTACAAGATATATACATTTAAACAAATAAAGAGGGGAGACCCGAGGCCAGTAAAACAGTAAATAAATAAATATTACACACATAAAGGTATGTTTCAGGTACTCGTGAGAAATAAAGACGTAGAAAACTAGACAACAGAAAAACAACAGAAGTGAGTGGCTTACCGGAGACTCGAACCCAGGACCTTTCGAACTAGGCACCACAGCACTCGTTGGCAGGGAAGATAGTGTGATTCGCTTCCGTAGCTAGGCTGTGGTGTCGTTCGGAAGGTCATGGGTTCGATTCTCCGGCAAGCCACTCACTTCTGTTGTTTTTCTGTTGTCTAGTTTTTTACTTCTTCATTTCTCACGAATTCCTGAACCATACCTTTATGTGCAATATTTATTTATTTACAAGATATAAAACTTGCCAGCAATATAGACACATTTGGGGACCGAAGATGCATCAAAAGTGAGGAATGCAGTATTCGACCCATAGCTTGACTGCTTGCGTCAGGGTCAGCGAACCAGAGCTGACCAAGACCCTACTCCACCTCCAAGTGATGGTCGTGGAAACAGGCTGCATCACTGCAAGTCTGGCTGAGAGAGTAGGGATCGAAGAGGGAAGGCTAACCCGGTCCCAAAAATGCCGTGCCGAAAGGCGCAGACATCGCAGCTTTGCTGTAAACGGCGACACAAGGTAACAAACGTCCTTTTGAGGACGAATGTAGAAGAAGAAGACACATTTGGATAGACAGGCAATGATGTCAAAATAAGAATACAAAAGGCAAGAGGAGCTTTCATTGCATTGGGAGATCAAACACTGGGAGGACAAACATTGGGAGATCAAACATTGGGAGATCAAACATTGGGAGATCAAACATTGAGAGATCAAACATTGGGAGATCAAACATTAGGAGATCAAACATTGAGAGATCAAACATTGGGAGATCAAACATTGGGAGATCTAACATTGGGAGGTCAAACATTGGGAGGTCAAACATTGGGAGGCCAAACATTAGGAGATCAAACATTGGGAGATCAAACATTGGGAGGTCAAACATTGGGAGGTCAAACATTGGGAGGTCAAACATTGGGAGATCAAACATTCGGAGATCAAACATTCGGAGGTTAAACATTAGGAGATCAAACTTTGGGACGTCAAACATTGGGAGGTCCAACATTGGGAGATATAATTGAGATGAAAAGAAATCAGGTTCAACAGAAATATCATTTTCAATTCAAATGTCAGTCATATGGTATTGCTGATAAACATGGAGAACAACAACAACAAACAAAAAGCTACAAACTTTCATAAATGAATGCTTGCGTAGATTTGAAGGATTGCAATTTAAATTTCGTTTAAATGGCACGCTAGTTAGTACGTTAAAAAATTATTTTATAGTCTTCTGCATTGCTTATGTACTTTGGTCTTTTATTTCATTTTTTGGTTTTCATTTTTTTGTGTCTATTTTTTTTTTTTATCTCCTGAGTTGAGGACGCCGGGGTTTGTGTATTTCTTCACCCACTTCAATATCTCTTGCTTTTACTTTGGTCTTTCCTCGTTTGTTATTATCACTTTTAAAATGCTAAGACAGTCATCTCTCAACGAAAAACTGTTTGGAGATGTCAGGAACCTTGGGCTGACTACTGCTTTTATTAGAGTCATTAATGTGGAAGTCTGATGGCGAACGAGATGTCAGGAACCTTGGGCTGACTACTGCCTTTATTAGAGTCATTAATGTGGAAGTCTGATGGCGAACGAGATGTCAGGAACCTTGGGCTGACTACTGCCTTTATTAGAGTCATTAATGTGGAAGTCTGATGGCGAACGAGATGTCAGGAACCTTGGGCTGACTACTGCCTTTATTAGAGTCATTAATGTGGAAGTCTGATGGCGAACGAAAAAGAAGAAGAAATGCTTAGACATAATCCTTACTCTCCCATCGCTCTTGTTCGTAGCATCTGTTAGTTTCTGTACATCTTGTTCATTTTCTTCTATATATTTTATCCGCTATGTTCCGTGAAACTTTCAGAGGCTTGTGTGCGTGACGATGTAAACTTGCGCATTGTTTTTCTCGCAGGTGACAAATTCTTGTGAGCACTAAATTGAGCATGTGAAAAGTCGTGTTTTTAATAATTTTTTTCCTTTACAATATATTGTTTAGTTCTCAGTTCAACTTCCTATGCACGCAGATTTCATAACGTGCGCAGCGAAGATGAAAATTAGTCATCTGTGTATAGTAAATTGTTAGTTTCATGTTCTTCTATTCTTACTACTGGCGAAAGTTCCAGACTTTTCGAAACTGTGGTTCTCTAATGATTGAAGAAATCTGTCAAAAGGACACATCAATACTATAAAAGAAGTAACTTAACAGCGTCACACGCCACTCGAATTAATATGCGTTTAATTGAAGTTTTCAACAATAAGTTATGGAAACAAAACTATTCATCAGCTTATTTTGCTTCTTGATTTCTAACCTTCATTTTGTTTCTTTACTGTTCGCACAACTCTCCACTAGCTGCTCCTTCTTTTTTCTGTTTCGTTTCTAGTTTTTAAATGTATTCACGCGAGTCACGTCTTACTCGGATCTATTCGAGTGGCCATTTTGTTTATACGTATTTTCACGAGAGCATCTCCAGCTAATTCCATTTACGGGTGGAATTATTTTGATGTATTTATAGTTCCTTTATTTTTATTTTTAATGTTAGGTTATTCTTGCTTTCTTTCTATTCTGTTTTTGTTTTTGTCCCTGACGAAGGCCTTTGTGCCGTCTGTCATGGATTGCCTCCCCTTAGCCTTGCAGTAGTGGTCCACCAGTGGCCAAAACTCAAGAGTATTTAAAATGGGTCATCAAAGGTTACTACTTTCGCACAAGATTACTCTTGGCAGAGTTGTAGATAGAAGGGTAATGACGCTTCTATCTCCAGGGGTTCTTCACATGATAATTCAGAAGTCAAGAATAATGCTGCATTGGCAGGGCAATTGTTAACTTTTATATCTGATTAGCTGCCTGTTGTGAAGAATTAAGCAATGGTTTTAGCCCGTTCAATCCCCCAGCTGGTGTAATTATAGCAAAATTCCTTTATAAGTATTGGTCTATAGAGGTAAATATATGTGTGTGTGTGTGTGTGTATATATATATATATATATATATATATATATATATATATATATGTATATATATATATATATATATATATATATATATATATATATAGTGTAGCGAGAGGAAAGATATAATGACGGTGATATTATCCTGGACAAATAGGTGTATCAGATGATATAGTGCCAGATAAGAGACTGGTCTTACAAGAAATACCCCATTCTCTGAAAAGAGTAATGGTGAATTGACATCAAAGGTATAGTTAAGCTGTATAGGTTACAAGATGAGATGGTACTGTACTATCTTGGATTCCTTTGGGCTCCTCTCCAGACTAACCTTAGAAAATGACTCTGCTAGGGGTAATTAACTACACAACAAGGACTTTTAACCAAATTAAATAATTCACTGAAGACTCTGGGTACAGTTTATAATTTATTTATATACAGGATCGTTTCTTCTTTGTACTTTGTTAATTTTCAAATAAAATTCAAATTATGGCAAAATAAAATTTGTTTCACTTTCATAACACATTTACAGTTAATTTCTTAAACTAATATAGTTCGTATTCAACTGTTCTCTTGCTTCCTGATCAAATATGTCTCTCTTTTGTGCTTTCTTATATAGAATATCAATGTTACTTTATGATAAGCCATCATGACTCATATGACTGTCAAATGTCTTCTATCTACACCACAGTTTTTATCTCCTCATTACATAGTCTATTCGTAGGGGGTATATGGTATTTGAAAGCTGAAGTAGCACAACACTGAGCTACGAGTACTTATCTGAAAAAAGTCCTTCCTAGGCCTCGTACAGCAATATGATTGGAAAGAACCCTATCAATGCGGGTTCTCCAATCGTAAAAACGACACAGTTAATACTGGCAAAAGCTCTGACAAACTTGAACATCTATTTGCTGACTTGGTCACTATAGGTTGTGCATGACACTCAAGGCAGGATATAACCTGAAACATAATATACAACCTACGTAGTATCGCTCATTGTCTCCTTAGCCAGTCAGGAGGTATAATGAGACAATTCAGACAAGCTGTGGTTATTCACAAGAGCCATAGTAAGTCTTGAATAACACAATTCGTTCAAGTTCTAGCACAATAGTTCAGTAATTCAATTGTTACAGTTCTGTCCATGACTTGCTTCTATAAAATCATATAGGCCTTATGGTAATCATTGTGTAATATATCAAATAATACAGAAAATCAATCTGTCATAGTCATTCCTTCTTCCAGTTTGGGTAGTCCTTTCCAGCAAGCATGTTATCTTTAAAACGCTTTCCACAACCAACTAGCTCAATCCTTTCGTTTTACTTATTTACTACACAATTAAACTAAACCTACACACTTCGTGTTTTCCTCCAGAAATAGCACAATGATTCTACACATATCAATAATACTCTAAGCACACATTGATAATATATATATATATATATATATATATATATATATATATATATATATATATATATATATATATATATATATATATATATATATATATATATATATATAAAATTAACCTCTCGCTTACCCTCAATCCCAGGCAGGCTTTCAATGGTTACACAGTCTGCTCACACTTCTGCAGATGGCAACGGAGGTGATAAAAATGGTGTGCTGTGTATCTGTAGTTTGAATTAGGCGGCGAGTGTCTGTGTCATTCGTTCTCTCCCCTTATATAGTGGACTTTCGGATGTACGAATTGACAACTAGACCAAAGTACGTTTGCATGCATCCAAAATCGGTTGGGCAGGGCAAGGTGTGCTTAGGTAACAAATCTAAAATAATTCTGGAATCCTTATTTCCGCACCGATTTCCGCCATCTAAGGCTTATTTTACTCATATGAATAAGCTCTATCACTATGGATATCCACTTTATCCTATAGTTTATCCGACTATTCACTGGAGCAGTCGAAACAGGGAAAAACACATTATGGTTCATGCTCCACTGTCTTCTATTCATAATAACTTCGGCTCTACAACATATCCAGTGAATCTATTGCTATCTACCTAAGGCTAATGACCCCTATTATGGAATTGGGTCCTTCTTTAACTAAGTACTGCATGATTAGTTGCACACTGCCTTCCGAAATATCATCAACATCTACACTTTCGTTTTCCTCCATGTCTGGCGTATCTTCCGACATTATGTGTTCCAAGCTGGCGTTTCATTGGTCAGTTACATACACGGGGTTTGTGCTGTGATAATTTTTTATTAATGCCGAGATATGATTCAGACTTCATCACATATATATTAAAGAATCTTGCTCATACGTATGCTTTCATACCTATAATTACTGAATCAACCATAATTGTTGTTAAAATGTTATGTCTGTTTGCTGGTGCCTTTTACAAGCACTTAACTGGTATAAGGGAGTCCTGCAGCCGCGGTTTCGTCAATTCGGCTGTGATTATGACACTTCAGTTCCATAGCGAACCCAAAGTAGCTTTTGAACCCAAAGTAGCTTTTGGGAACACAATCTCCTGGCACAGTTAGACTGGATGCAGCAAATTGATGCATTCGATTCACTCGGTCTGGAAATTTTAGAATTCCTCTTGTTACGCGTAATCTGATTCCTTAGGTCTCCAGTCTTTGTATTTATAAATGCGGGTTTACTTTTTTTAAGTTGTAAAATTGCTATAAAAAAAACTCTGTAATAATCCTTTAAGTTTCCAGTCATTGTATTTAAAATGTAGGTTTACTTTTAAGTTTTAAAGTTGCCCAAATACTCTGATCTGTCACTTATAATTTCGTAATCCTTTTTTTCTTTTCTCTGGCTCTGGTGAATTGCTAGCTTGACGTGGCGGTGCAGTCTGATCTGTGACTCCTATTTTGCTAGATTATATTTAAAATTCTCAGTTCAAAATCCCAGATTGTACTTCCAACGAATTTGCCAATGAGAACCATTATGTATTCTGGCTCTCACTTTACACCAATCCAATCTGTTTTGCACTATATGGGTAGGAGTGTTTAATTCATAATATTCCCCCACGTGTTTTAAAAAATTACATTTTAAAATTTCATCGCGTGACCTCTTTCTAATAAGTAGTAATACTTCCGTTTGCCTATTTATGCAAACTCACAAACAAATAAGTGAACGCATTCCTGCCCTAACATAATCTCCCCCAGACAGATTATCTGTAATAATTACACAGGGATAGGCCGGCGGAAGCTATTATCTCATTATCACCAGTGTTTTCGCCCATCCCTCAGCCGGCTCTCAAACAGACAATATGGTTTTCTTTTCAAAGATCGTACGAAACCATATTGTGTCCATAGAGATCGACTCCTATCAAAGGTGGCTAAGCGACTCAAGTGATAAACGTATTACCGCTGACCTGTTTAATCGACCTGGTATTGTTACAGTTCACCTGGTGAAACATAAACAAGTCTGGGTGCGGTCAAAGCAAAGTGTAGGGCATAAATTATGCCGAATAATAGAGCGATAAATGAAGAAAATGAATAGATACTGCCGGAGAAAACGACAGTTATGAAAAGTGCACCCAAATAATAGGCGGATGAAAGGGAAAGAGAGGGGCACAAAAGTATATGAACAAACCGTTTTGTCACACCGTCAACTTGGCAATTATCTTTGTCCTAGTGAGCATCCGATTGACTGAGTGGTTAGAGGATTGGTCTCTCGAGACGCAGATACCGGGTTAGAAACAAGGTTGCATCACGCTCCAATCTTCCCAGCTGTAATTGCGCTAGGAGATATGTGTCCTGTTAATACAAATACAACTGTAAATTTTTTCTAATAAGACAAACACGGTATTAAAATAATTTTGGTTGCTAAATTGACAATGTAAAGTTTGCGATTGTTTCTGCTGTGTTCATTAGACTCTCTCAGACTAGGGCATTTTGATCCAACATTATAATGTCTAGAGTCTCCGAGTACACCGACCACCTCAGATCTTCACAGCTGGTCCTAATGAACTTCTTGTACGATCAATACTGGTTCTCTTTGAAAACTCCTTTTCTTCCCTCTGTCCGTGTGTGCAAGTTTCTAAGTCAGCTTTGGTGATTGGGATGTTTAGATTATTATGTGCTGGAAATAATTATTTTCTATGTATATAAATAGCCCTCACAGCTTCTTTTTATCCGGCTTCAAAAATTTAACACAAGTCACGGCAATTCCATAAGGAAGCTTTTATTCATGTTCTTATTAGGATTTCCACTAGTAGCTATGATTATCTTCGTTGCCATCATCAGTTTAGAAACATGTGCATCTAAAATGCTGGTGCAATATTTATTTCTATGCAGTAACAACTGCACACAAATGATGTTGTATATTTTAAATGTACTTAAGGCTTCACCGAAAGGAAACTGACGAAAAGAACCAGACAGGTACCAGTGGAACAAGAGATGAGAAGAAGATGGATATGACACATTAAGAAAACCGGTTGATACAAATACGAGCCAAAGCACTTCTGGTTCTGGAATCCCTGGGGTAAAAGAGTTAAAAGGGAGGTTATAAAACATATGGAGAAGAGAACTGGAGGCAGAAATGAAAATAAGGAAGAAGAAACGGAAAGATCTTGAGCTGATGGCACGCGCCAGGAAGATCTGGCATGATTTTGTTGAAGGCCTGTGACATATTATGATAATAGCTTTCATATATCTATTTCATTATCTACACTTTTCTTTTACCTAGCTTTCATCTACGCACGTTTTGTTAACACAAACCCCTCCTACAATCAGAGATCTGTCTCTTTTTCTAATTTAGCACGCCTAATTTATTTCTGTTCTCTATTTCCTTTGATGAATGTTTACCAGCAGACCTATTAGCTAACGTAAAGCCGGTTACCTGTAATTAAACGCCAGCGATTGAAAATCGTGGTAATAGGATTAGACAGCATTCAGGGGAAATAATTTGAGTAAGAAGGAGCAGATAATTTTGGAACAAAGGGGAGAGAATTTCTATTACCTTCCCTGAATCCGTTCGTTGAAAGGTAATTAAACACGGTGAGAATCGCAAGATCAAAGGACGGGCTTCGCTCGATTGCCAGAGACTGCAAGCGGTAAAAGGCGCGAAAATTCTCTCTGATTCGCAGATCGAACGAGGAAAAAACGAAATCTAAACGTAGGCGTTAAAAGTAACAAGGTTGAGCAAAGTTCTGGAAATTTAATATATATTCTCCAGCTTTTAAAATCCATTATTCAGTACTCCACAGATTTTAAAGACATCTAGCTTCGATTTCTAGAATCCCTTGTATTAGTGAAGTTTCTTAGTTTTTCGTTGGAGTTAGACTTAGAAGTTTGTGTGAAGGTAATTGTATTTACTAGTATTTTTGAGTGATTTAAGTGGTAAAATCGTCAATTATATTTTACTAGTTTTTTTTTTCTTCTGTGCAGAGTGATTTACTAGATAGGTCCGTCATTCATATTTCTCTAGGTTTTACTGTGTTTCAGTGGCAAGCAGAACAAATAATAATTTCTAGCTAAACTATGCCAGCTATAAAATAAATTTTATTAATTGCTAGTAAACAGTCAGCGAATATTTTAACCGACTAGTAAATATACTGTTCATTTTGAGAATTGGCGAAATATATAAATATTTCTAATTCATGATGATTAAGTTTTTTTTTAAATGACTAGAATTTATTTTACGGGAGGTTTTAAACGATAAGACAAGCTCTAAGCTTGCAGTTTATAATTTAAAGTTAAATAACCGAAGTGGATAAATATTATATTTTACGCGGGTTAAGGATAGGATTGAGAATATTATGTTATGGTTAAGTATTTGTATTTTTTCTCCTTTACACAGTATTTTGTCAAACCCTAAACCTTACCAGCGGCTTCCATATAAATCTGAGAGTAACCATACAAAAGAACAATTTAATTAGTATCTGGGTTTCTTCAAGGTAAACCTGTCTGAGGTTGTGTTTACACCCAGAAAGAGACAGAATACCAACCCAAAGAACACTAAGAGTGACTTCGTAACTGGGCATATAGATCCAGATTTCTTTTCCAATTTCATTTACAGTCAGCACGTTGCGGTGACCTAACACACATTAACATTTCCCGACGTTTGACCATTTGTGGTGTGACAAAGACACTGGATTTGCTCTGTGTGTGTGTGAAGATACAACACAAGTATTAGATAAGAAAGAATGCTCGTGGCCACGGTCGTCTCAGAAGAGAGGAAAGATGAATGAATAATTCTCATATATATCTTGTAGAATCCATGTACTCACTTTGTGTATTTTTAATGCAAGTTTTTTGCTAATGCTGTCCCTTTCAGAATAGATTAACGTATAAACTCTGTTCTTTACTGTAGAGGGAAATACTAGACCAAAGCGTATAAATCTTTGACTCTTTGGGCTTAATAACTTTCTTCTAACGGGATCTTGTCTCAACAGAGGGAGGGAGGATTACACCTATGAGACTAACTCTTTAATTAATTCATTAACTTATGTTTATTTGTATGTGATTGATATTCAAAATATTGCTGTTGTGAAGTTTTTGATGATAAATAAAATTTACATAAACTTTATTTACATGCGTTGGTCAGCTCGTCCCAACATATCCCTACATCCATTAAGATAGTTTTCACGTTTGTGCGTCTAATTGTCGTCACTTATCTGTGCGAGTGTAGAGGTGAGTGGCTGAATATATATATATATATATATATATATATATATATATATATATATATATATATGTATATATATATATATATATATATATATATATATATATATATATATATATATATATATATATATATATATATATATATATATATATATATATATATATATATATATATATATATATATATATATATATATATATATATATATATATATATATATATATATATATATATATATATATATTTATTTATTTATTTATTTATTTATTTATTTATTTATTTATTTATTTTTTTTTTTTTTATTTTTTTATTTTTTTATTTTTTTATTTTTTTATTTTTTTATTTTTTTATATATTTATAGCAAAACTGTCTGATCTAAAAATCTCAGTCGTGACCGATAGGCTGGATAGATTATCTCTCAAATCCAGGGACAGACTTTACCTTTCACCATTTCACTCGTGAAAATCTATTTCTTTACCTTATCTCCCACTGAGCTATCACCTGTTCTAGTTCTGTTCAGATGGGACCAAAATTAATCTTAAATACCTATCAAAGAATCTACGACAAGGCCCATGCTCCTTTGGAAGCCAAAGGGTGATAAATTAATTATGTAATGAATGCGCGTAATGGTGATGATAATGATATTTTGTTACATGCACTAATTAAAGGTAACCCTCTTGACAGCTTTGGTCAGCGACCACACCTTTCTGTTCATCTCGCCTATATGCCACAGTGTACATGTCTCTCTAGCTGAATCTTCTATAATTAATTAATTAATTATATAGGAGAGTGAGATCACTAACAAATTCAGCCACAGAAGCAAAACAGCACTGATAATTTGTTTCCTTTGAGGTTTTTGCATTCTTGTAGCGATGCTCGTACCATTCATCCTAGATCGGTGTCCGTGGGTTATACAAGAGCGTCATTGTCATAGTCATAAGCAGCTCTAAAACAAAATCCATGGTGATATCACGAGAAGAAAGAAGACATCAGATTAAGCTGGGAGAACGGGTCCTGGAGCAGGTCGACCACTTTAAATATCTTGGAGCTATTATAGACCGAAAGGGAGGCATCAAAGAAGAGTTGGTCACTCGAAAAGCTGCAGCTGGGAGACTTTTTCAGTCCATAAATCGAGGATTCCTCAGCAAGAGAGAGGTTGGTAAGAAAACGAAGATCGCTGTATACCGCTCCACCTATGCCCCAGTCTTGACATATGGATGCGAGTCATGGGCTATGACTACCACCTTCAAAAGCCAGATCCAAACCTCAGAAATGATGTATCTGAGGAAGGTGGTTGAAGTAACAAGAAGAGACATGGTCCGCAATCAGACGATACGTCAACGCCTAAAATCCCACCCCCTGCAGACCCAAGTAGAACAGTCCCAACTAAGATAGTTTGGCCATGTCTGCAGAATGGGAGAAGATCGGCTACCACGACAAGCATGGGAAACAAAGAGCCAGGGATCCAGACCCCCAGGACGACCCAGAGTTTGCTGGGAGGACAACATTAGACAATCTTTGAAGGACCGAGGACTAGAATGGAACCAGGCCAGGAGGAAGACAGCCGATATGATAGTCTGGCGCTCTCTCTTCCGAACCTCTACAACTCACGGTAGAAGGGGAACGACTAAGTAAGTAAGTCATTGTCATAAAGGAAAAAAAAGTGAACTCTGCCAACTCAAGTGACGCGTTGATAAATACTGCGTCCTTAGAAGGAATAGTTCGTTTCTGTTCCGCCGTTTGGTGACTCCCATATTAATTTTTGAATTTATTTGCTTGGAAAAAGCATTCCTCCAATGACCAAGTTGTTAATGCTGCAGAAGCTTATTAGGATCCCGTTACACGCCCACTGAGGCATATTGGGAATATAGTGTTAGGCCCATATTTTCTTGACCATCGGCACACTAGCGGTGATGTGGTCAGCATCACGCTGGCCGACTTAACCTTCATAGAGTTGCTCTGGTACCCAATTCATGAGGCTGGGTCGACCCCAGATCTGTTTGCGGTCTAAAAATCCCACCTCAACTGGGGATCGAACCATGGACCGCCGAGCTGGGAAGCCAGTGCCCTAACCACTGAGCTACGGCGGCTCTTAGAAGCTTATTAGTTTAACCCCATTCTCGTTCGCTCTTCCGCTGCCGCATTTCCTCATTACTCTTTCATTGTATGTATTGTGTGTTCCATCTTTCGCATTGAGGTCTCCCGTTACTATGATAGATCATATCTAAGTGCGGTTTCCATTTCCTTTTGTAGCTGTTTATAGAATTCGTCCTTGACCTATTCGTCGCTGTAATTTGTTGGTGTATAACATTGAATTGTGGTGTTGTTATTGAATCTCCCTCTCAGTCTTGTTCTTATCAGTATATTGTTAATGGGTTTCCATTTCAGTAATGATTAGTGGTCCTAATGATGTCACCCCCCCCCCCCCCCCGGTCTCCTGGGTAGTGAGATCGGATGCCTACCCTTCTCGGATAAGGGCGAAAAAAAATAAGAGGTCACGTGTGCAAGTTGCGCACGTTAAAAATCCCACGGCAGTTGGAAATCGTAAAGAGTAGGTTATAAGGCCGCTGCCTTGGCAAAATTTTAAAAATAGAAACTTACCCAAAACAAAAATATTTATAGAATGTGTTATTACTATATACACACACTGGGATTCTCGACTGTGCTACGGAGTTCGTTCACTGTGCTGAGATCCTCCTTTTGTGATCTAAGGGAGGAGATCTGAGCAATGATGGAGTTGTCCGTGTGCAATGAAGATAGTCCTTAAAACAAAACAAAACCAAATGACCTTTTTATTCCTTTCTTTAGAATAATGGTTACACCTTCATTGTACTGTCCATCCTCTCTTCCAGAGTAAAGTACTATTTCATTTGTTGCTGTTTTTATTCTCCCTGTCCCGGTCCGTCTGCTCTCATTTATTCCCAGGATATTTTATTTGTAATCTCTCATTTCTGTTGTGATCTTTCTCAGTTTTCCTGCCTCATTCATTGTTCTGACGTTCCATAAGCTAATTCATGATTTCGCAACCAAGGCATCCGTTTTCATGCCAATGGCTTCCTTTCGGCTTTCACCACTGTCAGTCGTACGAGCCTCAGACTCCGTATGTCCATACCGCATCAAAGCTTTTTCATGTAGCTGTTTCCGTAATGTGATTTTTTAAAATATAGACAGAGGTGTCGATCCTGTGCTAAAACCCCCGACCTAGAGGACCAGGGCGCCAGCTTTAGATTGACCTACCCACGCAGACCTGTCCTGTTTGGTAGAACCTGCCAGGAGTAAAACTCCCGCTGGCAAATTACTGGGGGTTGTCAGGGTACTCAAGCCGCCATACTGCTTCAAGGTATAGCCACCAGTGATGGCGGAGTGGTGGGTTACTGTCCTGTTTATAATTTTTCCCCCGTTCTTTAAGAACTAAATATTGCATTTTCTTAGTCGTAGTAGATTGTTGTCCCTTGTGAGATATGATGTGTGTTGTAATAGTGAAAAATATCACTCAAACCAGCGTACACTCATTCATTCCGCCATGGCTTCTCACACTAGTACTCACGACTTTGCTTGCTGCCTCTTGGAACACATTGATTTTAGATTTTCACACAGACTCAAAAAATGCAGTCTACTGCCAAGAAGTCCCCAGTTCCAAAAGACCTGTTTAACTTGGGGTCTCCGGGAACGACTACTTGGGTATGCAAATTTGTTCAAATGTCTGATTAAGTCACCTAACAATTATTCCAGGCGCGGGAGTTAACAGAGCACAGTGTCAATAGCGTAGGTTTCTAAAAAAAATGATGAATGTCAGGTCGGTGCCTTCCCTCAGTATAGGATTCACTTTAGTCACACCACAGATTTGTCCACAAGATATAATCTAGTCGGGAAATGATTGTTAATATTCACGCCACCAGGCAGCAAATTATATAGAGTTTCTAGAAGAAATTAAGTGCTGGCTCCAAGGTCCAGTATTTATCATTACAGTCTTTGAAAACCCGTTATAGGGATATTAGTATTTCTGTCTAACTTGCACCGTCAGATCAGTGTTACTTGAGAAAACCCACGTGGTTCAAAATAAGGACTGTCTATTTCTTCACAAGTATGGAAACTACTACTAGGTGCTGGTAAAGTTAGGGTCACCCCAAAACTTTCACTGTGTGGAGGAAAAATAACACATATAATATAATAAACAGAATCTGTACTGGTTAAAACTTACATTTAACTTGCAAGCAGAGAGCTTTGCTTATCATTTAAACTTCCCGTGACGTAAGTTATATTTAAAAATCAGCATTCCTCATAAATTAGGAACACGTGCGTATCCCGTCATCATTCATGAGGCTCGATTCTAGAGTTTATACGTTAGTTTAGAAAAATACACTCGACTGAGTATTAGCAGTTAAATTAAATTCATAAATAGCTACAATTGCCGTTATAAGCTAGAAATTATAATTTCCTACTGCTTTCCACTGAATGCTTCCCTAGAAAATATAATAGCCTACCACTTTATCTCTCTTCTGCGCTAAAGAAATAGGTTAAAAATGAATTAAGCGATTTAACACTTTAACACTCACAAAATCTATATATCTATCATATTAATTACCTCAACCACAGAATTACAGGTAGTCGCACAACTTAAGAATAAAAATGCTGAAAATATTTCTGGAAGTCTAGAAGTTCGACAAATTGCCGAAACAAACTGAGATCTTCGCTAACAGCTATTCTGTTTTTTTCGAGCGACCTATCTACTGTGGAGTCTATGAGCGAGAATGAAATTAAAGTTTCAAACTTGGCCAATATCTTAAAATCAGACAAAGGGCCCAAACTTACTTCGCCAAGCGAAATTATCTCCCCTACTCCCAACATTTACGTCCGCTTAACGCGTGTCGTAACTGTCACCTACTGACCACGATGTACGCGTGTCAGTTTCAAATCCCAGACAGCCTGACTCCATGGCAGGGCAGTTTTCACACTACAGCTGACCATGGCCCAAGTGAGCGCCGTGTCAGTTTGGGATTTTCGAGACAAATGTCTGGATACTGCCCGGTGCAGATGTAAAGTATCACACCTCACCGGGACTTATGCCGAGAAGAAGCTCGCGCGCTCGGTGAGAATGTAGACGATTTGCTACGTCCTGTGTTCAGCGAACCGACTTATCACGCCTTCTGACGCCCTGCAGCCCTGACATCTACGTAATATCGTCCTAGCGCGATTCTCAGTTTAGAGAAAGAAACAAGTAAAGTTTGCGAATTATATGAAAATAATATTCGCAAAACGAATGGATGAAAAATATACAGGAAAAACGAAATACAGAGATAATAAAAGAGAGAATTTTGGTGAAAGAATAGGAAGAAAATGTAGGAAATTAAATGAATATAAACCCTACGTGACAGAGCCTCCCCCCTTTAAGATATGGAAGCACTCCATGTCTACGTTATGGAGTTTAATTTCCTATACCGTAGCTTCGGGGTGTCTGTCCTCTTCCCTCTCATCTTCCCCCTCCATCTCTGTCCAATTCCTACTCAAGTCCACTCCTCAAAGTTTCCTTCCCCCGGAATGTCTCCCATGCGCGCTTGAAAGAGCGTCGCCGCTTCTGACATTTTTGAAAGATTTCCTGTGATAGCGGTGGAATATCCCTGCCACTATCATCATCTTCGTCAGTTTTGGCGATCGTCAGGAGATGGTCGGAGGTTGGCACTGGTTTTTCCAAGTATCTCTTTAAGAGATTTAAATGGAAAACCTTCTCCTTTCCTTCAATAGAGATCTGGTAGTTAGCCTTAGAAATCTTTTTCAGGACGGTAAACGGCCCTTGCCATCCGATCTTCAGTTGGTTGTTCTCAGTAGGGAGTAACACCAAAACTTTCTCTCCTGCTTCCAGTTCTCTCTCTTCCGCGACTTTCCTGTATCGGTTAGCGTGCTTGGTGCGTGCTCGCTTAAAGTTAGTCGTTGCTAGGTCCCACCCTAGTTTCAACCGTTCCTTTAAAACCGACACATATTTACTGGCTGAGACAACTGTCTCATCAGCCTTCTCGTCTGTCAGAGACTGAAGTAAGGCTTCAAGCGGGCCCTTAATGGGTCTGCCGAATAAAAGTGTAGCTGGCGGAAATCCTGTGGAAGTATGAGGAGATTCTCTGTAGCCAAATAATGCTGCAGGAATACAGAGATCCCAATCTTCAGGTTTCACTTGTGCCAGCTTACTTAGCATCATGGTGAGGTTTCCATTAGCACGTTCCACGAGCCCATTTCCCGCCGGAGTATATGGCTTAGTGTGGATGTGTTGGGTCCTCAAGATCTTAACGATCTCATCCATCAACAGGTTTCGGTATGGAGATCCATTATCCGTCAACACTTGCTGAGGGAATCCCAACCGAGTGAAAATCTGCACGAGGGCTTCTGCGACATGCTTGGCATCTGCGCATGTTAGCGGGATAGCTTCTGCCCATAAAGTGCATGTATCGACTAAGGTCAGGATGAACCTGTTCCTTCTTTTAGTCCTTTCGAAAGGCCCTAAAATGTCGATCACAACCCGTTCGAATGGTGTACCCACTATTGGCATTTCACCCATGTGGACTGGGGGTGTCCGTTGCTTGGGTGGTACCCGTTGGCACTGGGCACAGGATTTGACGTACCTGATAATATCAGTGTTTACTCCTGGCCACCAATAATGAGTGGTTATACGTTGGTTTGTGGCGTTCTGTCCCATATGTCCGCTGAAGGGAAGAGAGTGCCCCATTTCTAGGATTTGGCTTCTGTACTGTTTCGGTACTAGGAGCTGGTTGTAACCTTGGTCAGGCTTGCCCGTTCTCCGATAAAGTACGCCATCCTCAGAAAAAATGTCCCCGTGCTGTTTGGGTTCCTTAGCCATGGGCAGTTTCCTAAAGCAGGGTGCCAAAGTAGGGTCCTTGTATTGCGCTTCTTTAAGTTCCATAGGTAACAAATTTGGCGCAGGCTCCCGTTCCTTCTTGGTTTGCCCTCTTGTAGTTACTGCTGCCACAATCGGCTCTTCCGGTTTCCCAATACACACGTATCTCCCGCCAAGTATGACTGGGTAGATGGGATCATCCATAACAGCCGCTTTGATCACGCCTCTGACAAAGTCAGAGTGTATCTCCACCAATGCGATGGGAAGCGCTGTAGGTGCATCACTCTTACGAACTCCACAAAGTTGGACGGTCTCTGCTGTCTCTTGACCGGGTTTGACCAGGTTCCTGGCAACAATGCAATCATAAGAAAGCCCCGTGTCAAATAAGCAAGAAGTTTGAGAACCGTTCAAAGTAACAGTACCTCGCGTTGAGGGTCTATCCCCAACAGGTTGGGAATCACTGTCAATAATTCCGCCTTGCGAGACTGTCAATAAGCATCCGATGCGTTTAGGCTCGGTGTGCTCGGTCTGATCATATGTCCCGTGCTCAGGGGTTCTCCCTTTGCCACCTTGTCCTTTCTGGCTACGCTGCCATGTAGGGCGGTCGGGTTGATCAGACTGTTTGGGGTGGTTGGGGTACTTGTTCTTGTAGAACTTGGATTTTTCAGGAGGGGGGTTTTGAGGTCCAGTTTCTCTGTGGTTGTTTTGGTTAGAAGCCTGAGAAGATTGCTCTAGGTTATGTTTTCGAAAATGCTCCTCTGTCGGTTTCCGCTTTGTGGCCGGTAGTTCAGCCAGCGCATTGTGATAACGCTCAGACTTTTCCAAAATGTCTTCAAGTTTTTCTGCCCCCTGCTCAGCGAGAAATCTCCGGGTATCAGCAGACAAAGTGTTCTTTATTTGTTCAGTTAGAACAAGTTCCTCAAGACCTTCATAGGTAGAGGGGAGCTGCGAAAGCTCAAGGCACTTTGTTAGATATCCCTTAAGACGAGATGAGAACTGGTGAAAAGTTTCAGAATTCTCTTTCCGGCTGTTGCGAAACAGTTGCAAAAACTTGCGAGCGTTCATTTCAAAGCGCTCCAGTAACGCTTTCTTCAACACATCGTAGTCGTCTTGTTGGCTACTTTCCAGCTTAGAATAAACATCATAAGCAGAACCTTTTAGGGCCTGGGAAAGTTTCATATTCCAACGCGACCTCTCTAACCCGTACAGAGTTGCAATTTTCTCAAATTTTTCTAACCATGTGTCAATCTTCTCATTTGGACAAGGAAAAGATTCAAGAGTGAAAGACATAGCATTTAGTTGAAGAGATTGAGTGTTAGCAGGGTCAGTTAAGGAAGAATGAGGAGAAGACTCTCCATTGCTGGAGGTAGAGGCAGCCCCACGACTTTGGAACTCTAGAGCTTTAAGAGCCAACTCATGTTGTCTCTCCTTCTCTCTTTCCTCATGCTGTCTCTCCTTCTCTTTCTCCTCACGCTGTCTCTCCTTCTCTCTTTCCTCATGCTGTCTCTCCTTCTCTCGTTCGTTCGCCCTGCGAATTTCCATTTCTTCATCCATCTTCTTCTGCTGTAATAGCCGGTCTTCCGCTTCTTTCCTCTCCGCATCATATCTCTCAAGTTCGTCTCTGACAAATGCTTTCGCTTCTTCTCCTTCCAGTCCCTCCTCTCTCGCTTCGTCCCTGAGAAGTTGTCTAAGCTTTGCCCTCTCGGCCATATTATGTCAGTGACTGAGACACGTGGAGATAGAAAATAGGAAAAAGAATACACTGGTTCCTACCACTTACGAGAAAAAAAATTACCAAAATTCAAAAGATGATATCCTTAACCCTGGGATACCTCCTCCAAAATAAAATCTAACTATCGCTGCTATTATCGGCAATAAAGCACTCAATGCAAAACACGACTACGCCAAATAAATGGTAGTTAAGATTACAACTGAAAAATAAGTTGCTACAGTGGAAAAGCAAAAGAATATTGCAAAAATTAAAGAGAAAAATAATCCCTTAATTTTTAAAAATCCACTATAAGTTCGCCCCTGAAGTCAGATCGGGTAAGGGAGGGAATTAATCTGGACAAAAAAGTCCGAAACACACTCCTTAACTTAGTTCAAACGCCGTTCTGCCTCAGTACCCAGTGAATGTTATACACTCACCACTTTACCAGCATTTAGTATTACAATCAGCAGTTAACATATATCCCGACAAAATCAACCTGTAACCAAAATGTATATTATTCAAAGATGCTGTGGAAAAAAAACTTACTAGTTTGTGTGGTCAGCACGCCCGTAAACAGATCGTTAGTCTAGGGGGTAATTATTTAAAGATATAACAACTCACAAGACATCACACTCTTACTCTATATCAGAATACAGAATCTTAAGTTCAAAATCCAGATAGACGAGTCCACGTTTGTCGTACTCGTCTTCCTATTCTAAGTTCAAAGACCGGAAACGAGCCCTCATTTGTCGTACTCGTCTTCCTATTCTAAGTTCAAAAATCCGTCGGACGAGAACCCATTTGTCGTAGATTTCCGATAGGAGAATTAAGACTAGGTTTGGTCCCTTCTGAATAGGTTTGAATAGGTGATAGACTCAGTGAGAGTTAGTGAAAGGTAATAGAATTTCCACACACGTGAGATGATAGATTTGATATAGTGGCTGTCTCTGAAAGCGAAAAGAATTCTTCTCTCTCTCACCTATCTTCTACAACAGTTGTTACAGCGTCAGACAGACTACACCAATATACATATTACGTATATTTCTATCACTCACAGGCACGCACATACACGTGACGACAGGTAAACACACAGACGTGGGAAAACTATAACAATGATATATATATTATCTAGAACGAGCTGACCAAACACGATTATTAAGTTCAAGAGCGATTTTATTATCAGGAAAAATCGGCTCACAACATCAAAGAAAGTACATCAAGGAAAATACATATACACATAGTCATAAAAAATCACGGAAATGTTGCAAGGATGATAGCCCCGTTATAGTGTTAACTCTAGGTTTAGCCCGGCCCCGTTAAGAGAACAGATTATGGCGCCAGAGTCACAGATACATAGGGTTTGAGTCTAAGAGTTTTTCTTTGTTTTATCTCGTAATTATATGCACAGAGTTTGAAAAAATCTGATTTAACCTAAGACAGAACACAAGAACTCTAGCCTTAGCAACAAATTATGCAGATTGAAAAAAAAATAAATAGGACAGCAACAGGGTGTCAAAGATATAATAGTGAAAAATATCACTCAAACCAGCGTACACTCATTCATTCCGCCATGGCTTCTCACACTAGTACTCACGACTTTGCTTGCTGCCTCTTGGAACACATTGATTTTAGATTTTCACACAGACTCAAAAAATGCAGTCTACTGCCAAGAAGTCCCCAGTTCCAAAAGACCTGTTTAACTTGGGGTCTCCGGGAACGACTACTTGGGTATGCAAATTTGTTCAAATGTCTGATTAAGTCACCTAACAATTATTCCAGGCGCGGGAGTTAACAGAGCACAGTGTCAATAGCGTAGGTTTCTAAAAAAAATGATGAATGTCAGGTCGGTGCCTTCCCTCAGTATAGGATTCACTTTAGTCACACCACAGATTTGTCCACAAGATATAATCTAGTCGGGAAATGATTGTTAATATTCACGCCGCCAGGCAGCAAATTATATAGAGTTTCTAGAAGAAATTAAGTGCTGGCTCCAAGGTCCAGTATTTATCATTACAGTCTTTGAAAACCCGTTATAGGGATATTAGTATTTCTGTCTAACTTGCACCGTCAGATCAGTGTTACTTGAGAAAACCCACGTGGTTCAAAATAAGGACTGTCTATTTCTTCACAAGTATGGAAACTACTACTAGGTGCTGGTAAAGTTAGGGTCACCCCAAAACTTTC
This sequence comes from Oreohelix idahoensis, assembly GCA_024509875.1. NCBI lineage: Eukaryota > Metazoa > Mollusca > Gastropoda > Stylommatophora > Oreohelicidae > Oreohelix > Oreohelix idahoensis. Next base: position 430,226 of record JAMPIV010012253.1, read on the forward strand.
ACTGTGTGGAGGAAAAATAACACATATAATATAATAAACAGAATCTGTACTGGTTAAAACTTACATTTAACTTGCAAGCAGAGAGCTTTGCTTATCATTTAAACTTCCCGTGACGTAAGTTATATTTAAAAATCAGCATTCCTCATAAATTAGGAACACGTGCGTATCCCGTCATCATTCATGAGGCTCGATTCTAGAGTTTATACGTTAGTTTAGAAAAATACACTCGACTGAGTATTAGCAGTTAAATTAAATTCATAAATAGCTACAATTGCCGTTATAAGCTAGAAATTATAATTTCCTACTGCTTTCCACTGAATGCTTCCCTAGAAAATATAATAGCCTACCACTTTATCTCTCTTCTGCGCTAAAGAAATAGGTTAAAAATGAATTAAGCGATTTAACACTTTAACACTCACAAAATCTATATATCTATCATATTAATTACCTCAACCACAGAATTACAGGTAGTCGCACAACTTAAGAATAAAAATGCTGAAAATATTTCTGGAAGTCTAGAAGTTCGACAAATTGCCGAAACAAACTGAGATCTTCGCTAACAGCTATTCTGTTTTTTCGAGCGACCTATCTACTGTGGAGTCTATGAGCGAGAATGAAATTAAAGTTTCAAACTTGGCCAATATCTTAAAATCAGACAAAGGGCCCAAACTTACTTCGCCAAGCGAAATTATCTCCCCTACTCCCAACATTTACGTCCGCTTAACGCGTGTCGTAACTGTCACCTACTGACCACGATGTACGCGTGTCAGTTTCAAATCCCAGACAGCCTGACTCCATGGCAGGGCAGTTTTCACACTACAGCTGACCATGGCCCAAGTGGGCGCCGTGTCAGTTTGGGATTTTCGAGACAAATGTCTGGATACTGACCGGTGCAGATGTAAAGTATCACACCTCACCGGGACTTATGCCGAGAAGAAGCTCGCGCGCTCGGTGAGAATGTAGACGATTTGCTACGTCCTGTGTTCAGCGAACCGACTTATCACGCCTTCTGACGCCCTGCAGCCCTGACATCTACGTAATATCGTTCTAGCGCGATTCTCAGTTTTAGAGAAAGAAACAGGTAAAGTTTGCGAATTATATGAAAATAATATTCGCAAAACGAATGGATGAAAAATATACAGGAAAAAAATGAAATACAGAGATAATAAAAGAGAGAATTTTGGTGAACGAATAGGAAGAAGATGTAGGAAATTAAATGAATATAAACCCTACGTGACAATGTTGTGGATTTTCCTGCCCCCTTATATACAGATAATTTTGTTTATAGAAAACCTTACTATCCGTCAGAATTACCTCTGCTATCTTCATCTGTCAGCCTAAGATTTAAATCTGTAACTTTACAGGCGTATAGTATGCATAACTGAGAGGGTGAGTGAGTGTCCATCATCAAAACCATTTGAGTGACTGGGAAGAGAGAAAGAGTTAATATACTTATATCCTGGCTGTGGTACAGCACTCTCAAATCACACTTTGTGAAACTATTATTATCTACTATCACCGCAGCTCACTTGCATATCATTGTCCTTACCATCTTATTTAATTACCACACGACAAGGCCTTGAAAGGGCTAGAACTGACAAGGACTACTAACTATGCCGACGCTGCGTAGGCCGCGCGGACTAGTTGAGGTATGAAGGGGATACTGATACAGCATTACAAACCCTGCATAATAACTGTGACTTGGAAATGTAAATAGTGATACCGTAAATCTGACAGCCCTTGATTTCCCATTTAATGCCTACCATTTGCTAAAGCAAAACCACGCAATTTCTGACTGACTGACTAACACTTTAAGTAACGCCTCTTGTTGTCTACTTGGCCTTACCAAACGAGCTTGCGAGCTTGTTTACATACTCCGCAAGCTGTCCTTTATTCAGGGGAGAAAATCACGTTGCTTACCTGAGTTTCTCACGCGAGCTGATTTGTCAATATTATGATAACTGGCAGATAGCTCGTGCAGAATACGTGGGACGTAACAGCTTTTGAAGTTTCTCTACGAGGGGGAGCAAATCCGATGATGTCGATACATTCAGGGAAAAGGTATCTCTTTGATCTCGTGAAACAGGGAAATTCGCAGAACGGAGCCCGCTACATAGACTAATCTTTGTCGTCGTTAGCAGCTACCGACAAAAGCGAACGAGGACCCTTGATCGGGGGAATCAGTTTCCTGAATTTTTGCTACGCACGAGAACTGCGATAAGTAACAACCTTCTGAGATCAAAATACGATGATCCTATATAAACCGCGCTTGCCTCTAACCATTATCAGTTGTCGCTCAGATTTTTGGATAATCTAGCTCGTTATTCTAGAGCCATTGTGAAAGTGTGTTATTAGCATTTCGTGGAGGTTGTTACATTTCTGATTGTGGTAATAAAATTAGCATTTGCGTGATTTGATGAGTTAAGTTTACCATTATAATTTTCTGGGATTTTCTAGGTGTTAAGACTAGCACATTAAATAACGCATAGGTGTTTTTGTTCCAGATGTTTCAGTTGTAATGTAAATTTAATCACCCGCTATCATGCAGAAAGAGTTGGTTTAGTTGACTTATAAATACACTAGGCGAATGATAATTGACGGAATACAATTCACTTCTAATTCATTAAGTGTAATTATATAAGTGACTAGTGTAATATTATGTGGCGAAACAAATAGCTAGTAATTACAAGCGATATTTGTATAAGTGCGATATTGGTTAAAGATTAAATAATAACTGACCAAACAAGATAGGCTGGATATAACGTGCGCCTTTTAACTTAATCAGGGATGACGGAGAGGATGAGAGAAGTCTCGTCCCCCTCCGTGTATATATATATATATATATATATATATATATATATATATATATATATATATATATATATATATATATATATATATATATATATATATATATGTACATATTATTAGCAGTAAGTGTTTCATAACGTTCTTATATCCTTTAGGCAAATTGTTCAACAGCGACCAGCGTTTTTTTTTTTTTACTTGGCCATATCTTGGGCCGTATCTCGATTTTAACTGAGTGGAAGTAAAAGCTGTCTTCTGTTGGCTGACGCGTCTCCAAAGTTTCAGTTGGGAACAGGACGGGCCACAGAGGCGAACGAACATTGTAATAAGTACAATTTTAACGGGACATTACCAAATACCCAGATATATTTTCTTGCATTTTATCAGCCCATCTTGGTGAAATAACAATAACTGTTCTCCCGACTTTTGATAGTCGTTTTTTTTTTATTCCAAGAGGATATTTATCCAGACGAATCACGCTATTTCAGAATCGGCACCCACAAGAATTAGCTACTAGCTTTGTCTAAATACCAGAAATATTCGTTTCCATTCTTTGTGATGAACACGTATCTCGATTTTTCTAGCACTAACTAGTCAAAGTGACAATATCGATCCACAATTACCTCACCAAACTTGGCGTCCACCGTTATAAAGTTACTGTTACGGCTGAACTGGGGCCAAGTTTACCACTGAAACCTGACATTACCACTATCGATAACTATATCCAGGATAATTATACATGACTGGAAAGGTCAACAGATTAGGTAAGGAAAGAAAGAACGTGGCCACGCAAGAGAGAGAGAGAAAGAGAGAGAGAGAATATTGTCTTGTTACAAGTATACCATGTACTAAACTATCTTATTTGGCTTTAACAAATGGTTACTTTACGGGATACCACGTATTAGGAATTTTGCTCAGTTTACTGTCTATATGCTGTAACCTATTGCTAACCTTTTTGACCTTTGGGGCTATTAACTTGGTTGGGTTCTTATCTTCTCACCGAGGGTCGGGCATGGGTATTCCGTTAATTCGTTATATGTAATTTTGATGTATTTGATTCTTCTTGATATTCGATGTTGTGAAGCTTAAATGATAATAAACAATAAACTAACTAAACGTTGTGTGTCGGTCAGACCCATACCCAGTAACCATAGCTTTTCACGGTTGTGTGTCTTGTAATCACATATTTGTGTGTGTGAGTGGTTAAACGTATATGTTACATGTATTTAGCGTAGGATTGTCTTATAATAAATTACAGTCGTAAAGATAGGCTGGACTAGAGTATTTTCTCAATCCATAGACAGTTTCATAACCCTCCACTTCCAAAGGAGCATAAGCCTTCAACAAACACATGCCAAGTCCTCCTGTCACGTGCCATCATCTCAAGTTCTTTCCACGTTCTCCTCATTATTTTCACCTCTGTTTCCAGCTCTCTTTTCCATGTGCTTCTTGGTCTACCTCTGCTTTTCTTGCCCTGGGGGTTCTAGAACAAGGACTGCATTGTAATGCTATCAACAGGTTTCCTCAGTGTGTGTCCTATCCATCGACATCGTCTTCTTCTCAACTCTTGTTCCACTGGCACTTGTCTAGTTCTTGTCATCAGTTCCACATTGGTAACCTTGTCATACCATTTTAATCCCTCCATTCTACGCAAGCACCCATTTATGAAAGTATGTAGCTTTTTGGTTGTTGTCTTTCTTGTTCTCCATGTCTCAGAGCCATACAATAGGGCTGACTTCACATTTGAGTTGAAGATTCTTATTGTCGTGTTGGATCCGATTTCTCTTTATCTCCATATATTTCCCAATGCAAAGAAAGCTCCTCTTGCTTTTTGTATTCTTATTTTGATATCACTGTCTGTCCCTCCAACTTTGTCTATATTGCTGCCAAGATATGTGTACGATTCTACATCTTGTATTGGTGCTTCTTCAAGTTAAATCCTGTTTTCATTACCTGTATTTATTCTCATTATCTTTGTCTTTTCCCTGTGTATTTTCAGACCTAATTGCTGTGACCTCTTATCGAGTGTTTTCAATTTGTCCTGCATCTGATTATGGTTATGGAACAGAAGAGCCACGTCATCAGCAAAATCTAGATCTTCCAACTGCTTAGTCAGAGTCCACTGGATTCCATTTCTGTTGTGTGTTGTTGATGTTCTCTTAACCCAGTCTATTGCTAGTAAGAAAAGAAATGGAGACAAGAGGCATCCCTGTCGCACTCCTGTTCTTATCCCAAATAGTTCTGTAAGCTGTCCTTCATGAAAAACTCTGCATGGCATGTCTTCATATGTTTTCCTTATTAAATTAATGACCTTCAGGGGAACTCCATAATGCCTCATCAATTTCAAAGCGATTCTCTGTCTACACTGTCAAATGCCTTTTCGTAGTCCACAAATCCGATGTATAGTTGTGAATTCCATTCCAGACTTTGTTCAACTATTATTCTCAAAGTGGCTATCTGGTCTGTACATGATCTGTTTTGTCGAAAACCTGCTTGTTCATCTCTCAGTTTCTTGTCTATGGACTCTTTTAATCTCTCAAGGATAATCCTATTTAATACTTTTCCTGGCACTGATAATAACATTATTCCTCTATAATTTGTGCACTCTTGTAAATTTCCCTTCTTAGGCAACTTAACCAGATATCATTCCTTCCATTCTGCTGGTATCTCTTCTTTTTCCCAGACTTTACCTAGTAATTTATATAACATCTCTGTAGCCGTGTCGATATCTGCTTTGATGGCCTCTGCTGGAATGCCATCAGGTGCAGACGCTTTTCCGTCTCTTAGACGCTTTATGGCTTTCTTTATTTCTTCCTTCGTTGGTCTTTCACTGTTAATTTGTAGCTCTTCTTAGGCTGGCTGGATGTCCGGGGGGTTTTGTGGAGTTGGTCTATTGAGAAGGTCCTCAAAATATTCTGTCCACCTCTTCATTTGCTCTTGTATATTGCTGAACAGTTTTCCATTCTTGTCTTTTATGAGGCAACTTGTTTGCTTGTATTTCCCTGTCAGCTTCTTTGTGCTGTTATACAGTTCTCTCATATTTCCTTTGGCTGAAGCATCTTCTGCCTCTCTTGCCAATTCCTCAATATACTTCCTCTTGTCTCTTTTGATACTTCTTTTTACTTCTTTGTTTGCTTCTGTGTACACTTCTTGAGCCTTGGCTTTGGAACTTCTGGTTTTGCTTGTGTTTAAATCTGCTTTCTTGTTTTTTTTCTGTCTTTTATCTTATTGATGTTTTCTGTTGTTATCCATGCTTTTTGTTGTCGTTCCCTTTTCCCCAGTATTTCTTCACATGTCTCATTCCATACCGTTTTGATTTGCTGCCAATAGTTTTCTGTATTCTCTACATCTTTCAGCTGTTGGAGCACTTGGAATTTGTTGGATATTGTGACCGCAAATTTGTGTCTTGTTTCTTGATTTCTTAGATGTCCTACATTAAATTGTTGTCTATAATTTTGCATTGTTGCACATCTCTTGAGTTTCATTTTTACTTTGGCTGTCAGAAGGTGGTGATCTGATGCCACATTCTCCTCTATATACCTTTACATCCGGCAATGATGATCTAAACTCCTTCTTCTTATATATATACATATATATATATATATATATATATATATATATATATATATATATATATATATATATATATATATATATATATATATATATATATATATATATATATATATATATAAATCGAAAATGGGTTTTTGTATGATACCTCATAACTCGAGACCAGCAGAACGGATCGTGATGCGGTTTTCTCTAGCGTATTGGACACTTCTCTGGGAAGGTTTTACGCTATAAATCGTCATGGTACGACGTCAGGAAACTGAGCAGTAAATTTTTCTTCACTCCATTCATTCTTTTCTTACGGGACAAGGGACAAAAAAAGACAGTTTTTTTGCTTAACGCCCTTTGCTTACAAACATTATAATCATAAATTTTATCTGTTTTTCGTTAAATTAAAAAGTACGTTATTTTATATTATGTAAGTTTTTTAAGCAACAATTTTTAACAAGGAAATTTTGAATAATTTTTAGCTATATCCAGAACATGAGAGATCCTGTTATAGGACTTCTAAATAACTCTCGTTTCTCTTCTCAGCCTTTTGGCTAAGTTCAAAGTGTCTTAGACAGGGCCGGGATCACACATAATTTACACATTTTATTCAATAAAGTCAATAGACCTCACTTTGAGCCCCAGAAGGGGTATTTTACAACAACAAAAATTAGATATAGTGAGCAAAACCAAAAAAATATAGATCTCTTATCAAAGAACCTAATAAAAACAATAACATAACTAAGCTAACCATACTAAATAGGGACCAAAGACTCTAGAGCTATCAAAGTAGTTCAGTGGAACTGTAGGGGTGCCAGGAAGAACCTGCTGTCTCTTATCGGACAGTATAAGGAGGCAAAACCCATCTTTGCAATACAAGAAACCCTCCTGAACCCCAAACAGAAACTGAACTACCAAGGATATAAGATACTTAGAAATGATAGACCGGAGGGAAGAGGAGGGGGCGTGCCCTGTCTAGTACATGAAGACCACACAATAATAAATTGGGAACAATTTAACAGAAAATATTGAAGGAATAAGTGTAACGATAGACAGTGAACCAGGAAACTTAAAAATAAATAACATGTATAGTCCTAAGGGCAAGATAACTGATAAAGACATAACCATTATTAACACACAAATAGACAAAAGAACATTATTAGTAGGTGACCTAAATGCACACCATGAGGCATGTGGTAACAACAGTAATGATTCAGCAGGAAAAAGACTGTTGGATTACATTGAAAGTGCTGAGCTAATCATACTAAATGATGGCTCAGTGACAAGGGTTAACCATGAGTAGATACAGCAATAGACATAAGTATTATAACACCAAACCTAGCCTCTGCTAAATGGGAAGTACTGAATGACTCCTGTTCAGACCACTTACCCATAGAAAAAAACCTAAACGACAAATACAGAACTAGTCCAAGAAGCTCCAAACCTACATTCAACTTCAAAAAAGCAAACTGGGAGTCCTTCCAATTGGAACTACGTAAACTAAGCACATAACAAATTGAATCTAACAGTGTAGATATATTTGTAGAAAAACTAACAAATGAGATTTTTAAAATAGCAATAAAATATATACCAAACAGGAATATGCCTGATCACTTAAAACCAACACAAAAAGGTATAAAGATAGGAAAAGAAACAAAGATAAAAATCCAGTACCATGGTGGACAGACAGATGCTCAGAACAACTGAAATTGAGGAAAAGGGCCCTGATAACGTATAGAAAAACAAAAACTGAAGAGAATTACGCGAATGTCGTAGATTTTATCAGATAGGTAATACGAGATGTTTATAGTCCTGTCTGAGCTGAGGTGATAGTGATAACTATGTGAAAGTAAGGGGGTAAGAAATAGTTTTATCACGAGGTGATCGTGTAAGAGAAATGACAGTCTCTGGATATAATACTTTATCTAATCCAGCCTATCTGGACGACGATATTTAAATCAGACGCACTTTCTCTCCTTGTACGAAATACAAATGCACACATTTTTGTGACAAATACGCACGAACGTGAAAGCAAACTATGAATAACATATAATGGATAGGGGTTGACCGACACGATAACTAAAGGTTTAATAAAGTTTATTATCAATAGAAAATCACAACAATAAGCATATACATTACTAGATCATGGTTTACAGACAAAAATTGCAAAAGAAGAAATTAATCAAATAGGTTCTCCCCCTCTCATAAAGGAAAAGAAAAGACGATCCCAACTGTAGTGAAATTGACAGAGATACAACGGTAAAATACCTCCAAAGATAACATGTAAGGATAAAAACATAATGCGTAGGCTGCTGATAGTACATGATCGCCCAGACCGCGGGTCATCACCCTCCATAAAAAATTGACTTGCTAGACAGGAGGGGAACGGCGGATAAAAAGGAAAAAAATATGACTGGAAAGATTGCGTGAGACTAGAAAGGCTAAGGAGACGCAATTGGGGGGGAAACGGAGAAAAGTCACGTTTCCCAAGTTGACATAAAGTAAGGAACTCGACAGAAGGGACCTTGGATATGTTACGCCACAGTCATTTATTGGTCGCTTTTGCGATACCAAGCCTTTGATTTGAATTCAGCGGCAGAACGCAGATGTTTGGAATATTACAAAAAAATTAAAAAGTAACTTTTTCGTAATATTAATGTTAGGAATATAAAAATTAGCTGGCCGGATGGCCCATTCTGAGCAGTGAACTAATATGTTCTTAATTTTACAGACGGATAGATAATATTGAAGATAATGACAAAAGACAGTGTTGTTCACATCAGCGACAGACTGTATGGAATAAAAAGTGTCGCTATTTGCACAAAAAAACACGACCTTGAGACGCAGGTGTTCAAATCTACTTAGTAGGGAAGCGAAGGGACATTGGTGGGAGCTGTGTCTAAATATAACTTTTAACGACAAAATTTTGGAGGGGAGAGAAAGGTTGGTTCAAAAATCAAGTACGTTTTTGAAAAAAACAAGTAGAGACGGACAGACTAACAGATAAACATCCATACTTGACTGAAGCATGACTGAAATGACTTTAGGGTAGGAAATTTGAATTTGAAATAAACCTAGGCAGTGATTGGCCACAGACAATCATTTTATCGGCGCTCAGACGCGCAAGTGGGGCCATTCCTCAATAGTTGTTCGATGATAGACACAGTATTTTAAAGTGTGGTGATTTCCAAATGAAAGAAAGTGAAATAAGTTCAGGGACGCCATACTATAGCCAGCAGCTCAGCTGAGTTTTGCTAGCATTTCTGTGTTCTTTATTCATAATCTGGTAAGATTGAAATTATTTCTTTGTATATTTTGAATATTGTTTAATGTTCGAGTGATTTGATACTGCCATATCATAATCTAGCCTTACAAACAAGTAGGGATTTGCTCTAGACCCCCCCGCCCAAGTCAGGGTCTAGGGACCAACAATATACATAAACTCCAGCAAGGGTTAGGAAAGACAGATCAAGTGTTGAGAATAATGAAACATATTACCTATCCACTTTTAGGGAAGGAAACTAATAAATATTTTTCAGAATCTATAGTCTGGGAGGACCTATCTGATGTAAAACCACCATGGTAAATGTGCTGTTTGGTCAGAGAGATCTGACCTGTCTGTATGATGTGGTTGTTGTGTCCGTGTTGTGTCCAGACGTGGGTAGAGAATAGAATTTTGACACATAGCCAATACTTTGATTGCAGAGCTGTGAGTTTCAGTTGTCAACAAGGCGGTGTCCATTCAGTTGGTGATTTTACTCGAGTGTATCTGTGCAGTACGTTGTGACAGAGACCACTATTATTGCCCGCCAGCACGGAGAGGTGGGACCACCAGATTTCAGCACCAGAGCTACATATGCAAGTTGAGTGAGCCTCTGGTCTGCTGGAAGTTCACCAACGCCTTTTAGTTACTAATACCCCATAAAATTCCTGTAATTTACTGGACACTGTGTAGTCAATATAGACAGGTGTGATGAGGCCACCCCAACAGCACAAGCATTAACTATCCTCCCAAGTAGATGACTACTAGAACATTTTAATAAAACTAACTAGTCTAGTACTTATATATGTACACTCTTGCATTTATTATGTAACATTCCATGCATTTCTTTCATAATTTTTAAATCCTTTTTTTTTTTTTTAAAAAAAGTTCTGGTCAACATAAAACTTGATCCAGAACAAATAAATGTAATATAATTCTATCAAAAATTTTACACTCTTGAGTTAGTTCAGTGTATTATAATATTTGTTAAATATTATTAGTCTGCTTAAATATCTGTGGGTGTATCTATAACTATCACACCACATTACATATCATTACCCTAGACATTTTACATAGCTACATTCATTAAGAAAAAAAAATTGAGTGTGAGGTCGTAGTGGTAGCAAGAAAGGCCTTCTGACAATTCACAACTACATTTTATCTCAGGAGCCTTCACAGCTGGCCTCATACATTACATTTAGTAATATCACCATCATACAATACCATCAAACCCACTACATACATTGGGGTCTTGTCCAGGGATAATTAGCCCAACAGTAATATTAGGATCTCCTGGTTGGAGAAATAAAATTAGGGGAAAAAAAAATGTGAAATTCCCTTTAAAATTAAAAGTGTCCCTGCAGATAAAAGTTGGTGAATCTTCACAGCCAGTGATAATTAATTAGTTAACTGGTTAGTTAGAATTAGTTAGACTATAGTCATAAGAAGTACTTAGTGTATTTACTGGTTAGAGATTTAGCTTGTATATTATTATATTGTCTGAAAAGTATGGCGGAGCTAGCAAAATTCCGATCAGCTGCTGTGCTGACCGCAAAGGAGATGGGAATGGATGGTCAGATTTTAATTCAATATGTAACGGCTGAATGTGATAAATATATTGAAAGGGAAGATAGAAAGGTAGCTGAAGAGAAGAGGTTACAAATTGAGGCTGATAGAGAAATTAAGAGGCTGCAGATTGAGGCAGAAGAAAAACGACAGCAAAGGGAGGCAGAAGAAAAAAGGTTGACTGCCGAAAGGGAGGCAGAAGATAGAAGGTTGCAAAGGGAGCACGAATTACGACTAAGGGAGCTGGAATTACAAGGCCCGGCTCCTGAAAATGGTGCCAGCCCTTTTGCCTCAGATGCTACGCCCAGTCTGGGAGCCTCAAACTCAGCTATGGGGTTTTATTTAGACCATTTTGTTGAAAAAGACGATGACATAGAGGGGTACCTAGGACGTTTTGAGTTATTAGCTACTACATATGGGTTAGAGAGAGAGAGGTGGAGTTTAAAGCTATCACAGGGATTGAGAGGTACTTCTTATGAAGTATTTGCCAAAATGAACAGGGAAGACCAAGACAATTATGACATGTTAAAGCAGGCTTTGTTATTAAGGTACGAGAAGAATGGTGAATTTTATCGTAAGAAATTTAGAAATGCCAAACTGTTGTCTGGGGAGACATACCACCAATTCTCTGCTAGACTAGAAACCTATTTGGAGAAATGGACGGCTCTGGGGAAGACCCAAGATCTTAAAGAAATGATCATGATTGAGCAATTGAGAGAGTCCATGGCTCCAGACATGAGAAAATTTCTCATGGAACAAGGTGCAGAGAAGTTGGGGGAAATTTTAAATGTTGCTGAGAGGTATCAGGCAGCTCAGGCAGAGGTAAGTGGTGCTAAAAAGAAGCACATAGACAATTTTAAAGCTCCACAGCAATTTAATAAATTTGATAATAGAGAGCAGGGAAATAAAGGTAGGACAAACTTTGAGCGGCCAAGAAATGACTATCGCGACAGAAACTCACAGTTCAATGACCAAAAGTTCAATGAAAGAAAACCGTTGAACCAAGGAAAAAGATGGTGTAAATGGTGCAAGAAGGATAACCATAACACCGAATTTTGTAGAAGGAAACCTTCAAACATTGCTGCAATGAAGTCGGGGACGCGAAGATTAAAGGTTAATCCTAATGGACAACAGGAACCTTATCACCCCCCAGTTTGTGAGGATGTTATTTGTAATGGGGTCACCATAAGGTGCCTTTATGATACAGGTTTGGATTATGATTCAGTTGTGAAGTCTAGCCTAGTGGACCCAAGTCAGTATACCACAGAAACAGTGGAAATACAAGGGGCGACTAAGGACATACCACTCATGACACTTCCCATCGCAAGGATAACGGTGAAAACTCGCTATGTGGAGGGAGAAATCAGAGCAGCAGTGATAGATGAACCAATCTACCCTCTGATATTGGGGTGTAGATACGTCTTCTTGGGGAATCCCGAGAAACCTGTGATCATGGCGACAGTGCAGACCAGGTCACAGAAGAAGGAGGAAGAAGGTGAACCTATAAATGCTCATCCAGAGGAGATGAGGAAGGCGCAGGCTGAGGATAGGACACTCAAGCCCTGTTTTAAAAAAAAATTGCCCAAATGCCACACACCTCCGAGCAAGGGGGAATATTTCATGAAGAACAAACTCTTATACAGGAAGGCCGGAACTGGAACAAATGGTCACAACCAGCTGGTTCTTCCCACTTCATATAGAGATAAAGTGATGGAACTCGGGCATGCGATTCCCTTCAGTGGTCACATGGGGATCAGCGCCACAGGACAGCGTATAGCTTGTCATTACTTCTGGCCAGGGATAACGGAGGATATAAAAAGATATGTCAAATCCTGCCCAGAATGTCAAAGGGTAGCTCCAAAGCACTGGACTGCTCCTGCAACTCTAGGGGAAATGCCCATAGTGGGAACACCTTTTGAGAGGGTTGCAGTGGATATTGTAGGACCTCTCACTCGGACCAAGAGGAGGAACAGTTACATCCTTACTCTGGTGGACACTTGTTCTATGTGGGGAGAGGCGGTAGCCCTGCCATCAATTGATTCAAAACATGTAGCAGAGGCACTACTTACAATATTTACCCGATTAGGATTCCCGCATCAAATCTTGACGGATAATGGTTCTCAGTTCAAGGGGAAACTAACGGAAGAAGTTTTTAAGCTATTTCAAGCCAGACACTTTCATTGTAGTCCGTACCATCCACAAGGGAACGGCCAGGTAGAGAGGTTCAACGGGACTCTCATTTCTATCCTGAGAAAGCTGGCACACGAAAAACCGGATCTGTGGGATCAATTCCTGCCCGCCGCATTGTTTGCGTACCGGGAGGTACCACATAGTTCAACCGGGATGGCTCCCGCAACTCTGCTATTTGGGAGGCCAATAAAAGGTCCATTAGAAGCTCTATTAAGGACCTGGACAGATGAGAAGGCGGAAGAGACTGTTACCTCATCGTATCAATACGTGAACGAACTGACCACTCGTTTGAAAGCTGGATGGAAACTGGCAAATGATAATTTGAAGCAAGCCAGGAAGAAACATGCAGCATATTTTAATAGGAAGGCAAAGGACAGGGAACTGGCAGTCGGAGAGAAGGTGCTGCTTCTACTACCCGGAAGCCAGAATAAATTACAAATTGGTTGGCAAGGTCCATATACGGTTCTAGAGAAGGTGTCTAGAACAAACTATAAAATTGACAAAAAGGGGAAGGAGAAAGTTTATCATGTAAACCTGTTAAAGAAGTATCTGGACAGACCACTCCAGGAAAGCACCCCCTTATTGACCTTGGCTATTGCAACCCAGATGCAAAAAGAACCACTCACCTCACATGAATACCCATTACATCCTTGTGAAACCGCAGCACAGGTAAAAGTCAGTAAGCACCTGACTAAAAACCAGAGGGAGAGAGTTCAACAGGTTCTGGAGGAACATACAGATGTATTAACAGATAAACCAGGCCATACAAATTTGCTACAGTATGACATGAAACTGGTAGACTCAAACCCAATCTGTATGAGAGCCTATTTCTATTCCGTTCGCGAAGGAGAAGGCATTGAAGGAAGAAATAGAGTATTTGTTGAAGGAGGGGATTATTTCGCACAGTGAATCATCTTTTAGTTCTAGTGTCGTTTTGTTGAGAAAACCGTCTGGGGAACACAGACTGTGCATAGATTACAGGAAACTGAATGCTGTCACAGAAGGACAAGTGGATCCATTACCAGACACAAAACAGTTATTTGCCAGACTGAACAAGGCAAAATACTTTTCAAAGGTGGATCTTAGTAAAGGCTATTACCAGATCCCAGTGAAGCCTGAAGTGAGACCTTATTTGGCTTTTAGCACTTCGGATGGACATTATGAATTCAATATGCTACCATTCGGACTGAAAAATGCTCCGAGTGTGTTTTTCAAGGATGATGCGCAAATTGTTGGATCCCCTGAATAACCCATGTATCACGAATTTCATGGATGATATTCTCGTCGCCACAGAGACATTTGAAGAACACATTGAAGCTCTGGAGATGTTGTTTGATAGACTTCGGGAGGCGAACTTAACTGCTAGGCCAACAAAATGTTGTATTGGATGCAAAGAGTTGGAATTCTTGGGACACACTGTATATCAGGGTAATATGACCCCTGATCCTAAGAACTTGGAAAAACTGCAGAGAGCACCTAGGCCGCAAACAAAAAAGGACGTGCGATCATTTGTGTCGTTATGCGGATTTTATCAGAAATACATCAAGAATTTTAACGCTATTTGTGCTCCTCTGACTGATCTGACTCGCAAGGGACTTCCAGATAAAATTATTTGGACTGCACAATGTGAACTAGCGTTCCAAGAGTTAAAGGAAAAAACTCACTAGCAAGCCTATTCTCAAACTGCCTGATTTGACACAGGACTTTGTCTTAAGAACCGATGCAAGTAATGTAGGACTAGGAGGGGCTTTGTTGCAAAGATCATCTTCACCTGATGGGGAACTGAAACCAGTCGCTTATGCAAGCCGTAAATTGAATGTCGGTGCAGATTTCCTCAGTCGGCACCCCTGTGATCAAAATTAGAGTAGTGGCAGACGTGAGGAGTAATTTTACCTATGTGTATCGCTGGTTTTGGAACTTGCCATAGGCATGTTTTCAAGTGGGGAAATGTGTAGTGAAATTGACAGAGATACAACGGTAAAATACCTCCAAAGATAACATTTAAGGATAAAAACATAATGCGTAGGCTGCTGATAGTACATGATCGCCCAGACCGCGGGTCATCACCCTCCATAAAAATTGACTTGCTAGACAGGAGGGGAACGGCGGATAAAAAGGAAAAAAATTGAAAGATTGCGTGAGAGATTAGAAAGGCTATCTCAAATTGTCCACAATGTTAGGGGTTGCCAAGGTTCGTCAATGGGCTAATAAAATAGCAAAACCTTGTCTGATCAAACTTATGGGAAGGCTTTGGGGGTGACTGGGACTGGGGGGGTGGCTATTCCTCAGAATAACTTGGTGGGGTGATTGTCCTGGGGGTCGGCACTTAGGGGACTTGAAAACCAGTCTGTGTTGAACGAAATGTTAGAGTAATCGAGTGGAAGTAATCAGTATTCCACAATGAGTAGCAGGAAAAAGCAAAAGATCTTTTACACCTGATGTGCAACTGAAACCATAGCTTATGGGCCGTGTTTAGGGAACTTGACATGGATACTTCCAAAGCGTTTTCAAAATAGGGGGGGGATGTGTAGTTTGGAAATCTATTGTGATCAAGATTTTGTGATAGCACGGAAGATAAGGAGTACTTATGTCAGGGCTAAATGAAAACATCAAATGGAACAATGGTGATTTATTGCTAAATAATTAATCGTTATGAGGGTCCGGTGCAGATTTCCTCAAACCCCTGTGATCAAAATTAGAGTAGTGGCAGACGTGAGAAATTTTACCCAAAAACGTCTGGTTTTGGAACTTGCCATAGGCATGTTTTCAAGTGGGGAGATGTGTAGTGAAATTGACAGAGATACAACGGTAAAATACCTCCAAAGATAACATGTAAGGATAAAAACATAATGCGTAGGCTGCTGATAGTACATGATCGCCCAGACCGCGGGTCATCACCCTCCATAAAAATTGACTTGCTAGACAGGAGGGGAACGGCGGATAAAAAGGAAAAAATATGACTGGAAAGATTGCGTGAGACTAGAAAGGCTAAGGAGACGCAATTGGGGGGGGGGGGGAACGGAGAAAAGTCACGTTTCCCAAGTTGACATAAAGTAAGGAACTCGACAGAAGGGACCTTGGATATGTTACGCCACAGTCATTTATTGGTCGCTTTTGCGATACCAAGCCTTTGATTTGAATTCAGCGGCAGAACGCAGATGTTTGGAATATTACAAAAATTAAAAAGTAACTTTTTCGTAATATTAATGTTAGGAATATAAAAAATTAGCTGGCCGGATGGCCCATTCTGAGCAGTGAACTAATATGTTCTTAATTTTACAGACGGATAGATAATATTGAAGATAATGACAAAAAGACAGTGTTGTTCACATCAGCGACAGACTGTATGGAATAAAAAGTGTCGCTATTTGCACAAAAAAAACACGACCTTGAGACGCAGGTGTTCAAATCTACTTAGTAGGGAAGCGAAGGGACATTGGTGGGAGCTGTGTCTAAATATAACTTTTAACGACAAAATTTTGGAGGGGAGAGAAAGGTTGGTTCAAAAATCAAGTACGTTTTTGAAAAAAAACAAGTAGAGACGGACAGACTAACAGATAAACATCCATACTTGACTGAAGCATGACTGAAATGACTTTAGGGTAGGAAATTTGAATTTGACATAAAACCTAGGCAGTGATTGGCCACAGACAATCATTTTATCGGCGCTCAGACGCGCAAGTGGGGCCATTCCTCAATAGTTGTTCGATGATAGACACAGTATTTTAAAGTGTGGTGATTTCCAAATGAAAGAAAGTGAAATAAGTTCAGGGACGCCATACTATAGCCAGCAGCTCAGCTGAGTTTTTGCTAGCATTTCTGTGTTCTTTATTCATAATCTGGTAAGATTGAAATTATTTCTTTGTATATTTTGAATATTGTTTAATGTTCGAGTGATTTGATACTGCCATATCATAATCTAGCCTTACAAACAAGTAGGGATTTGCTCTAGACCCCCCCCGCCCAAGTCAGGGTCTAGGGACCAACAATATACATAAACTCCAGCAAGGGTTAGGAAAGACAGATCAAGTGTTGAGAATAATGAAACATATTACCTATCCACTTTTAGGGAAGGAAACTAATAAATATTTTTCAGAATCTATAGTCTGGGAGGACCTATCTGATGTAAAACCACCATGGTAAATGTGCTGTTTGGTCAGAGAGATCTGACCTGTCTGTATGATGTGGTTGTTGTGTCCGTGTTGTGTCCAGACGTGGGTAGAGAATAGAATTTTGACACATAGCCAATACTTTGATTGCAGAGCTGTGAGTTTCAGTTGTCAACAAGGCGGTGTCCATTCAGTTGGTGATTTTACTCGAGTGTATCTGTGCAGTACGTTGTGACAGAGACCACTATTATTGCCCGCCAGCACGGAGAGGTGGGACCACCAGATTTCAGCACCAGAGCTACATATGCAAGTTGAGTGAGCCTCTGGTCTGCTGGAAGTTCACCAACGCCTTTTAGTTACTAATACCCCATAAAATTCCTGTAATTTACTGGACACTGTGTAGTCAATATAGACAGGTGTGATGAGGCCACCCCAACAGCACAAGCATTAACTATCCTCCCAAGTAGATGACTACTAGAACATTTTAATAAAAACTAACTAGTCTAGTACTTATATATGTACACTCTTGCATTTATTATGTAACATTCCATGCATTTCTTTCATAATTTTTTAAATCCTTTTTTTTTAAAAAAAGTTCTGGTCAACATAAAACTTGATCCAGAACAAATAAATGTAATATAATTCTATCAAAAATTTTACACTCTTGAGTTAGTTCAGTGTATTATAATATTTGTTAAATATTATTAGTCTGCTTAAATATCTGTGGGTGTATCTATAACTATCACACCACATTACACATCATTACCCTAGACATTTTACATAGCTACATTCATTAAGAAAAAAAATTGAGTGTGAGGTCGTTATGGGAAAAGAATAGGTTCCTAATGTAATCTATCCCGTGATTACTCAGATTAGTGAGATAAAAAAGAAACAAAGAAGAAACCTCATAAGTATATGAATGTTAACAAAAGACATAAGTTTCTTTCTCCGTTCATTCAATTCACACCAATGCAGTGGCCACTTTCAGACTTTTACTGACCCCAGTAGTTGTCGCAGGCATTCCAAGGAAATACACCAATAAGTAATAATACTATTTACTGTCAAATTTAAGTTTTGCCAAATCCAGCCCCAGACTCGCCGTAGTTGCTGACTGCAAATTTCGCAGGAGTCGCTAGAGTCGGTGATTTAATTTGTCCTGGATACAATAAGTTATCTATGCCTTCAGTTGGTTGGAGTAAGATTCATGCGTGGTGATCGCCGACGTAGGATGAATAGAACATATATAGTTCCTATGTTGTTTGAGCCCCAGGTGGCTGGGACGCTAGGTTAAGTTACACAAATGTTGCTGACAATATATTTTGCCACAGCTGGCTGATGAGATAGATATAAGTAAATCTGGTAATAGTTCTGGTCCAGTTAATATTATAATTTAATGGTTCTATTCTGGTTTCTCTCATGAAAATGAGGAAAATTGGACCACACAGGTCACAGCAAGAAGCTCATCAATATTAAATATCCCTGGATGCTTATAATATTATAAGTTTGTATGATCATAAGTTCATATGGCCATTACAAAAACCGCCAGTACTCAGGTTTGTTCAGCCTAGATTTTAGGAAAGAAAATCAGATTTTAGGAAAGAATCAGCTGAACTTTGCTAATTTAACCAAATTATCAATATCATATCTAAAACGTGTTAAAATAGAACCTCTTCACCACTCCGTTATAAATTATATTTAAAACACACGTGTCTCGATTATCCTATCGTTTTTAACGCGTGATATGAACACTAGTCATTTAAAAAACTACATAAAATGGATAGAAGTAAATAATATATACCGTCAGTAGACAGTTATTTAATGTATATACTAGTTAATTTAAAACATCTCTTACTGAGAAATAGCGAGTAATTAAATTCACTTTACGGCTGAAAAAGATTTAGCTATAAGTTATTTAATTAGCACAGAAAATCTCAGTGAAATATAATGAAAACTTTAAACACACTAAATCACTTAAAGGCTAGTATATAAATTACCGCAATCAGAAAAATGAAACACTCCACGAAAATCTATTAATTTTCACTCTGTACGAGAAATGTAAGATATCGAGCTAGTGAATTTCAGATAGATTTCTGAACAACTGATCATGGCTATCGGAGAGACATGGTATATATCCGTAAATTCCGATCTATCGCTCTTTAATGCGAAAGTCACACCTACTGCCAGACCCGAGCCCATTTGCCGTTCGATTCTTGAATCAAAGATAATTTTACCACCTCTGCCGCCGACAACCTCTCTGGCGTGACTTTCATCATCTCCGCCTTGCCGAATATCAGCTACGCAATTAATTACCCTGAACGTTTTACAATCCAAGGTCCGTCTCAGACTTAACATTTCCCCTGATCAAAGAATCTATTACGCCATGCTCCGCGCTCTCTCTGTTCCACCGTGCTTAATTGCCAAACGGCTCACGTGTTAATTGCACTTGTGAATCCGGCGTTCCTGTAGCAAAAAAAAAAATAAACTAGATGGGGAGGGGAAAAAGTGGATGATCACTACTGCACTATTTCCATCTGTGAAAGCGAACTATTAAAAAAAAAGAAATGAAACAAATAAAATAATATTCGGAGCTAAAGAAAAAAGTTGGAGAACATTCTGTCAAACATTAAATCATAGGTCACAAGTAACTACAGTTTGGAGAAAACTAAAAGCAATTAAAGGAGGACACAACAAAAAATTTAAAATCCCAACAATTAAAATACCAGAGAGAGCTGAAACAGATAGAGATAAAACCAACATACTAGCTAAATACTTCTATCAGGTTAGTTCAATAGACAGTCTTGATAACGCAGAAATATAACTTCCTGCAGGATAGATACTTCACAGTACAAATAAACAATGATAGATCTGAGGTTTATGAACAACAGAATGAAATTCCACAGGGATCAGTAATATCACCAACTATATTCACGATTATGGTCAACGACCTTAGGCGACGAGTTTAAAGACTTAAAGAACAACCTATCCCAGTTTGCAGATGATGCTGCGATATGGAGAACGGGAAGAAATCTCCCATTCCACTATAAAACAGTACAAAAACAAATAGATAAATTATCCTACTGGATGCACTAGTGGGGATTTAATCTAAACGTTTAAAAAAACCGTAGGAATGATCTTCAGTAGAGGACATGTTATTAAAAATAATATAATTGATACAAGTATTAATGAGCAAAAAGTATGAACAGCAAAATCAACTAGATTTCTGGGTATGGTACTAGACCAGCAGCTAAACTTGAACAAACACATAGACCTATTAGTGCAAAACAGTAGGGGGCTTATTAACATGCTAAGATATATGAAAGGGGTATGTTACGGAGCCCGAAAGGGGAGCAAAGAATAGTAACACTGTTCCCTGCCAAGCATGTCGTAGAAAGCGACTAAGAAGGGTTGGACATGGTGCTGGTTACCCCATCCTGTAAAAAAATTTAAATTACAAAAAACTTCACCAAATGATGGACACGTCAGTTAAGGAAAAGTAAACACAGCCATCCAAGACAGGGGAAGGTCCTCTCGCAGGGAGGCGTATGATGCAACACAGAGAAAGCCGAAATGAGTCTGTGTTACTGACTAACCTTTCTTCTAGGAGAACTTCAAGATTTGGCACCTGGAATGTTTGGACATTAAACAAACAAGGGAAAGTGGCACAAGTAGCAGCGGAAATGAGGGAATATAAAATTGAGGTTCTGGGACTGTGTGAAACAAAGTGGAAGGGGGTAGACAAGAAGAAACTCATCACAGGTGAATTGGTGCTGTCCACAGGACATGAAGACGAAAGTTCACACCACAGGGAAGGGGTAGCTCTTATATTATCTAAAGAAGCACAGAAAGCACTCATTGAATGGGAAGCCGTTGGACCCAGAATTACAACAGCTACTTTTAAAATAGCTAAAAATAAAATAAATGTAAATGTCCACTGTTATGCACCAACTAATGACAAAGAAGAGTCTGTGAAAGAAGCATTTTATACTAGACTACAGGAAATTATGGAAAAAGTAAAAAGAAGAGACATCACAATTTTGATGGGTGACATGAATGCAAAGATAGGTACAGTCAACACCGGCTTTAAAGAAGTCATGGGAAAACATGGGCTAGGAATAATGAATGAAAATAGGGAACTATTCTCAAACTTCTGTGCGTCAAATCAACTGGCTATAGGAGGAAGCATGTTTCCACATATGAGAATACACAAGGCAACATGGATATCACCAGACCATAGAACAGACAATCAGATTGATCATATATGCATAAAGAAAAAGTTTAGATCATCATTACAGGATGTAAAGGTATATAGAGGAGCAGATGTGGCATCAGATCACCACCTTCTGATAGCCAAAGTAAAAATGAAACTCAAGAGATATGCAACAGTGCAAAATTATAGACAACAATTTAATGTTGGACATTAAGAAATCAAGAAACAAGAGACAAATTTGCGGTCACAATATCCAACAAATTCCAAGTGCTCCAACAGCTGGAAGATGCAGAGAATACAGAAGACTATTGGCAGCAAATCAAAACGGTATGGAATGAGACATGTGAAGAAATACTGGGGAAAAGGGAACGACAACAAAAAGCATGGATAACAACAGAAACCATCAATAAGATAAAAGACAGAAAAAAAAAACCAAGAAAGCAGATTTAAACACAAGCAAAACCAGAAGTTCCAAAGCCAAGGCTCAAGAAGTGTACACAGAAGCAAACAAAGAAGTAAAAAGAAGTATCACAAGAGACAAGAGGAAATATATTGATGACAGGAAAATACAAGCAAACAAGTTGCCTCATAAAAGACAAGAATGGAAAACTGTTCAGCAATATACAAGAGCAAATGAAGAGGTGGACAGAATATTTTGAGGACCTTCTCAATAGACCAACTCCACAAAACCCCCCGGACTTCCAGCCAGCAGAAGAAGAGCTACAAATTAACAGTGAAAGACCAACGAAGGAAGAAATAAAGACAGCCACAAAGCGTCTAAGAGATGGAAAAGCGTCTGCACCTGATGGCATTCCAGCAGAGGCCATCAAAGCAGATATCGACTCGGCTACAGAGATGTTATATAAATTACTTGGTAAAGTCTGGGAAAAGGAAGAGATACCAGCAGAATGGAAGGAAGCATATCTGGTTAAGTTGCCTAAGAAGGGAAATTTACAAGAGTGCACAAATTATAGAGGAATAATGTTACTATCAGTGCCAGGAAAAGTATTAAATAGGATTATCCTTGAGAGATTAAAAGAGTCGATAGACAAGAAACTGAGAGATGAACAAGCAGGTTTTTGACAAAACAGATCATGTACAGACCAGATAGCCACTTTGAGAATAATTGTGGAACAAAGTCTGGAATGGAATTCACCACTATACATCGGATTTGTGGACTACGAAAAGGCATTTTACAGTGTAGACAGAGAATCACTTTGGAAATTGATGAGGCATTATGGAGTTCCCCAGAAAATCATTAATTTAATAAATAAATAATAATAAATAAAAAAATCCATAGACAGATTCTACCTTTAAACTATTCACTCGTGAAATCTATTTCTATATCTTAACCTTACTTATTTACCACTATCACCTCTGCTCAGATGAGACCATAAATAGCTTCTGACCTATCTTTATAAATTTACGACAGATATTCTGTCGTAAATTTATAAAGATAGGTCAGAAGATATATATATATATATATATATATATATATATATATATATATATATCTATATATATCTATATATATCTATATATATATATATATATATATATATATATATATATATACACGGAGGGGGACGAGACATCTCTCATCCTCTCCGTCATCCCTGATTAAGTTAAAAGGCGCACGTTATGTCTAGCCTATCCTGTCTGGTCAGTTATTATTTAATAATAATAATAATAAATTCTTTAAGCACCAAACACGGCGCATAAGGCAGAAACCAGTGCTCTCCAGGTTGTTCGTTGTGACGCCACTCCTCTTAGCTCTTGCACATTATTTGGGCCCAACGTTCTTCCTTCTCTTATTATTGTTCTTCTGAGTGTTTCTTTTGGTCTTCCTTTTTTCCGCTTACCCTCAGGAACCCAAGTGAGCGCCTGTAGTGGTATTCTGTTGTTTTGCATTCGTAGGACATGACCGATATATGACCATCGTCTTTTCCTTATATAGTCGGAGACATATTTCTGCCTAGAGTCTTCTCTTATTTGTCGATTAGTCTTGAATTCTTTCCAACTGATGTTCATGAGTTTTCTAAGACATTTGTTCTCGAATGTATTCAGCTTGTTCTCCAATGATTTTGTTATTTTCCAACTCTCACAGCCGTATGTTAACACTGAGATAACATTTGAATTAAACAGACGAAGCTTGGTATGTATATTCAATGATCGTAATTTCCAAATGTTAGATAATCTATTGAAGGCGCTAGCTGCCAAAGCAATTCTAGTATGGATTTCTCATGTTGTGTCACCATCCTGAGTCATTTTACTGCCTAAATAATTGAAACTTTCAACTTTCTGTAGTTTTTTCTCGTTCAAGATGATATCAAAGGTCTCGTTAGAAAAGTTCATAGCTTTAGTTTTAGAGGCATTTATTTGGAGACCTATTTTAACCGAGAGATGACACACATTATTTATTGCTTCTTGGGATTGTCTTGGTGTTGAACTTAAGAATGCTACATCATCTGCGAAATCCAGGTCCCCCAGGAATTTTCCATTTGTCCATTTTATACCCAATTGTTCATTGTGGGTATAGTTTCTCATAACCCAATCTATAGCTATTCCAAAAAGTAGTGGTGACATAATACAGCCTTGTTTCACCCCTGTTTCTACTGTAAACCATTCTGTATTCCCTTTATTTGTTCTAACACAACATCTTGCATTGTCATATAGTGCTTTGATTATATTCACATATTTTGTTGGAAAACCATAGATTGTAAGTATCTTTATTATTTAAACTTTAACCAATATCGTACTTATACAAATATCGCTTGTCATTACCAGCTATTTGTTTTGCCACATGATATTACACTAGTAACTTATATAATTACACTTAATGAATTATAAGTGAATTGTATTCCGTCAATTATCATTCGCCTAGTGTATTTATAAGTAAACTAAATGTAGCGGGAGGTTATTTAAAATTATTTATATGTAAGAGTATGCCA
The DNA here is from genome assembly GCA_024509875.1 of Oreohelix idahoensis. NCBI lineage: Eukaryota > Metazoa > Mollusca > Gastropoda > Stylommatophora > Oreohelicidae > Oreohelix > Oreohelix idahoensis. The sequence continues at coordinate 454,880 of JAMPIV010012253.1, forward strand.
GTAAAGAGTTCTGACCTTACAAGTAATACCCCAGTCTTAGAAATAAGCACTGGTGTATTGTTATCATAAAAATAGTCAGACTGTAAAAACCCTGGCCCAGTTGGTAAGAAGTAGTACCAGGATTTAAGGTGTCTCCTCCCTATGACTATCTTATGATTACTTATATTCTAGGGGATAAGTAAAATGAACATTCACTGAAACCACAAATGGAAGAAGTGAATAAATCCTCAGGTACAGTTAAAATAGTTTAATAATTACACTAATATTCTATTTCTACTAGTTGGAAAAGAGCATATACATATATATATATAAAAGTATTCACACAATTACTATTATGGTCTGTTTATACTTCAAGATCTTAAATAATAAAGTTACTGAAATCACTGTTATTAGTCCTTTGAATTTAAGGATAACTGTCATCAGTTGACTGAGTTTCTGTATGGTTACTTATTGTTTTCAACTATTGGCTGTTTCACATGTATAGGTGGTCAGTGTCAAACAGGACACTTATCTTTCCAACTTGATACTGCTGAAACTGAACTGTCCTTTGCTGATATCAGACTTGGTAGGCCCAACAGTAGGGATGCCAATGACCAGTTGAAGTTCACTCTTTGGGGTCCTGCACTTTGGTGGGATTGCCTCGGATGAACTACACCGGCTTCTGATACTGGACAGTCTGGTTTGAGTTATTTCATGGAACCCTCAGACTTCAGATACTGGACTTAAAAATGTTTCTGGCGATCCGCTCACAATTCATGGGTCGTGGCGAAACTCTGCCTCCAGTCTGTCTGAACCCTCTTTCGTTGTCTCTAGCTCAGTTTACCGATACGCTTTAAATACGTATAGCGCGGACGTATCGGAGAGTACCGACGTCACAGCTTAAACCTAAGCCTGAAAAATCCTTCCCGAACAGTGATTTCGGCCGAACTGTGCGTCGACTGAAATTTTGCCTTTATCATTCTCGGCATATATAATATCCATATAGTTCCATCTTATCTAGTTTTATACAGCTGATAAAACTCTATCTTCCTATCCATGTAATTTCCCAAACTGTTATTTGTTGATTTTAATATTTAGAACAGAAGTGGGTTTACATGCTTTTAGCGTAACTGTGGGCAGCCGAAATACGCATATATCTCCGTAAATGAGAACTTCCTACCGTTCCATCTTATATGCAGTTATACACCATCCTTCCCTGTACTGAAATGTAAAATCCTTTTCATACGGATTCCCTTCTGTTTTTATTTATCGTTGGCGATTTCCTCTGTCCGATACACATTTCGCTGATACGCCGCCATTTTGAAAGCGGTCGTTCGATCGTAGACGGGTTTATAAATCTAACTGATCCCGTTTGCAATGACTTGAAACCAATTTTGCGACACTAAACCAACTCTTTCTTGGTGATAGCGGGTGATTCAATTTACATTACAACTGAAACATCTGGAACAAATACAGCTATGCGTTATTTAATTCGCTAGTCTTAACACCTAGAAAATCCCAGGGAATTATAATGGTAAACTTAACACATCAAATCAAGCAAATGCTAATTTTATTACCACAATCAGAAATGTAAAAATCTCCACGAAATGCTAATAACACACTTTCACAATGGCTCTAGAATAACGAGCTAGATTATCCAAAAATCTGAGCGACAACTGATAATGGTTAGAGGCAAGCGCGGTTTACATAGGATCATCGTATTTTGATCTCTGAAGGTTGTTACTTACCGCACTTCTCGTGCGTAGCAAAAATTCAGGAAACTGATTCCCCCGATCAAGGGTCCTCGTTCGCTTCTGTCGGCCGCTGCTAACGAAGACAAAGATTAGTTTATGTAGCGGGCTCCGGTCTGCGAATTTCCCTGTTTCACGAGATCAAAGAGATACCTTTTCCCTGAATGTATCAATATCACAGGATTTGCTCCCCCTCGTAGAGAAACTTCAAAAGATGTTACCTCCCACGTATTCTGCACGTGCTATCTGCCAGTTATCATAATATTGACAAATCAGCTCGCGTGAGAATCTCAGGTAAGCCACGTGATTCGCTCCCCTGAATAAATGACAGTTTGCGGAGTTTGTAAACAAGATCGCAAGCTCGTTTGGTAAGGTCAAGTAGACAACAAGAGGCGTGGCTTAAAGTGTGAGTCAGACAGTCAGAATTTGCGTGTTTTTGCTTTAGCAAATGGTGGGCATTAAATGGGAAAGCAAGGGCTGTCAGATTTACGGTATCACTATTTACATTTCTACGTCACAGTACGTCCTGGCTTTGAAGATTTGAAACCCTTTCATATCTCATTTATGGAAATAGAGGTACTGTCATCCGCCGTGTCGGAGTGATTGAGTAGTTGAGAATCACTGACATTTCTCCTCCTTTGCGAGTCTGTTTGGAAGCAACCGATCCGATTTGTCCCGGTGCGCTTGCCCAGATCAGATGTCCCCGGCGCAATGGTTTTCAATTTCTCTTGCCCTTTCTGGCTGCGTTGCCATGAAGGACGGTTGGGCTGATCACGGTTGTTGGTGGGGTATCTGTTTTTGTAGAATTTCGATTTTTCATGAGGGGGATTCTGGGGTACAGTGTCTCTTTGGTTTTGGTGATGAGAAGAATGTGAAGACTGCTCTAGATTATTTTTTCGAGAAGGCTCATCTGTCTGTTTGCGTTTTGAGCCTGGCAGCTCGGATAAAGCATTTATGTAACGCTCAGACTTACTGAGAATGTCTTCCAGCTTTACTGCGCCCTGTTCGGCAAGAAATCTACTGCTCGTTTGGTAAAGTCAAGTAGACAACAAGAGGCGTGGCTTAAAGTGTGAGTCAGACAGTCAGAATTTGCGTGGTTTATCTTTAGCAAATGGTAGGCATTAAATGGGAAAGCAAGGGCTGTCAGATTTACGATATCACTATTTACATTTCCACGTCACAATAACAATTCATTTTTATGGAACATAAACATGGAAAGTGGATCTGAAAATAGAAAGTACCTTCAAAGTATTTGGGGACAAACATTTAAAAATAGTTTTAAGAGTTATTTAAGAAAGTGAACAAGAAGCAAATAACTCTATTCTTTGTATCTTTTTTCCCACCATAGCAGCACAGGGTCACCAGCTTCGTAGATGACATTTCGTCAAGAAAATTTCACCAAAGCTCTTGCAGTAGTAATTTCTTTAGCAACTTGTTTTACTTGATGAATTTCCGAACCCCATCGATAACCTCTCAATTGTCACTTCTTACGATATGCTTGTGGTAACAATGGTCCAGTTCTGTCGTTTTCATTTCAGAAGCTCATGGAAACCGCATGAAAAAGTTAACTCTACGCTGCTTTAAGAAACGAAAGAGGGTAAAGATGAAGAAAGAAAGATAGTATTAGCTACTCTATACCGACTAACTCACCTTGTCCTTCGTTAACCCATTTATTCCCGCCTCATTCTCTAAAAGTACATTGACATTCGGCATTCCTTAGACGGTTCCACGCATATAATATATTGACTTTTGTTTCACAAATACGGGTTAGAGGTCTTGAAACACTTTTAAAAATACCAGCTGATTTACCTCTCTGATCTATTTCCTGCTGTGATAGTTTCTATATGCATACCCTCAACTATGAAGACGCAGGAATCAGAGCCGCGAGAATTAATATTTTTCTTGGCCAAATAATATGAGAAAAGTAGAATTGCTTTGTATCTGATTTATAACTAGAAAAAGGTAGAGTTTGAATGTTCAACTGAAGCTGGCTATGAATGGGACCATACTGGTTTTAAATATTTCGCTCTAGCTATTCATACAAATTTGTTTGGGTTAAAAATATTATTTAATAATATCATTTTTATTATATATATATATTAAAAAAACAATTTTTTGTTATCTCGTTTTGGCTAGGCGCGTCCCGTACAACCTAGTCGGTTATATTAGTTCGCATGTCCAAATGTAAAAGACCTTTAGGTCTAATAATAATAATAATTATTATTATATATATATATATATATATATATATATATATATATATATATATATATATATATATATATATATATATATATATATATATATATATAATGCCACTGTTTTTCTAAACGTTTAGATGTTATATTTGAGGTCAAGAAGACGATTTAGAACTCGTGAAAAAACGTTATTGCCTGAAGAGGAGTAATTTGTTGTCCCTGACATCTGTATTGTCGCAGCTGATCCAGTATTAACACAACCTGAAGCCGTAAATGAAAGCCTTGGACAAGAATAGAATGTAAAAAATACATAAGAAGAAAAAGGGAAAGAATGTTACTATACTTAAAACACCAGTAATAAATCGATATGTAAATAAAGATTGTTAGAAGGTTGGGAGAAAACCAGGCTATCATGTCCAATAATCACCATTGGACACATTTGTTTGATGTAAACATATCACGTTTTAAACTAATCCACCTTTCATTTGACGGTAGATGAGGAGGAAAGCACAAGGCCCATAATGTTGCACCATGTTGCTAGACTGGCTATCCATATTCGTGAAAAGTCAAATCTTCGATCGTTACATTTTCCTGTAACCTCCTTTAACTTTCTTCTGTGCCCTTCCATTTTTTTCTCACCCGCTCATTATCGCATTATTTTCGATCTCTTAGGCCAAGTTTATCTTATCATTTCGTCGTCTGAGTACTGCTTTATTACATGTCCCCTTTTGGCCAAGATTGACCTGAATTCATACATCGACATCATATTGTTTAATCTATCATCCTACATAGTATCATACAGTTGCCAGTTTAGATCATCGTGCAAAATTTCATTTTGTTGTAATACATCCTTCTTTTAACTAGTAACTCAAAAAAAAAAACCTTGAACGCGCTTTTCTTAGAAAAAAACTGAAGTGGAGATGGAATAAAGTAGTTCTAAGGCCATGATATCTTGTCACTGCCTAATAATACCTGACTGCTTGACCTGTTTTCGAAGCAACATTGACTTCTATTTGTGCAGGGTGAAGTTGGTTGCGTACTTGATTATGTAAAAGCTTCCAGCAGACAGAAAAGGTATCTGTAAGTAGCGGTTGATTGAACAAACATCGTTAGACAGCATGGAGCGAAAACCCAGACGTTGGTCGGCGGAAGGTAGATAACAACCGTTGATACGAGGCCGATTTCACAGGATGTCGGAAGATCACAATCGTGTTAAAGATTAAGGCATGGAAAGTGTTGTAACACTTCCGGTAGATTGAACTCTTTGTAATAATCAATTACGAGGAAGTACCATCTTGGAAGAGATTATCACCGATAGATCTGTGAAGTGGTGAGTAGGTAAGCATGACAGGCATCAATGGGAGTGGAAATGCCTTATATGGTCATGGAGTTTGAAAATACCATGTAGATCGCAAAATCTTATGTCGACATGTAGTAATGTTTAACATGAGGGTAGAGGAGACCCCTACCAAAATCAAACACTTATTTGCAATTGTTTTGGCATTTGAGATGCGACGATAGACTGCTCTTGATTGGATCTCTCCTCAACTAAGCAACATGGCTGTGCGCGCTTTGTAAGACAACTTCACTGACTTCCAATTTTGTCAAGGAAAGATCACAGACAGCCAAAATAAGAGCTTGTAACCATGACACCCTATAGGACCAGCCACATTATTAGGAGTAGCTGCTAAAATTAGAGAGCGTAAAACTCCCATAGTACTGAAAGCCCAAGCCGTAGGACCTTACTTAAGAGAAAATAGTAGACGGATTCAGAACACTGTAACTTCATCTATCTGAGTGATTAGTGCATCTAAAACTAGGTGCAGTAAATTACTGCAATTTTGTGCATCAAGCCTGTGTATTACTTCACTTGATATCGGAGGTAAGTTGTAATATGTACATTTTATTATTTAATTTTTTGCATTGTGACATGTATAATTTGCTTGTGGATGTACAGTTGCATATGAAGCTGGGAACCTCATCACTGCAAATAACTCGACACAGGAACCACTACTGCAAGAGCTGGAGCCTGCTTCGTGCGGGTTTCCTCACAAGGAACCAACAGCAGAGGTGGCCCCAGGCTCCATAGAGAGCAGGCAGTGGATGATGGTATCATGGCGTACCTATCTAGTAAACTAGCACATTAGGAAGTTTCATATGTATTCCTTTGTTGTCTGAATGTTGTCTACGGTTTTTTTAATTAGTATAGATATTGCCACCAAAAACTCTGGCCATAACTTTTATGGATAATCGTTCTTATTCATATTCAGATTCGTATTACTGAACCAACTGTCAGAAACTGTTAACTATTAATATATTCAAACTCATAATCCAAACTTTGAATCATTCCTGGAAGACTTCTGTTTTCAAACGACTTTCAATTTTATTTAACACAGAGACTTGCATGAGCGACACATTGCTCTAATAAAGTTTGACATCTTCATTTAAAATATCGATTCTTTCCTTCAATAAACTGTTTATAAATGAGTCCACACATCTGCAAAATTCTTCATGCTATCAAGTCTAATCTCTTCGTGCTTCCATAGCATATTCCTAATTTTCATCCGTTTATTTTATTCTTGCGAATCCCTCTTGACATATTATATCTTCCTTTAATGTCCATATTAATTACAATTTGGTGCCTTCTTGCACATTTCCTTTTTAGTCGGCGATTATATATTTTCTTCAATATTCATATCTTTGCTTGACGGTTATGATAACCTTGACATGTCTTCAAACATCTCTTTTGGCTAATCAAGCCTAATTCTTACCCTGAATTTCACACATCCTGATAAGATGGGTTTGTCCCATAATGAATTAAAATCACACTTGATTTCTGCTTCGAAATCTATATCTTAGATACACTTTGTAAGTAGAATTCTCTACACCTAGATAAGTGGACCACGCCAAACAAGCCGACACTCGCTGTCTTCCACGTAACTATGCACACCACGTCATGCTTCGTAACCGTGTGTAGTTATCGTCAATGATCATAGTTATTTTGTGTTTTGGTGAGGGACATCATGGTGCAGAGCGATCTCTCCAAATATACTTTTTCAAATCGCTTCGTCCCATGATGCGCCCTCAACAATATATATATATATATATATATATATATATATATATATATATATATATATATATATATATATATATATATATATATATATATATATATATATATATATATATATATATATATATAATATATATATATATATATATATATATATATATATATATATATATATATATATATATATATATATATATAAACTGTCGTCTTCCGCTGTCCAAAAGCACTTTCATCAGACTCACTGGAGTTAAAATTAACGCTCAGGGAGAGTAAAATTTCTGAGGAAGATGGAAGTAGTGGATGGAAGCGGAAGTCGCCTGATGCTCATATCGCGAGACCCAATACTGACAAGAGGCATTTGTTTCACTCTTAGTTTGTGGTACAAGTTATCAGCAGCCCATATTAGATAGCAACATCAGACGGGTCTTCAAGACGCTTGACAATCTTTGTAGTCACTCCAGCCTTACAACATGGGACGTGCTTCAGCCACCAGTCTTGGCTATTGAAAAGAAGGATCAGTCCAGGGCACCTGTGGGAACAAACAGCGATTGAAGCAGATGCCAACAGCTACACCGGCAGCTAAGTAACTTAACATTGCTGCCACTGGAACGTACAATTTTGTTGTGTAAAAAATATCTACCTGCAATTTAGATAGTCCAAGGTGGAAAACATCAGTGCTTCATTTTTTCAATCAAAAACTCTATTTATTTTAATCTTGTTAAACTATAAGTGATTATTAAACCTGTTTATCTGTAACTTTAAATCTATAGTTGAAATAACCGCTAATAAATGAATTGTATGTCTGCACCCGTATGACTCACATTGTTGTAAATACAAAAAGATACAGAGCTATTAAATTAATAGTTGCTGAATGACCTTCAGCTGGGGGCTCAGGAAATACGAGTCAATATTTCCTCATAGAAGGGGCGGGAGAATAATAAGTTGATAACAGCTTAGATGGTCTCATTTGTTATGCTTCCTCTTCTTGTAAATCCTGTGAGGCTCCCTCTAGTAGAATCATCATTCTTCTATTTATATCTCTGCCAAGAGTAATCTTGAGTAAAGGTTGATACCTTTGAAGACCTTCAATTTTATACTCGAAGTTTGTCATTGTTTGACCACTACTGCGAAGCCGGGGAGGCAATACTGTCACAATATTTATGTTACTGCTAACCTCAACCTAACCCCAACCCTGTTTGGAGCTTTGTCAAATGCTAGCCTTAGTTTGGTTTGGATTTAAGGACATTCTTCACTGCACACGGATAACTCTATCAGTGTTCCGATCTCCTCCTTTAGATCATACAAGGAGGATCTCAGCACAGTGCACGAACTTTGTAGCCCCGGCGAGGATCCCAAATGTGTGTACACAGGAATCACACATTCTACACATATTTTTGTCGTGGGTAGCTAGCCTTAACTTAACAGTAACCATGCTTCTGGCTTTGCTAAAATTAATAATGCCCGACAAACACAGGAGACCGTTGAAAAAAAATCCAACCTGAAGCGAAACGCTGCGTTTTTTTTGTGTGTGGCCAACACGACGGCCTCCTCCAGTCTACTGTCCCCTACTTGAACCCATCTGACGACGAAGCTGCGCAGTTCCTTGGGAGCAAACTTGTAAGTTGGCAAAGACAATGGTGACTAAGTGTTTCAGACTGACATACATGAAATTAAAGCATTTATTTGGAACCTGCCTCTGTTAACGGGATTCTGCTATATCTTTCGTCATTGATGTATTAGGAGAAGTATAAAGGTGTGTGTAATTTGATGGTAAACAGAATCAAGGCTTGGAAGAGATTCGAGGAAACCATTAAATATTTTTACTTTGCAAAAAACCAGTCTCGATGTCACTGACAACAAATGGAGGATTCTGTTTTTTGTTTTGTTTTGTTTTTTATTGACAATGAACGCATCGTGAGAATTTTACACTGAATTCCCGAATTGTAACAGACGAGGCAGTAGACTCTTTTTTGGGGGAAAGGGGGGGGCGCAACATTCGACAAATAATTCCTTTGCAGCAAGACTGTTAGATTTGTGTTCACAACTGTGTGTGACATTCCTAGATGAATACCCAATCAGCCAGAGCCATACTGTCATACAAGAAAAAACAAAACAACAAGTAGCACATGATAATAAGATTAGCTTAGATGTTTAGGTGGTTCTTGATCTAGTTACTGAATGGCCTGAAGACAAATTCCTTACCACTTTGAATCTGACACATTTTTTTCTACATTGTTGCCTTTCAAACCATATCGAAGAATCAGGGCATTGTAGGAAGCAGCAGACCAGATTCTCACTCACTTAGCTGTAGTACACAAGATGCCAGAGGGGTGGTAGTTTATCCGTGGAACACTTCAGAAGGCGTAAGTCCTCGACTGCAATGACAACTACATAGTTTATCTTGCATTTAGCCATGGTACTGCGAACCCTTATTAGTGATGAGCGAAACAGAACTTAGATGAGTGTGGTATCTGTGGCAAGAACTCAGATGGAATTGTTGTAAGTGCGGATATGGGACTGCATAATCACTGCTCTTACGAATTCCATTTCCTGTAAGTTCAACCGCATCAGACGTACAAGGCACCACGCGCTTCCGATATTAGAACTCGCTTTCCTCTAGATAATCGATTTTTTTTTTTTTTTTACAGACAGGATATGTCCGACATTACTTTGCCTAAATCTGTTATAAAATTTCTGCTTCTGATCCATTTTCAGCTCTTTTTCTTGTTATAATTTTTAATTTAGCCTTCTGTGTGCACTTTAAATTTTAATGACTGACATCTTAAAATAGCTTGTGCTTGACTACTGCTTACGTTGTTTCAAGTGTGTGAATGAAGAACCTATAAAATGTTTCAGAATGTATACTGCACTATTTTTTTTTTTAAAGTATTACATGAAAAAACCTTATTGTGGCCAATTATTTGTGCGGGTTTGTAAATTTTATATAATGAAATTTCATAATCCAAATCAAATGTGTGTCGTTTTATCGTGTGCTGTATATTAGATTGGTTTTACCAAGATTTGACCATTCATAAAATGTCGGGCATCCTGCTATCATATCAGTTCCGAAACAAGTGAATTTTTCAGGACTGGATTCTGTGTAAAACCTTCTTCCATCCATTACAAAGACGACGACGGTTACTGAAAGGAGAAATATCGGGAACCGTCTCCAGATTCTGTCACAATCACAGATAAGCCAGTAGTCAAAAGTCTCTGCTGGTGATGACAAATGAGTGTACATTTTTAGACTTGACAACGCAGGCATTAACTTGACGATGGTCGTCAGTTTGGAGGCTGCTACTTTTGTAATTCTGAAGCTGATGTTGGATTTAATTACAGCAGGTGAGTACACGATAATACATTACAATAATGATTATTTGAGTACGTTCTTGAGACAGGCTGATTTTCTTCTTTATTGCATTTCGATCATTATCAAACTTTACCGACTATTTTCTTTTTTCTTCTTTGATTCTAATTTCACTGTGAAGTGTAGGCCTTCAGTATGTTGCCACCATGCTGTGTATCTTGTCCCAGTTGGTGAAGGTCCTTGCATGTATTGTTTATCCTTCTTGTGTCTTCAGCTCATTAACTGAAATCTGCATTCCCGGACGACGTGGGATAGCTCAAGTGGAAGAAAATATCAAAGGCGGAGTATTTTTGAAGGAATCTAGTAAATATACCCGTCAAAATAATGACGAGGACAGAACTGAAGCAAACGTCTTAATCTTTCAACATCTGCAAAACATTTAGAAGACTGGAGAACTCATTTTGTTGATTCTGAATGAAGTTATTTTACCCATTGTTGCAAAGTTTAATATTGGCTTTTTTTTTTGTCAAGGTATGTGTCACGGGCTGCCTCTACTTAGCTCTGCAGTAGGGGTCCAACAGTGACCAAAACTCAAAAGTAACTAATGTGGGTCTTCAAATGTGTCTACCTTCGCACAAGGTTACTTTTGGCAGAGTTGTAGATAGAAGGATAATGATGCATCTACCTCAAGGCAGTATCCACAAGATATTCAGAAAGAGTGAACATGCTACATGAGGCTGAGCAAATGTTAACTCTAGTATCTGCCGTCAACTTTTGTGAAGGATAGGGTTATCTTATAATTCGTTAGCTTATTCAAGCCTCCAGCTGTGTTAATTGAACGAATTTCCTCTTATTATTATTTAGCTCTGTTTAAGTGTATTTAAAAAATTGTCTGAGAGATACGGATGTAGAACATTCAAAATGATTAAATCAACATTAGATTTGTCTTTGTACAAGTAACACATTTAATGATCAATAATAGTTAACAGTTTACAAAAGTAATAATTCTTTAACAAACAATAACCATCATCGAGTGATGTTATGGAGTATTGAGTAAGAGTTCACTTGGCAGCTTTTATGTTTCTACTTAGCTACCAATGAGGTTCTGCTCTAGCTGATGTTTGGGTCTTTGCGGATACTTGACTGGATCACACTCGTCACTGGTCAAGTTTGAAAGTTGTAGCACGTTCCAAGAAGTGTCGGGGATGTAGCAAAGTTTGATTTGCTGGGGAGGTTATGATGGTATCCTAAAAGAATGAAATCCGTGTCTGTATTAACCGTGTGAGGTCAAGCACATTGTAGCGAAATTTGGTTCCTCTTGCTTTGTTGTGAAAAAAAAATGTGTAGCGCGACTCCCACACACACACACCAGCGCAAGGTCAGCGCGGCGGTCTTTCTTTGAAGTTTTTAGACAGCGGAAATGTGAATTACGGTTGAAGCCAGACAATATTACTAAAGAATGAGGAAATAGCTATATAGGAATGTATGACGGACTTTAAAAGTATGTATTTACTGAAAATTAAATTATTAATTACCGGAGAACGCCCGGTTGGAATAATATTAAATAAATATAACTCAACAAAGGAGATAGACTAGGAATTATATCCAAAAGGATATTATTCAAATATAAATAGTTTTAAAGATAATTAATATTTTTCACCTTCATCACATCGGCTAAAAGTTAGCTAATAATCTTTAAAAATTTATTACACTAACAAGCCTCAACGGATTTGGATAAAATTTATATGGAATGAAAGCCTCATATGGGGAAAAGGGAATGATACATAGGAAGGACGGAAGAATATAAGTGTGTAGTGAACAGAAGAGAAAAACGAGTACAGGAATAGCACAGATTGTTTCAAATAGCTTCAAACCAGGAGATGAAACGAAAATCTTTTGGGACTTTTAGAGGTGCTTTCTCGTACGCGCGAGAGACTGAAATATAAGGACAGAGCGGCGCATTGGAAATCACACACTAAATCCAGAAGCCAGAGTGAGAAACTGGAAGACAGCATCTGCAAGAAAAGTTCTATTTTCACGCTGCATGCAGGGCAGATTAAATTAAGCCAATACAGTCTCACCGTGAGCTTATTAATCCTAAGAGGGTATGTAAGTTTATTAAAAATATATGTATTACTAATATCATTTTATTTCAGATTTTATTTCTGATTGATTGTAGCAGATATAAAAAAAGGGGAATGACGCTAACCAGAGATAACCTTCACCGGCATTGTCAGGAAGCATAACCATTAATTGGTTAGTCACATATATCATGGCTAGTTCTTGCCTGGAAGCTTACGACATACCAGCAAGTACATAAGTGACTTGACATCCATAAGTGGAAGGCAAAGGTTATATCGTACCCATGTATCATAACATGTGATTTATTCATGTATATTGTTAATTCTGCACATTATACATTATCTTATCATGCTATCTCTGTAATATACTACCATGATTCATTCATTTATATACAAACACTGAAGACATGGTCGCATCATGAACAGCAGAGGTTGGTGAGATTGTTAGAACAATGGCCACCTATTACCTTTTGTTCCAGGTTTTTATGATCAATGTTTATGATCATTCCTGATCGAGAAAATAAAGACTTGTAGAAGTTGATCCAGCTCACTGAAGCCTAGAGGTCAACCACTCTTCAACACCTTAGTCCCCCGTAGTTATAGGGCGGGCTGAAGGAAAGTCTTCCGTACTCCAGTGTGTCGGAGGAACCTCGAGCAGACGTGGCTAATACATAGGATAAGTTTATGTGTATCCATCCAACAAATCCTGTGAGCAGTTTCTAAAAACGACCGTTTAATGATGACAACTAGATGGCAAGTAATAATGTGACAAACTTGATTTATAAGTTCAGTGGAAGATAAATCCAAGACTTTTTAGCTTGTTTATTTGATTTGTAACTGTAAATAATCATACATTTTACCATCTTACAACAACCATTTCTCATTACAAGAATATATAGATGTACATAATAAATTGGATAATTGTACTCATTTGACTTGTTAAATTTTTAACTGTTAAATTTTGAGTTACTTTTTCTAATTTAATTATAATATCACATAGGGTTACGATAGCGAAAGTAGCATCTTATACTTCTGAAGCCTAAATCTATTGTCCAGCTCAGAGTATTCACAGCTGTAAATCACTTGTGATACCAGTGTACTTCTCGGGCACTGGAACTTCATACTTTCTTGAGAGAGATTCTACTTCTGGTCTACCACTACTATCATACTAGGAAAACCTTTCGCTACATTGGGGGCTCTTTCGCGGGAAATTATTTTGTATCCTGAGCCACTATCTATGTATTCTTCTATCTTGAGCCACAAATAGTTTGTAAAAATAAATTTTTTTTTTTTTTGAAAAAATTCTAAAACTTAGAAATTTTTTTTCGTAATAGTAGTACCATTGAGTACGAAGTAAATAGGAAACGCTCACAAGGTTTTAAGGATTTGTCTTGTTCAAAGTAATTAAGTGATTTTAATTAAGTTAGTTGGTTAGTGAAGATAAAATTATATACCCTCTGGTAAGTAAGCATCATGGCTGAATTGGTGAAGTTTAGAGCTGCGATTATGCAGGAAGGAAAAGACTTGGGTATGACAGGAGATGCTCTAATTCGGCATATCACAACTGAAGTGGATAAATATTTAGAAAGAGAGACTAAAAGAATGGAAGTTGAGGCTGAAGCCAAAAGAATGGAAGCAGAGAGAGAAGCCAAAAGAATGGAAGCAGAGAGAGAAGCCAAAAGAATGGAAGCAGAGAGAGAAGCCAAAATAATGGAAGCAGAGGATAAGAAATTAGAGGCAGAAAGAGAAGTCAAAAGACTGGAAAGAGAAGAAAAGAGACAAATGTTGGAAGCTGAGGCTGAAGAAAGAAGGTTACAAAGAGCTCATGAGTTAAGTTTAAAGGAACTTGAACTCCAGGGAGCAGCTAGCAATCATGGTGCTAGCTCACCTCACTCTGAGAGTAGCTCTAACCATAGCACGGCAAATGGAGCCATGAGTTTCCACCTGGATCTATTTATTGAGAAGGAGGACGCCATTGAGTCATACCTGGATAGATATGAGAGACTGGCCTCTACCTATGGATTGGAAAAGGAAAAAATGGAGCCTTAAACTATCTCAGGGGTTGAGGGGAGTTTCATACGATGTTTATTTAAAACTCTCAAAAGAAGACCAGGAAGATTATGAAATCTTAAAACAAGCTTTACTGGTCAGGTATGAAAAGAATTCTGAATCTTATAGAAAGAGATTCCGAACTGCTAAGCTACTTCCAGGAGAAAACTATCACCAGTTTTCTGCCAGATTGGAAACATATCTGACAAAATGGATTAGCTTAGGAAAATGTCAAGATATAAAAGAAATGGTCATGATGGAACAACTGAGAGAATCCATGCCTCAAGAAATGAGAAAATTTCTTATGGAGCAAGGAGCAGAGAGATTGGAAGATATTTTAACCATGGCTGAAAGATATCAAGCAGCTCAGTCAGAAGTGTCAGGAAATAAGAAGAAGCAGGGTGAGAACTTCAAACCTTCACAAAACTTTACCAACTATGAACACAGGGACAATTCCAACAAGAACAAACACAGAACTGATTATAAAGACAAAAACCCTCTAGGATCAGAAAAGAAACCTCCAAGAAAGGAAGGAAAGTGGTGTAAATCTTGCCAAATGAGTAACCACAATACTGCCGAATGCCGACGGAAAAACCCTCCTCATCACGCTGCATGCCTTACAACAGAGAACAAGGGAAGGAAGGACCTGGCAGATAGTCAGAAGGACCTCCATCATCCCCCTGTCTGTGAGGAAGTGACCTTGAATGGCACCCAAGTACTGTGCTTATATGATACAGGCTTGGACTTTGACTCAGTAGTGTGCTCTTTTCTGGTGAGTCCGGAACAGATAACCACAGAAACAGTGGAAATCAGAGGACCAGTCAAGGGAGCAGGAACCATGACACTGCCCATAGCCCGTATCAACATAAGATCTCGCTATGTGAAAGGAGAGATCAAAGCAGCAGTGATGGACAACCCTATCTACCCATTAATACTGGGATGTAGATATGTCTTTCTAGGAGAACCTATAAGACCCATAGTGATGGCAACAGTCCAGACCATGGCAAGCTCTAAGAAAGAGGAGGACATTATCATCAATACTCATCCAGAAGAGATGAGAAAGGCTCAAACTGCTGACAGTACATTGAAGCCTTGCTTTGGCAAATTACCTAAAAGCCATAACCCTCCAGAGAAAGGAGACTTATATATGAAAAATGGCCCATTATATAGAAAAGCTGGAACAGGACCTAAATGACATGGACAGCTTGTAGTGCCAAAATCATACAGGGAGCAGGTTATGAAGCTAGGACATGCTATACCCTTCAGTGGACATATGGGAATAGGGGCCACTGGACAACGGATAGCCTGCCACTACTTTTGGCCAGGGATCACAGAGGACATAAAGAGGTATGTGAGATCCTGTCCAGAATGCCAAAGAGTAGCTCCTAAACATAGGACTGCACCAGCAACACTGGGAGAAATGCCCATCATGGGAACGCCCTTCGAACGTGTTGCCGTGGATATTGTTGGACCCCTCAGTAGGACCAAGAAGAGAAATGCATATATCTTAACCTTGGTCGATACTTGCTCTATGTGGGGAGAGGCAGTAGCAATGTCATCGATAGATTCGAAACATGTGGCAGAGGCACTGTTAACAATATTCACCCGATTAGGTTTCCCACATCAAATATTGACTGACAATGGTTCTCAGTTTAGTGGAAAGCTAACACAAGAAGTATTCAGGTTATTTCAAGCTAGACATTATCACTGTAGCCCGTACCACGCCCAAGGGAATGGTCAAGTAGAGCGGTTCAATGGCACGCTCATTTCAATCCTTAGAAAGTTGGCTAGTGAGAAACCTGAAACTTGGGACACATACTTACCCTCAGCACTATTTGCCTATAGGGAAGTCCCTCATAACTCCACAGGATTGGCTCCAGCTACGTTGTTGTTTGGACGACCAATCAAAGGTCCACTGGAAGCATTGTTGCGGACATGGACTGATGAAAAAGCAGAAGAAACCGTGACTTCTTCATACCAATACGTCAACGAGTTGACATCTCGATTGAAAACAAGTTGGAAACTGGCAAATGATAACTTGAGACAGGCCAGGAGGAAGCAGGCTGCTTACTACAATAAAACAGCAATAGATAGGGAACTTGAGGTGGGAGAAAAGGTTCTGTTACTGTTGCCCAGCAGCAATAATAAATTGCAAATTGGATGGCAGGGACCCTACGTCATATTGGAAAAACTTTCCCGGACCAACTATAAGATTGACAAGAAAGGAAAGGAGAAGGTGTATCTTGTCAACCTTCTTAAAATGTATTATGACAGGGAAGCATCAGAAGTTGCACATATCATGACCCTGGCCATTGCAACAGAAATGCAGGATGAACCAATTTCCTCCATGGAATACCCCCTAACAACTACAGAAAGTTATGCTCAGGTTAATGTAAGTGAACATTTAACTCTTGAGCAGAGGAAAAAGGTTCAGGAGGTGTTAGAAATCCATGCTGATGTACTCACAGATAAGCCGGGGTGTACTAATCTGTTAGAGTATGACATGACGATTACTGACTCTACACCAGTTTGTATGCGGACATACCCTATACCTTATGCTAAAGGACAGGCACTCAAGGATGAGATTGATTATCTCTTAAAAGAGAAAATTATTTCACAGTCTGAATCTCCCTACAGCTCAAGTGTAGTGCTACAAAGGAAGCCTAGTGGTGAACACAGGTTATGCATTGATTACACTAGTCAACAAATTTTCAAAAGTTATTTGTACCAGAAATTAAATATACCATTTCTTATTGATTTTGACATGCTGATTTCAAATATCATAATGAAATTCACCAATTCGCTCTGGTTTTTTTTTAAATAATGAATTTACATTACAGTAATACAAATAATGTATGCTTGTTTAATTCTCTGGGGTGAACAGCTAGTCTTTCTACTTTAGCATTATAAAAATTGTGGTTACATACTCAATTAATTGATATTTCAACATAAAATGATAGAAAAAATTAAAACATTATTTAAAGTTCACATATCATGTTTTAAAAAGGCACATTTGAACCCATTCCGTCATTATTCAGTCGCTGTTCGAGCTCTCTTTGCTTGCTTCTTGTAGTCAATCGATGAGGTGTCTCTTGTCACAGACCAACAGTAATCAGCAAGCATTGAAGGGCTCCTATTGCCTTGATACCTTGTCTCCATAGCAGCAATGTCCTGGTGAAATCGTTCACCATGCTCATCACTGACCATTCCATAGTTTGATGTAAAGAAATCCAGATGAGAATCCAGAAAATGAATTTTAAAAGACATGTTGCAGCCAAGACACTTATACTTCAGAAGGAGATTTTCTACAATTTCATTGTAATTATCAGATCTGTTGTTTCCAAGAAAATTGTCCACCACTGACTTAAATGCTAGCCATGCTGCTTTTTCCTTGCCTTGCAACACGCAAAGAAACTCGTCATCATGAAGAAGTTTTCGAATTTGCAGACCAACAAATACTCCCTCTCTTATTTTAGTTTCACTCAGTCTTGGAAATTTTCTGATGAGGTATTTGAAAGCCTCATCTGTTTTCTCCATTGCCTTGACAAAGTTTTTCATGAGACCCAGCTTAATGTGCAAGGGTGGCAACAAATTCTTGCTGGTGTCGACAAGTGCTGGGTTCTCAACGTTCTTACTGCCAGGCTGCAATGACTGCCTGATTGGCCAATGTCTTCTGATGTAATGGTCACTTCGTGCATGGCTATCCCACTTACAGAGAAAGCAACAGTACTTGGTGTATCCACCCTGTAGTCCAAGCAAAAGAGCGACCACTTTTAAGTCACCGCAAAGTGACCAATGATGATGATCGTAGTTTATACACTTCAAAAGCTGCTTAATGTTTTCATAAGTTTCTTTCATATGAACTGCTTGACCAACTGGAATTGACGGTAACACATTACCATTATTCAACAAAACAGCTTTTAAGACTCGTCTTGGATGAATCAATGAAAAGCCTCCACTCTTCCGGTATGTAATTGATTTTGAGGGTTGCCATTAAACCAGAAATGTTGTGGCACGCAGAAAGGTCACCCTCTTTGAAAAAAGAATGTAATAAGCGGCTTCTGGCGGTTCCTATACACAGAAATTGTAACATCTTCTGCCAGGAGATTCCACTGTTGCAATCTGGAACCCAAAAGCTCCGCCTTGTTCTTCTGTAAATTCAGATCTCTTACAAGATCATTCAGTTCACCTTGGGTTATTAAGTGTGGTTTAGTGGATGTAGTTTGCTCAAAATCTGGGTCGCTTGAGGTTGATGGTTCAGGACCACCAATGTCCTCTTCTTCATCAGTGGAAGCAGCTGAAAATGATTCATTCTGGCACTTTGGGAACTGGTAGGTCATCGCCATGTGGTACCGGACGTATTGCAGAGGGGATGTTTGGATATTCCAGAGTCCATTTTTTCTTCTTTGATATGCCTTTCCCAATTGGAGGGACCATGCAAAAGTAACAGTTGCTGAAATGATCAGTGGGCTCTCTCCAAATCATTGGGACTGCAAAAGGCATAGCTTGCCTTTTGCCAGTCAACCACAGTTTAAGATGTGCTGCACATGTATTGCAGCATATGTGTGGCGCCCAGCTCTTATCTTGATCTCCTATTCTGCAGCCAAAATACAAACTGTACGCCTTCTTAATCACTTTAGTTATATTTTGTTTTTGTGATAGAAATGTCACCTCACCACATATATAACAGAAATTATTAGCACTGTTCACACATGTCCTAGGCATTTCTAACTACGATACTTTTGATAAGGACAAATGCACTAACTAATGGCAAAATTTTATCAGAGATAAGGTATTTATACACAAAGGTGATGTAATCATAGGTAGGATTGCATCATCAACTTCTAGTTACATTTTTATTGGTCATTAGAAAAAAAATTATGCAATCGCCCACGACAGTTGCATCATATATATATAAATTGACCGTAATTAAATGAACTAGTAGCATATATCTTGAAAACTAGAGCCAATCAACATTTTTTAATGTCATTTTCGTTTTCAGCACACCAAAATTAGTTAAGATCAGCTATTTTCATTTCTGGTACATTTTGGTTGTTGACTAGTGTTATAGGAAACTAAATGCTATCACTGAATCTCAGGTAGACCCATTACCTGACACCAATCAGTTGTTTGCTACATTGAGTAAGGCTCGGTATTTTTCAAAAGTAGATCTAAGCAAGGGATACTACCAAATACCAGTGAAACCAGAAGTGAGGAAACTGTTAGCCTTTAGTACACCGGATGTACATTACGAGTTCAATGTACTCCCATTTGGTTTAAAGAATGCTCCAAGTATCTTCACCAGAATGATGAGGAAATTGTTGGAACCATTACAAAATCCTCATATCACCAACTTCATGTATGATATTCTGATTGATACCACTACCTTCGAGGAACACGTAGTAGCACTCTCCATGTTGTTGGATAGACTGAGAGAAACGGGATTGACAGCACGTCCAACTAAGTGTCATATTGGATGTGAGACATTGGAATTTTTAGGTCACACTATCTCTACAGGGCAAATGTCTCCGGACCCAAAGAATGTAGAGAAAATGAGAAAAGCACCAAGACCACAAACTAAGAAGGATGTAAGATCCTTTGTGTCACTGTGCGGGTTTTATCAGAAATATATACCCCATTTTAACTCATTATGCGCGCCATTAACCGACTTAACCAAAAAAGGCCAGCCGGATAAAATACAATGGACTGCGGAGTGTGAACAGGCTTATACAGAGTTGAAAAATAAGCTGACAAATAAACCTATCCTTGCCCTTCCCGATCTCACACAAGAATTCGTACTAAGAACGGATGCTAGCAATGTAGGCATCGGAGCAACATTACTACAGCGGGCAGACACACCGCCACATATGCTATTACCAGTAGCTTTTGCCAGTAGAAAGTTAAATACAGCTGAGAGAAATTATTCTACCGTTGAACGTGAATGCCTCGCTTTGGTCTGGTCGATCAACAAATTCGCCCCTTTTCTTTACGGGAAACACTTCATTGTGGAAAGTGATCACCAGCCTTTGATGTTTTTAGCAGTGTCTAAAAAATTAAATTCACGACTTTTAAGGTGGAGTTTACTGTTATCTCCATATTCGTTCAATGTGAGATACATTCCAGGACGGGACAATCTTGGACCCGATTTTTTAAGTCGTCATCTTATCAAAGGAGATATAGAAAAACAGAAAAGTAAGGAGAAACTGCAGCATGAGTTACCAAAAAGTTAACTGTGCATGCACTGTTTTAAAGAAGAGGGCCCTGTAGCGAAATTTGGTTCCTCTTGCTTTGTTGTGAAAAAAAAATGTGTAGCGCGACTCCCACACACACACACCAGCGCAAGGTCAGCGCGGCGGTCTTTCTTTGAAGTTTGTAGACAGCGGAAATGTGAATTACGGTTGAAGCCAGACAATATTACTAAAGAATGAGGAAATAGCTATATAGGAATGTATGACGGACTTTAAAAGTATGCATTTACTAAAAAATTAAATTATTAATTACCGGAGAACGCCCGGTTGGAATAATATTAAATAAATATAACTCAACAAAGGAGATAGACTAGGAATTATATCCAAAAGGATATTATTCAAATATAAATAGTTTTAAAGATAATTAATATTTTTCACCTTCATCACATCGGCTAAAAGTTAGCTAATAATCTTTAAAAATTTATTACACTAACAAGCCTCAACGGATTTGGATAAAGCTTATATGGAATGAAAGCCTCATATGGGGAAAAGGGAATGATACATAGGAAGGACGGAAGAATATAAGTGTGTAGTGAACAGAAGAGAAAAACGAGTACAGGAATAGCACAGATTGTTTCAAATAGCTTCAAACCAGGAGATGAAACGAAAATCTTTTGGGACTTTTAGAGGTGCTTTCTCGTACGCGCGAGAGACTGAAATATAAGGACAGAGCGGCGCATTGGAAATCACACACTAAATCCAGAAGCCAGAGTGAGAAACTGGAAGACAGCATCTGCAAGAAAAGTTCTATTTTCACGCTGCATGCAGGGCAGATTAAATTAAGCCAATACAGTCTCACCGTGAGCTTATTAATCCTAAGAGGGTATGTAAGTTTATTAAAAATATATGTATTACTAATATCATTTTATTTCAGATTTTATTTCTGATTGATTGTAGCAGATATTAAAAAAAAGGGGAATGACGCTAACCAGAGATAACCTTCACCGGCATTGTCAGGAAGCATAACCATTAATTGGTTAGCCACATATATCATGGCTAGTTCTTGCCTGGAAGCTTACGACATACCAGCAAGTACATAAGTGACTTGACATCCATAAGTGGAAGGCAAAGGTTATATCGTACCCATGTATCATAACATGTGATTTATTCATGTATATTGTTAATTCTGCACATTATACATTATCTTATCATGCTATCTCTGTAATATACTACCATGATTCATTCATTTATATACAAACACTGAAGACATGGTCGCATCATGAACAGCAGAGGGTGGTGAGATTGTTAGAACAATGGCCACCTATTACTTTTTGTTCCAGGTTTTTATGATCAATGTTTATGATCATTCCTGATCGAGAAAATAAAGACTTGTAGAAGTTGATCCAGCTCACTGAAGCCTAGAGGTCAACCACTCTTCAACACCTTAGTCCCCCGTAGTTATAGGGCGGGCTGAAGGAAAGTCTTCCGTACTCCAGTGTGTCGGAGGAACCTCGAGCAGACGTGGCTAATACATAGGATAAGTTTATGTGTATCCATCCAACAAATCCTGTGAGCAGTTTCTAAAAACGACCGTTTAATGATGACAACTAGATGGCAAGTAATAATGTGACAAACTTGTTTTATAAGTTCAGTGGAAGATAAATCCAAGACTTTTTAGCTTGTTTATTTGATTTGTAACTGTAAATAATCATACATTTTACCATCTTACAACAACCATTTCTCATTACAAGAATATATAGATGTACATAATAAATTGGATAATTGTACTCATTTGACTTGTTAAATTTTTAACTGTTAAAATTTTGAGTTACCTTTTCAAATTTAATTATATTATCACATAGGGTTACGATAGCGAAAGTAGCATCTTATACTTCTGAAGCCTAAATCTATTGTCCAGCTCAGAGTATTCACAGCTGTAACTCACTTGTGATACCAGTGTACTTCTCGGGCACTGGAACTTCATACTTTCTGGAGAGAGATTCTACCTCTGCTCTACCACTATCATCATAATAGGAAAACCTTTCGCTACACACATGTAGGTCCCTGACTCTATAAATGATGATGATGAATTATGTGCAGGGAACCTAACGCTACCTCCCTAGATCTCACACGGTCACTATTTTGGCTCTAGTGTTTGGTGTATGATGTACCTAGTGTCTAGGGGAGAAATGAAGTGATGGTACACAACACAAAAACACTTTAATTTTCTATGAGGAAGTGAATAAAACCAGTGGTTAAGTTTTTCTTTAAAATGAATGTTTTCTATTTACAATTTATTTTGCCTGTCCAGTCATATCTTTTGGACAGGCCTTTGAAAATGAGGACAAGATAGTTTACAGAAAAGATCAACTAAAATATCTGGACTCTTTGTCCACTAACTATAAAGTCAATATATATATCTTTCCTGTTGGAATGTTCACAGCTTACACTTTATTCATCTAAGTGGGAGAGTCACTGTGTATGAGGGGCTGTAGTTTCATCACACCCCATAAACTTCTTGAGTATGATTTTGAAATACCAGAGTTTATTGAAACGAAAGTGTCAGATATACCCAGATGCTTAACACATCACCTGGGATTCCTTGTAGAATGATAATACAGTATGAAGTTGCAGAAAATCTCGATCTCTCAAAATGCCCAAGCTCCTCTCGTTATCTTTTGACAGCATAAACAAATGGTCGGAGACTTGATGGCTTTATTCTCATTCAGCAGGTTTCCTGTTACCGGCTGGCAACAGGAAATAAAACCTCTGCAACAAAAGGACACCCTGGCCTTTTATATCTGATCACTTATTATATTTATTATATTCCTAGGTGATATGGGGTCAGCCTCGCGTGCATTACAGGTGCACTCGCCCCTAATTTTACATGACTCACACCTTGCTCTGACCACACCTCAGGTCCCTATGGCAGATACGCCACTCTACGTTTACATAGTTTTCCTCAATAAAATAATGTGGAGTAACTACATTTCCTTTGGTATGATTTCTCTTCTTTTCTTTTTTTAAATATAAATGCTTCAGGCATGTTGAACAGTGTTCATGGAACACGGAGGCTTACTAATATATTCTAATGCAATAATATGACAACATAATCATGACAACATACATCAGTTAGATACATTTCAATGTGAGGACTCAACAATGTCTGCTCCTGGCACGTCCTTCACTTTTCCCAGTAGCAGTATCTAACTTTGGCAATGGGATTAAACATATTAATTCATAAAGCATTCTTACCACAAATTTCAAGAAATATAAACAAATGACGCTGACTTGCAAAGAAGTGGCCTCAGTTTCTTCTGCACTGTCCAGACTGTGAATACTTCTTTATTTAATTTTAAAATTAACACAGCTGATCTCAGCGTATTTGAATGAAAAGTTTTGTTCAACTGGCAATGAATAGTGAAAGCCTTTTGCTAATATTTATTAGCACTGGCCAATCGAAAGCTTGCAACTACCAGAATTCAAATGTAGTTTTTGAAAAACAAAAATAATTCCAAACAAACTCTGCGTCTGGTAGTCGACTGGCCAGTCTGCTTTAGTTATGCCAATACAAAAAGATGTTTCGTTTTGGATTACATTTTCCTACCGCTCCCCTTTCCCTCCTATACTCTTGTTACCCAAGCGAATTTGAATTACCTCAATGCCTCTTTTCTAAGCTGCCGTCCCCACTAACTTTATGAAAAACAAGCAGGAACAACAGTCTGTCTGGTCATGCGTTCGTAGACATTTAGTATTTTCTCAATAACCTGGCTAATACGTAGACTACCATATTATTTAAAACTCATTCTTGCTCAGTGGACTCTAAGTTATACTATCATATGATTTTTATGGTCAGTTTCATTATGGTTTAGCTTTTTAATTTTGTCACGGTCAATCGTCAAATAAAATTTTACACAAGACGGCCATGTTCCCCTCTCTTTCATCTCTCGCTAGCATGTATTTTCAAATAACTACTTGTTTTAGTGACGTCAGAAATACTACCGCGAGGAGGAAATAAAATTGTCTGCGTGTTTGCCTCTGTTGGCTTTGCCACAGCGTGTATATATGCATGGCAAACGTGTCAAGCGAAGCGGGGTTTTGAGCGGCGGGTATTTGAATAGGCGTTAAATATTGGGATTGTCTCGTGTTACACTACCAAATTTGTATGGCTTACTACTGATTACAAGCGTTAAAGTCAAAATATTACGTTAATTCAGACAGTAGTTTGGCGGCACACTTCCGCAAAATCGTTAATTGTAAGTCTTGCCGCAGTCTCTATCAGATCGGGCAAAATATTAAAAATGTACGTCACAAGGAAAGCGGGTAGGTTAAACGGTGGGGATCGGTTCTAAGCCTTTCCATGGCACAAAATTCAGCGCGATGCTGGCGTGTGAGAGTATCACCGTCAGACACAATAGGGCGGGTTTATTTATTATCATTTTATGACTAAAACCTTACTGAAATGAGCAATTATTCTCGCAGATTTTACTACAAGGGAGTAACTACCAAGCTGGTGCCGCGTCTCTAAGACCTGTCTGATGATGGTGTCTAGCGTCGACTTCAGGCCACTTATACCCTCACTTGTTCCAGGGATAGTACCCTCAGTTGGTACCACTGACCCAAATTGACTTTGGGATCACAGACTGACTGCTGGCTCAGAGAAATAGCTAAGGCAACTTGTTGAATATGCCTCTTACACCTGTTCTGGGGTGTTGTTACTTTACAATAAGTTCCCACTTTGACTCCGTGTACTAAGTTTGACATTGTTTTCTGTTTCTGTTATAGACTACTAGACTTTTAAAATAAATAATGGACAATTTTCTGCAAGACAAAAAATCCTCGTATTGAAGAATCAAGTTCCAATTCAGGTTCCAGTGAATCTGACATTACTAATATTCCCTGGTTCTAGTTTTATGTGTGAAAACGCCAAACCATTGAAAGTCAAAAAAGAAAAAATTGCAGGGCTTAGAAAATATAGTGATAATTACTTGTTATGTGGTTCCACAAGGCTCAGAGACGAAAGTAATCAAAATCCTGTGTGACCTGTTTACATTAAGTGTCGCCCAAAAACCGTAGCGATTATTTTACACGCTTTCTAGTTTTAAAAAAAAAACCAAACAAACAAACGCATCTCATTGGGTTCAGTACTAAAGAAGCGCCTTACGTTTTTTTCAATATAGTCTTGGCAGCTTTGTTCTAGATACATGAACATTCATTCATGCATGCATGGATGCTCGCCAAGGAACATAGCTTTCAACAAATTCAGGTCTTCTTGTCATGTACTATCAATTCCGAGGTCTCCCCATGTCTTCCTCATCATGAACATTTATATCTCAAGTGCTCTTCTCCATATCTGAAATAATGGAGCAGCATGTGAAACACAGCACAACGTAGATGATGAACTGATATAACCAACTGATAATATGTATGTATGTATATATGTATGTGGTAACGGCCCTCATTAACGCTATATGAATTTATGTAAATTTACTTTATGTAAATTCTAATGATTCTCCTATATGCCATGTTGTATTTTATTATATCATGTCAGTACATATCAATGTATTTTCTGGAGAATAAAGATTCTGTATGTTTGTATATATGTATATAACTTATTAGTTACTAATTTGTCGAGAATTAAATACATCCATAACAGCACGCGATATTTATTATTGCATTACTGAGTTCTTTGATGGGAAAGGGGGGAGGGGTGTATAACTGTTCCTGAGGGAGCAGCAACAGCGACATTCAGAATTTACGTTCTTTAGCATTTAAAGATATGAACACTTGCGTAGTAACACCGCACCGTGTGTGGGTGTGTTTATTTGTTTTCTTTGATAGAGGTGATAATGGAAAGTGTAGATGGAAATCAGTTGGAAAAGGTATTGTCAGCAGCTAATTCAGTGATAATCAATCATAAATCATGTTGAAACACAAAAACCCGTGTATTAAGCAGTCGTGGTTAGAAAATTAGGTCCGCTTTCATGGTTTTCGGCCTTTCAATGCTCTACAATTCTGCTAGATTCGGTGAGAGTATCTATCTACAAGGGCACTGATAAAACATCTGGTTTTAAGAATTAGAAACAAAACACCTATCTACAAGGAATAACTTCTGCTTTGTAGTAGTCATTACAAAACATCTGTCTACATGAAGTAATGATAGAACATCGGTCTACAGGAAGAATAGACAAAACATCCGTCTACAAGAAGTAATGACAAAACGTCTGTCTACAAGAAGTAATGACAAAACATCTGTCTACAAGAAGTAATGACAAAACATCTGTCTACAAGAAGTAATGACAAAACATCTGCCGACTAGAAGTAATGACGAAACATAGGTCTACAAGAAGTAATGACAAAACATCTGTCTACAAGAAGTAATAAAAAAACATATGTCTACAAGAAGTAATGACAAAACATCTGTCTACAAGAATTAATAACAAAACATCTGCCTACAAGAAGTAATGACAAAACGTCTGCCTAAAAGAAGTAATGATAAAAACATCTGTCTACAAGATATAATGACAAAATATCTGTCTACAAGAAGTAATGACGAAACATCTTTCTACAAGAAGTAATGAAAAAACATCTGCCTACAAGAAGTAATGACAAAACGTCTGCCTACAAGAAGTAATGACGAAACATCTGTCTACAAGAAGTAATGACAAAACATCTGTCTGCAATAACAACCCGTCGCCATTTTCGACTTATGATCTATTTATAAAATGTAGTCCCATTGCAGATACTGCCAAAGAGGAATGAAGTGTTAGAGACTTCATTATACTAGGTCCATTATCGAGTGGTGGGGTGACCAGTTCCTTTCCTCGCTGTCCTATGTAGACTGGAGCGTGTGTCACAGAATGGGGCGACCTCTCCTCGATCTCTGTTGCACTGCGACAGTGTCAGATACATTTTTTTACTGATTTTATTTGCGTGTTTTCAATAGCCACAATTTCTTTTCATTATCTGCTATGTAGCAGGTAATTTGTATGTTCAAATATTTTGACACTCCCTGTAGGTGATAATAAGCACATTGCCTTGGCGAAACACAGATTTGCTGAGATAATAATAATCGACAATATATTGGCTTATCTCAGGTGTGGCCGACCTCAGACTTTTGATTATCAATAAAATCGGCAAGCGCAGTGCTTAATCGCTGATAAGACGGGTGCGGGCATCACTAAAGCTTGGAATACGGGGAGACAACTTATGGACAGACATGAATGACAAGATTACTTCAGATAAATGTAATATTGTTACATCTGAAACACATGGCCGTATGCGTTTACAGATGCGTTAGTGATTGTGTACATAAGGCATCGTATGTCGTATTGCCATATATGGTAATACGTGTGTGTTTGCTTCACGCACATTATTTCCCGTGGAAAGATTTTGAAATCACCACACCATAACCTGCCTGTTTGAAAATGATTGGAGTTTTTGATTTCGTTTCATAACAAACATATGAGTAGAGACCAGGAATATAACCTGACACGTGTCAGTGTTATTTCACTTTGAGATTCACGCTTGCCAAAGACACCAGTTAGAATTCAGAAGGTCCATTTATCAGATCGGACACCTTTTATTCGAGTATTTATCAGGGCTTACAAAAAAACAGCCCAGGAAATCTCTATCATTTCAATAAGGAAAGCCGCTGTCTGAGAAAACTGAATGAAACACACAACGTCAGAGAGGGAACTTATTAAATTAACGACACCCCAGACGCTTGTAAGAGGCCGATTCAAGTCTCTTTTATTCATCTGAGCAAAAAGTCTGTGAGCCGGGATTGTCAAAGGTTGTGATTTTACATTCTATATTTTATTACTAACATTTGAACTAACATATACATATATATATATATATATATATATATATATGTATATATATATATGTATATATATATATATATATATATATATATATATATATATATATATATATATATATATATATATATATATATATATATATATATATATATATATATTATCATGTGAATTTTAATATGTGAAAATCGCTAGTGGATGTCCAAGTCATTTGAGGCTGGAAACCTCAGCGTATAGAATGATGATTTCATGAACCACCACCAAACGGACTGGTGACTGCTTTATTGCTAGTTTCTTAAAGAGAACTAAACGCATAAAGTATCCCAGGTTCCATACGGAGCAGGGAGGGAAAAGTAAAAGAAATGATGTACATTCTAAGTATAATACTTACAGTTTCAAACCAGTGTAAATGTCGATGTTAACATATGCACTTTAAAATTAATGGAGCTATTAAAATATTCATGTAAATGTAATGTAAAGCTGAAGCTATTCAATTTAAATGTAAAAGAAAGTTTTATCCCGAGGGATTAAATTTAATTCTCATCGAGGGTAAATTCTGACGATAAATTGGATGGTAGAATAGAGGAAAGGGGACACATAAGTATGTGTCGGGAAACGCAATACCCAGAAGAGCGTTTCGTTTCTATTCTTTATCACAGTTATTGGTGGTACCAGCAGAAAGTACTATCTCTTGAACAATAAGGGACAATTGGCCTACCCTTTAAGACGAAGGACCAACTTTGTAGACTCTCCTTGAAATTTCTGGAAAACCAGCTACACCCGACAATCTTGACCAGCGTCCACCTCTTCGGTGGCGGAAACGCTAGGTTTAAGCTACACAAATGTTGCTGACAATATATTGCCACAGTTGGCTGATGAGATATATATATATATAAGTAAATCTGGTAATAGTTCTGGTCCAGTTAATATTATAATTATTGTTCTAGTTTGGTCTCTCTCATAAAATAAAGAAGAATGGCCCGCACAGGTCATAGCCCGAAGACTCAACAATATTATAAAGTTTCTGGTTGCTTATACAATTATAAGTTCGTATGATCATAAGTTCATATGGCCATAAGAAAACAAGCCGCTAGTACTCAGGTTTGATCAGCGTATATTTTAAGAAAAGAACATATAAACATGTATCCAAATTATCAATATCATATCTAACACGTGTTAAAAATAGGACCTCTACACCAATCTGTTATAAATTAGATTTAAAACACACGTGTCTAGCTTATCGATCATTCTGTTAACGCGTGATATGAACACTAGTCAATTAAAAAATATTACATAAAATGGATAGAAGTAAATAATATATGCCGTCAGTAGACAGTTATTTAATGTATGTACTAGTCAATTTAAAACATCTCTTACTGGAAAAATAGCGAGTAATTAAATTTACTTTACGGCCGGAAAGTCAGCTATAAGTTATTTAATTAGCACAGAAAATCTCAGTGAAATATATATTTGAAAACTTTAAACACACTAAATCACTTCAAATCTAGTATATAAATTACCATAATCAGAAAAATGAAACACTCCACGGAATCTATTAATTTTCATTCTGTACGAGAAATCTTAAGATAACGAGCTAGTGAATTCAGATAGATTTCTGGCTACTGATCATGGCTATCGGAGAGACATGGTATATATTGATATGTTCCGTACTATCGTTCTTTAATGCACTGCCAGACCCGAGCCAATTTGCCGTTCGATTTCTTGAATCAAAGGTAATTTTACTACCTCCTGACTTTCATCATCTCCGCCTTGCCGAAAATCAGCTACGGAATTTTCACCTGGAAGTTTTACGACACGATCCACGGTCCGTCTCACTGAATATCGTGTGTTCCCCTGATCAAAGAATCTATTACGCCATGCTCCGCACTTCGCTCTCTGTTTCACATAGTGCTTGATTGCCAGATGGCCCAAGTGTTAATTAAACTGGTGAATCCTTCGTTCATGTAGCAAAAGTATACTCTAGATGGGGAGGGGCAAAAGTGGATGATTACTACTGCACTATTTTCATCTGTGACACCGGTGCACAACACTGGATGACATCTACATTTATTCTCTTTTTAGCTGCCCTAAAAGCAGCTGTTAATATTCTGGATCCAACGGCTTCCCACCCAATGATTGCCCTCTGTGCCTCCCCATATAACACAAGAACCACCCCTTCACTGCGGTGTGAACCCCAGTCTTCATGTCCCGAGGACAGCACCAACTCACCCGTGACGAGTCTCCCCCCGTCCACCCCCACCCACTTTGTCCCACACAGTCCCAGAACCTTGATTCCATATTCCCTCATCTCTGACGCCATTATCACTTGCTCGTTTAATGTCCGAACACCACAGGTGCCAAATCTGGAAGTTCTCCTAGAAGAAAGAAGGTTAGTCAGCAACACAGACTCCCCTCGGCTTTCTCTGTGTTGCATCATACGCCTCCCTGCGAGAGGACCTTCCCCTGTCTTGGATGGCTGTGTTTTATTTTCTTTAATTGACTTGTCCATGTTTGTTGACGTTTTTTGTGGTTTAAATTTTTTACAGGATGGGGTAACCGGCCCCATGCCCAACCCTCCTTAGTCGCTTTCTACGACATGCTTGGCAGGGAACAGTGTTACTATTCTTTGCTCCCTTTCGGGCCCCGGTAACACACGGGTGGGTTTTAGTTTAGGGCCTCAGTAATTAGTAGGCAATTCTCACTCTAACATACAAACTAGACATTAATAGTATTAGATATAATGATAAATATCATTGTCCATCCAGCTGTGTCTATAGTGCTGACAAGGTAATACACAAGGCTAGAAGAGCGTTCATTGCATTGGGAAATATATGGAGATCAAAATAAATCAGGTCCAACACATAAATCAGATATGTCTATTCAAATGTCAAGGCATTCCTAATGTATGGCTCTCAAACATGGAGAACAACAAAAACAACCACCAAAAAGCTATAGACTTTCATACATGTGTCCTCGCGTTGAATAAACGGATTGAAGTGGTTTGACAAGATCACGCATGAGCTAGACAAGCGCAAGTGGAACAAGAGGTGAGAATAAGACGCTGAAGATGAATAAGGCACACACTGATGTGACGTATAATGGAAATATAGCCTACAGTATCTGACAGCCCTGAAATCCCGTTAGCGTTCTATGATTTGCTAGTAAAAGTCAAGCTCTTTTCTGCCTGCGTTTACTCATTTTTAATCCACACCTCTTTTCCTTGAGACGTAAACAAACGGAAAGTTTACCAACTTCCGCGACCTGCCAGTCATAACAAGGAGCGAACCTGGTTTGTTTACCTGAGTTTCTCACGCGAGCTGATCTGTCAATCATCGGATATCATAAAGACGCACGTGGGATAACACCGGCCTTTGTGAAGTGAGACGCTCGGCCAGAAATATTTTCCCGATGGACCCTTTGATGTTCGTACATACAGGAGAAGACAAATCTTTGATCTTCAGAAACGGGTGAAAATCTCGGAAGGAAACCCGTTACACGGTTCCAAGTCTCGGTTGTCGATTAGCAACGCCGACAGAGAGACCGTGAAAACCTTTCATCTGGGAAAACGTAGTCTCCTGATTTTCTGCTATGCCGTGCGCGTATGTGTAATTAAATAATAATTGACATTGTACGCTGATCGTTGACCGGGGCAGGAGGGGAAAGGCTGCATGCCTCAACTAACCCTGCACTCGCTAAGCGACGCGCGATAGAATAGGCTAGAGACACCGTGTGCCTTTTAACTTTAATCAGGACTGACGGAGAGGATAGAGATCGTCTTGTCCCCTTCCGTGTACATCTATGTAGCTATATAGATTAGTAGCATTTTTTCATAAATGTTTTTTATTCCTCGCAGACCTGATCAAAGGGCGACCAGCGGTCTATTTTGGTCCCTTTTTCTTCATCTACTGATTGATTAATGTTGTCTTCTTCTTGGCTTACGCGTCCCCAAGTTTAGTTGTGAACAGGATTGGTCAAAGAGACAAATTAACATTTTAAATAGTAAAGTTAACTGGACTTATCAATACCCAGATATTTGTTCAATATTATCAGCCACTGTGGCGGAACACAAATAACATTACTGTCTGACTTTTGACAGTCGTATCAGGTGATTTATCCAGCAAGTTACCCTGTTTAAAAATCGGTACTCACCACAGAGCCAGCTGATAGGATTTACCATCATCACCATAATTAACAGTTTGTTTTA
This sequence comes from Oreohelix idahoensis, assembly GCA_024509875.1. Classification (NCBI taxonomy): domain Eukaryota; kingdom Metazoa; phylum Mollusca; class Gastropoda; order Stylommatophora; family Oreohelicidae; genus Oreohelix; species Oreohelix idahoensis. The sequence continues at coordinate 487,539 of JAMPIV010012253.1, forward strand.
GCAACCAGATGTTTCCCTTTACTGGAAGTATGGTCTACTGTTTACTGTGAACACAAGATCGCGGTTTTGCTACATTAACTATTCGAAGTGACATTTGTCTACCCAAGAATCACCCACCAAATTAGGCGTCCCCCTTATAAAATTTAATTATTAAAGGAGGGACTGGTGCCAATTTGGAAGATAAAAACACTGGAAAAAATATAGATATATATTTTAAGGCATTTTATGTCCAAGAGATTTCTTCACCAAGAAAAGGGCAAGCGTGATTGAGTGGCCACGTATGTCAGAGAGAGTGAATATTTTCTTTGTTACAGGAAAATTGTATTATCTGGATTCTGCTTAAATATTGTTTACTTTACTGGATATCATTTAGTAGGAACTTTGTTCTTTTCTTTACTATCTATTCTGTAACATAGTGCTAACCTTTGACCTTTGGGGTTATTAACTTGTTGGGTTCTTTTTTTCTCAATAAGGGGGAGGGCACATGTATTCTGTTATTTTTCTATGTATGAAATTCTGATTTTTTTATTTGATCTTTCTTTAGATATTCGATGTTGTAAAGTTTAATGATAATAAACAACAAACGAACTTACCTTTGTGTGTTGGTCAGACCCATACCCAATTTACCATAGTTTTTCACGTTTGTGTGTCTTGTTGTCACAAAAATTGTGTGTTTGTGTAGTTAAACGTATATTTACAGATAAATGGAGGTATAAGATTGTCTTGTACTAAATTATAGTCGTATAGATAAGCTGGACCAGAGAAACTTCTCATTCCAGAGACAGATCGTCTCCTTAAACTATTCACTCGTGAAATCTAGTTGTCACACCTTTACTTCTAACGTACTTCTCACCATCCACTCTACTCAGGCGGTACCATAAATAACGTTCAAACCTATCTAAATTTACGACAACTGAGAAAACCTGTTAATAGCATTACCAGACAGTCCCGGTTCTGGAATCCACAGGGTAAGAGAGGTAAAGGAAGACCAAAGAACACACGGAAAAGAGAACAGGAAACAGACATGAAGGGGATGACGAAGACATGGAAAGAACTTGAGCTAATGGCACGTGACAGGAAGACGTGGCATATGTTTGTTGAACGCCTATACTCATTTGGAAGCTGAAAGGTGAAAGGTGAAAGAAGAAGATGAATAATGATAAAATACAAGGCTGAAGCAATTTATCATAACTTTTTATTGTTACGAAATCCCCATGTCACTAATTGTCTAAATCCCCCCCCCCCCCCCCCCCCCCCCCCCCTTTCCACATCTAAGTCTCTTTTTCATCTGCTATCCCCCCCCCCCCCTTTTCAATGAAATGAGCACATGAGAATTAAGGCAGTCATCAGGACATGCAGCAGAAAAAAAGCACGGCATAATTATTTCACGTCTTGTTTTGACGGGTTACTCGTTCGTACATTGCAAGTATTACACCCCAAACAGCTGTATCACAGAGTGGTTGAAGTTTATTAAGGCATGTCGCCATTTAAAAAAAAATACCTTCACTCTTTCCCTCGAGCCAACCACTATGACCAGTTCACGACAACCTCCTCCACCACCATCGCTACAGTAGGCTGGTTAAAAAAAAATCGCTTTACTAACAGTGTTGTTTACATTCTGTTCACACACGTCACTAGTGATGACTGGTTCCTAAATTGACGTTAGCCTGTTACGCTAATTCCACGCCAAGAAAACGGTTTCTACAACAGCAAGATCCCCAGTCTGCAAGTGACAGCCTCTTTGAGACAGCTCATTTGTATGGAAGTCTCTCCAGCTTTGTTTAGAAGGCCACATCACTGGGTTTCTTTTAAAGTAAATTTGTCCCTCATGATAAATGTTTGCATTCGGCGCAAGGATAATATGTGTGTGATCTAAAAGCTGACCGCTTTTTACAAAACAAAAGATGTTGTTTAATGACAAGTTATTTTGTTCAACTCCTGGTGGTTTTAATTGGGTTATATAACGCCTGCGATTTTATGTAGTATTTTAATTTGCAGCCATGTGCTTATTGCGTTTTCCCCTTCTCTCTCGTCTTTTATTGTGAATATAGAGTAAATGAAAATTTTAAACTGTGTATGGTTTGTTTTTTTAATTACGTTTTTACTATTTGTTATACAAGGTGTTTCAAAATTATGTATCCATACTTCGAATGCACATAACTCACCCATAATTTGAACCAGAATTTTGCTATTTTGCAAGAATAGCGCGGAATAATACTAGATACAAATGAGTAATGTCATTAGATTATTACTCATGAAATTGCTTATATATATATATATATATATATATATATATATATATATATATATATATATATATATATATATATATATATATATATATATATATATATATATATATATATATATATACATACATACTGTAGGTATATATATATATTATTTATTTATTTATTTATAGAAGGTTGTGCTCATCTCCCAACTCGTACAGTGATGGACCTGAGACATCGAACTAAAACTGCGTGTCTGACTACTCATTTAGTAACAATACAGAATAGCATACAATTGTTCATCGCTGTGACCAATGCATTGTTGCAGGACGTCGACAATTTGAACATTTGTGACATTAAATGAGAAAATACCGTTATTCTGTCTCAAATGATAATTCAGTTATCAGAATTCAAAGTGTATTTACTGTGCCGAAATCTGTTTATCCTTTTTTCTTGTCTTCATCCTCTCCAGTAGTATTACTCGGCCATTCCTTCTACATGCTCTTTCTTTCAATATTGTTATTTACATGTTCATTTGTCGAGGTTATCTTGTCCAATATTATCAACCATCCCGGGTTACCTGACAGCTTGACTGATTCTGTAGCAACGTCGACGCGTTTGTTTGATTAATCATCAACACTAGTTGGATTAGTGATATATATCCCCTTTGCTCCGACTGAGGAGAGGCGACAAACCCAGATGTGTGTCGGAGAATGTAAATAACGAATGCTGGATTCGTGAACATGGCTGGGCAAAATTGCCCCAAAACCATGTTGCTCGGGTTTTCCAATATAGATAACAGTTAGTATTTGAAGATAATGTGTTAACTTGCAGATTCGGCCAGATGGAGAGAAGAGGAATACGAGAAATGATATAATATTTCCGGTGATGACTTTGTTGTAATAAACAACTATGAGAAAGTAACATCTTGGAAGCGATTATCGGTGAGAGATCGGTGATGCAGTGAATTTGGTAAACAGAACAGGCGACACGGTAGTGGCAAGACTTTATATGGTCATGAATTATGCAGACGAGTTTGAAAATAACATATAAGGGAAATTTCTTATGTTGTCGTGTAGAAAGGTTCTCATGAGGGTGGGTAAACCCCTGCCAAAATCAGACGCTTACTGGCGGTTGATTTGGTATTGAAATGCTAAACTGAGGTTCTTCTGATTAGACCTTTCCTCAACGAAGAAACATGTGCGTAAGAGCGACAATTTCGCTTACAACATGCAGCATTTTTAGACTTATGCACTGACTTCCAATTGTGTCAAGAAGCAATCATAGACAATCAGGAACACGGAATATTAGGGTCCCAATCTGGACAGGTCATAAGACTGGAAGTGATTTCTAAAATTACAAAGGACTAATTCCAGAGGCCTCACTTTGCGCCTGTTATGATTAAAATTCATAACGATTATGTAGGTATTATAGTTAGCTCGACAGGGCTCCTTTTCTGATAATTTTATACGGACTCACTAATAAAGGAAGGGACGTCATACCGATATGGTGTAGAAGCAGACGCGAAATTGTCAGGCAGAGGTGGGAGATCGTCTGCTAGAAGAGATGCGGGGTGTGTTTGAATGTGAGCGGACGTATGTGTATTGAGCTCCTGCAGTCTACTGTGTTTTTCCTGCATCATTCCATCACTAGGGCACCAAGATACTTTGATGAGGTGTCCCTAGTCTATTCCATTCAGGAATCATATCTAGTTACGAAGATGTCAAGTGTACGGTGAGAATAAAGACTGAATGATTGTCATTGACCTGCGTTTGATAGTGAACGGACTGGAAGACTGCCTATTACTGCATTTGCCATTGGGCCTATATTCTATTATCATGGAGCTTTGTGTCCAGTACAATAAACTGCGTATTGTAAATTGTGACGGAGGTGTTGTCAGCTCACTGAGGTTATGCTGATACGTGTTGTTTGACTACCCCTAGTGTGTACATTGGCCACGGAGACCTTCTCCGAACTTTATATATAATACGGCACGCATCAGCGCCCCAAGTTCTAGGATCCTACTTCCAGTTCACCGAGACACGTAACGCACATAAAGGTCTAAGGCAGCGAGTTTGCTTTTTTCGGTACTGTTGAGAGTAAACATGACTCAATTTTCCTGTCTTCCTACTTTAATTATACCTCTAGCCCACTACTGTCTCGAGGATACCGATCACGGTCGCAAAGGGCTCTGAGGGTGGCCTCACCTCCCGACACCTAGATGATCGTGACGTTCCTCTCTCGTTGGACTTAATGAAAAACGATATTGCTTGGTTTGTCAAGATGGCACGCTCTTCTTTTCTCCGTCTCCGCCTGAGTGTACTTTCTGCGGGACGGACTCTCTTTCTAAGTTGTTTCCCGCTTCTCATATCGTATATCGGTTATCTGGACACTGCAGGGTGGGTTCCCGACTCTGGCATCTCGTTTTGGCGGGGATATTGTTATCTCAGGCTTCTTAACTTGGTTCTTGCTGTCCAATGACGTCGGAGCTTGGTGCTGCTCCTTTACGAGGAAACGTGATGTGATTGTCAGTGCAGCTGCGAAAGCGGTGGCGATATCGCCCTCATTTCGTCTCTTGCATCATGAGTTCGTCTCATCGATCTCATGGTGTCGGCATTATCGGGCATTTGCTCTTCCATCTGATCAGAGGTGTTTGTTTCTGTCACCTCCTTTGCAGAATTGAGAGTTGTGCTGGTCAGGTTGTCTGGTAATTTGTTCTCATGATTTGAAGTCGCTGGTCTGCTGTTGAAAACACGTGGGATTGTGTTTGCCAGCTGCGATTTTTCTTCTTTTGGGACCTGGCTTACATCAAACCATCTTAATGCAGTAAAAGGTAAAGGAGTAAAGGAACCCGTTACACGCCCATTGAGGCATATTGGGAATATGGTGTTAGGCCCATATTATCTTGACCGTCGGCACACGAGGGGTGATGTGGTCGGCATCACGCCGGCCGCCTTAACCTTCCCAGAGTAGCTCTGGTACCCATTTGGGGCTGGGTCGACCCAGGAGCCGTTTTTGGCCTAAAAATTTTCCGAATCATCTGGGGATCGAACCATAGACCACTGCGCTAGGAAGCCAGTGCACTAACCACTATGCTACCGCGGCTCCCTAAAAAACTAAAAACGTCCTAAATGAAGATAGTGTGTGCATGAGCAATGAATGGAAACGAAAGTAGTAGCGTAGGCGCAAAACTATTATTATTCAGGTGGAGGCGTGTGACTTTTATATAGTAAAATACTCCGATCGATTTCAGGTGGAGGCGCGTCAGGTGGAGGCGCATGACTTTTTATATAGTAATATATTTTAGCCGGGGTGACTTCCTCTGACGATCAGACGCATGACTTGTTATATAGCAATAAATTTGTTCGATAATGGCGTGTTGTTGTTATGTGTGGTTTATTACAATATTTATATTACAACATATATTACAATATATATATATATATATATATATATATATATATATATATATATATATATATATATATATATATATATATATATATATATATATATATATATATATATATATATATATATATATATATATATATATATATATATTACAACAGGTAGACAACATTTAGTTATACATATATATTTAGGCATATATTTAGTTAGACATATATTTACATATATTACAACAGTTATATATTACAACAGTTATACTATGTATATATAAAAGAAAAAAACACTAGATACATTTTATATATATTTATTGACAAAGAGGTGTTAGCTGGTCTATGGGGGCTGTAGGGTGACGTCTAATCTCACTACTACGGTCGTGCCGGCCATACGCCTAGGAGCTCTCAGAGTCCGAGTACAGTCTTGTGCTGGCGGGGGTGACGATGTATGTTGGGGTGTAGTTGGCGGTTATAGGTTAGGGGGGGGATTTTTGTGTGTTGTGGTATTGTTTTGTTATGTGTGTTGGTGTGTTTGTTTATACATATATACATATAATATATATAAAAAATATATAAAAAATCGATAATGACGGGGGAAAAAAGCGATAATGTTGGATTAGGTTACTAAGAGGGTTTTTTAAGCGAGTGGAGTCTTTTTGTGCTGGCGTGGGTGACGACATATGTTGCGATGTAGCTGGCGGGGTGGGTTAGGGGGTTTTTGTGTGTGTGTGACTCAGCAGTGTGTTGGTGTGTTTTTGGAGTGAAGTGTTAGAGACTTTACTAGGGATAGCATTGAGAGGTGGGAGTGAAGTGTTAGAGACTATACTAGGGCCAGCGTGGAAGTGAAGTGTTAGAGACTTTACTAGGGCCAGCATTGAGAAGTGGGAGTGACGTGTTAGAGACTATACCAGGTCTAGCAGCGAGAGGTGGGAGTGAAGTGTTAGAGACATGACTAAACTAGAACATGCATCGAGAGGTGGGAGTGAAGTGTTAGAGACTTTGCTATACTAGAACAAGCATTGCGAGGTGGGAGTGAAGTGTGGCGGGGGTGACGATGTATGGCGGTGTGTAGCTGGTGGTTGTGTGCATGACTCAGGGGTGAAGTGTTAGAGACTTGCCTATACCAGGGACATCATCTAGAGGTGTGAGTGAAGTTTTAGAGACTTTACTAGGGCCAGCATCGAGAGGTTGGAATGACGTGTTAGAGACTATACCAGGTCTAACAGCAAGAGGTGGGAGTGAAGTGTTAGAGACTTGGCTATACTAGAACAAGCATTGCGAGGTGGGAGTGAAGTGTAGCGGGGGTGACAACGTATGTTGGGGTGTAGCTGATGGTTGTTGGTTGTGGGTGATTTGTGTGTGTATGACTCAGGAGTGAAGTGTTAGAGACTTGCCTATACCAGGGACAGCATCTAGAGGTAGGAGTGAGTTGTTAGAGAGACTTGCCTGTATCAGGGACAGCATCTAGAAGTGGGAGTGAAGTGTTAGACACTTTACTAGGGCCAGCATCGAGAGGTGGGAGTGCCGTTGTTGCGGTCAGATTGCTGAGTCTATAGTATGTTAAAATGTACCTGTTTAATTTTGGAGACTTTAATTTAATAGATTCTTGATCAAATGGGAGGTACTCATGTTTTACTGAGATTGTAGTTAACAGTGGTGGTTGTCCAACTTGTCTGTTAACCCAGCGTCTAATTTTAGACTCGATGTCAGCTTTTCCTGACATGTTCGCCCATCTGACCTAAGCTCAAGGGTCTAGGGTCTCTCGACTCATGTGCGAAGATTCTAGCGCGAATGAAGACAGACTGTGTTGAGAGGGTCGAGCGAGAGTTTTCAGAGTGTCAAGACGGTTTTGGGGAAGTCCTCTGTGTGTTCAAGACGGTTTTGGGGAAGTCCTCTGTGTGTTCGACCAAGATGGTTAAAGATTGTTCCCCGATGTTATATTCTGATGCGCCTAGGAGGCGAGTGAGTTTTGTGATGTTTATTCTGAAGGGACATTAAGGTAAATTACCCTTAAACAGTTTCCCTCTTTTTGCCAGAATTAAATATGCCTTTTTGTAGCCAGCTAGTGACTTTTCCATGGGCGGAAAAGAGTCCATCTAAGAATACCAGTAATGGAGCTCACGAAGTATTCTAATATTATATGCACTGGGATGGTGTATGCCCGCAGAATTTTACAGGTGCTTGTTGCTGTCATTTTTGACGGAGTCATCTGTCAAGTTATTTGCTTATGTTTTTATCATAAGAATAATTGTGTCTTTACCTGCGATGTCAGGTTGATTAGGGGTTGTCTTCCCTTGTTTATTCATTCATTGTATTTGACCTTTAGGGTCAAAGGTAGACAGTTCGGGCGTATGCCCATGGGCAGGTTTTTTTAAGCGGGAGTTGAGTTAGACTTCCGGCAAGCCGGGAAGTGTCCTGGTTTCTGAAGGGACGAGAGTCCATTGTGTTTTTCGGGGAGAATCTTCGAAGTGACTGCACTGGCAGTTTTCCCCTGTGAATCTCTGTGCGTTGGAATGACAGCAGAGTTCCTTGTTAAGTTCTGTGGACTCGGTTACAGGTAATACAGACTTTTTCCATTACTATGCTTTCGGTAGCAGAACATGTTAGAAGATTGCCTAGTCTGTGAACTGCAGCTCACCGGTCCTCCATTACAGAACATATATGTTGTGCTCAAGGTAGCCATCCAAGACTATTAGTCTTCATACCATCCAGAAATCCAGTGACGAAGATATATTGTGGGAGCCGCAGATTGGCGGCATATTTATGTCCACATACGCATTACTGCAGGGTTGATGATAACCTGCTTATCAGCAGTACACGGCCGACGTCAGAACGAAGCCTGTGTTTTCGGCTATTATACTACAGCCTGATAATGTGCAATTGGCGGGGAATGCCAAGTTGCACCTATGTGTCAAAGTGATTAAGGTATCTGACGCGTTTAGTCAGTAATCCCAGGGCAACGCCACGAACTGTCCTTACTGAAGAACATTGTATTGACCATGCACGAATATTCAAATGTTTACCAGCTTGCTGAATGCCTAATGTATACCTATCGATTTCCGGTCAGCATGACCTTGTTTACAATGACTGTTCCTGTTGATACCATGTGTGTTCTCGTCAATAAATGTTTTGAAACGTGTCTGCAGTGTCCAAGCATCCTTGACTACTGCATGTGAGTGTATGGGTTGCAGGGTCTACATACATAAGAGCCTAAACACGTTCGCGCCTTCATTCGCACCCACACTCAGTTCATCATCCGCTCGCACTACACACCTAACAACATGTATACTGTCTTGGGCCAGTGATCACCTCAACAAGAGAAAAGTACAGTTACAGTGCTGTATCTCGCTATCTGTGGTGATACCATTTAAACAAGGCGTGACTCACCTTGTATGCTGAAGAAATACCACAGAGGCCATTGTATCTAGGGGCCCGCCATATTGTGCGGCCTGCTGAAGACCCGAGAACATACCTGACTTGCTGGTGTCAGAAGGGAGTTTGGTTAAACTCACATAATCAAGACCCGTTTCCAATACGGGGTATTTTGCTGTAGCTGACAAAAGGGGAATTGAACGAGGTCAGCTTTATTTATATATATGCACAGCTTATCGATGATCTATTGTGTATGCTATGTCCTGAGTTGTCAAGTGACTATTTCTATTGATGTCGGCGTACCTTTCGTTGTGGTGTATTAAAGTCTATCAAACGTCAGAGGTGTTTCCACTCTATATGAATTACTACGTGTATTTCTACCAAAGTGTGATGTCAGTTAGATGCCTGTCTTCCACGAACCATCATACACCCATTCGCACTCATTGATGTCTACACACACTTTATGACTGCAACACCTCAACCCTTTCAAGTCAACTGAACGAATGCCAGCATCGTTGCGGCCAACCAGTGCTTATTACATTTAACTACTACATTTACGGTGGCCAAACTGAGCCTGTCACATTCATGCCACGGATACCTACTACGCTTCAACGAACACTGATCATTTCTGACTGTTACATGTAAAACAGCCCTTTACATTTATAATGTCCAGAATGGGCTTTTACATTTATGGTGTGCCAGCTTGATGAGGCTATTTTGGAAGATATCAAGTTCGTCTACAATTGAGAGTACTCAGCGCTGTGTAGTTTGTTGACACATCGGCTACCCCAGCTAATCAAGACGAAACTAGGTCAGGAGGTCAAGTTACTGTACCTTCGTTGATGCTGTAATTCAGAAGGTCAAGTGCCGTTACTATCACTGTTACTGTCATTTGGGAAGCACGTTCAGCTGCTGTATTCAGAAGGTCAAGTGCCGTTACTGTCATTGTTACTAGTATTTTGGAAGCAAGTTCAGATGTATTTTCAGCGTTGGATCATCTAATCGTCGGAATGCTGACTATAGTTCTTCATCGTTGCTGTTGTTGACGATAGGATTGTAAAGATAAGTGGCCTGTTTATTGTTGTGAACTGTGCCTTTGTATTGTGTTTGAACTAAGCCTTCCACATTTACACATCCATTTTATGTTTACATGTTATTTGTTTATTGATATTTCAGCGGGTTTTTTCGGTTGGGCGGTGTCTTGTAGTAGGATATCCCACGTAACAGGGGGCCTACTGTAAGCGTTCTTTAGGGCCTGTGCAAATTTCCCATAGTGGGAATTGCTAGCGACATTTGTTGCTATTTTTGTTTAGTTGTGACGAGGTGTACTTTTCTTTGTTGTTATTGTCATTATTTTTGCTGTTCTTTAGTTTTTTGATTTGATTTGTTTGTATCTGTCCTCCTCCTCTTCCTTTCATTTAGTTCTATACAACCTTTGTGATTATACACGGTTGCGTAATGTGTTTTGTTTACTTTTTGCAGTTATCATCACATGCTTTGTGATATTTTCTTTAGTTCCGCTTTAATGCTCATTTGATTTCTGCGAATGTTATCGTATTGTCCTTGATGCTTGTTCTTTGTTTATGTTGTTCTTTGTTGTCATACGCATTTTATATATTTATATTTAGTCATACACTATTGGTACTATAGTGTACTTAGAAAGTGAAGTGATTATTGGTGTTATTATCATTGAAGTGATTATACAAGTTCTTTATCAAAGACTTGTCTCCCTCAGAAATTGGGATAAAGTGAGGTGATTATACAAGTTCTTTAGTAAAGACTTGTTACCATTAAGGTTGAAATAAGGTAATTTATTATTTCAGGATACTGATCTCATATTATTAGACATAATGTCTACACTTGAGTACTTTATTGAGCAAGGGAAATCATTTGGTAAATCTGGTGAGAATTTGGAAGAATTCGCGACTGTTCAGTATGCCAAGGCACTGAAGTCGGAAGAAAAGAGACAGAAAATAGAAGCTGAACAAAAGAAAATGGAAGCTGAGAATTTAACTTGCAGATGCAGGCAGATGAAAAGTAATTCGAGATGGAAATGGAAAAACAAAAGATAGAATCTGAGGAGAGAAAAATCCAGCTACAAATGGAAAAGAGGCTGAAATTAAAAGATTAGATAAAGAGGCTGAAGATAAAAGATTAGATAGAGAGGCTGAAAATAAAAGGTTAGAAGCTGAGGAGAGAAAAGCGAAAATGGAACATGAAGAAAAACTCTTAGTTTTGGAGTTAGAGAAATTGAAGTTGATGAATATGGGTAATGCTAATGATCCAAATAATAAGTCAACTTCAAATAAGACAAATACTACTACTTATAAGGTCAAACTACCTGCTTTCAATTCTTCCAGTGACGATATAACGTTCTATCTGGATAGATTTGAACGGTCATGTCAATCTCATAAGGTGGATAAGTCAAAGTATGTTAATCAGTTATCAGAGATACTTAAGGGTGAAGCTCTGACTATGTTAAGCATGGTAGATGGGCCTGACAAGAATAATTATGATGTTGTCAGGGCAGCCTTATTAAAGAAATATCAACTTAACGAAGACGGTTATCTTCTTCGCTTCAAGAATATGTTACCTGAAACTGGTGTAGAATTCTCAGAGTTCATATCAAAGATACGTCTTACATTTACACGATGGATTGAGCTGTCTAAAACAGAACATACATATGAAGCCCTTATGGACTTATTACTTAGAGACAAAGTTATGTCATCTGTCAATGAGTCTTTTCTTGCTTTTCTACATGAGCGTAAACTTAAGAATATAAAAAACATGGAAGAATATTGTTGCCAGTATGTCACTGCGCACCCTCATTTAACTGTTAGCAATTCTAAAGTTAAAGAAGGTTTGCCAGTTGCTTCTGAGAGCACCATATGGCCCTAACTTTCTTCGTAAATTTCAAGGTGCTCAACACAAATTTAATAAGAAGAGCAATCGTAATTATGATCAAAATCAAGGCATACCATCACATAATGGTTCTTCTTCTAAGAACTGGAGACGAGCTGACAGTCCTCGTAATTTTGGGTCCAATAATTACGGACACTTTCGCAGATGTAGTCACAATAGGAACTATCCAGGCTATTCTTCGCGGAGACAGCGAAACCAAACTGGTGGATACTCTAATCAATGGGGAAATGACAATAGTGACTATGGAAACTGGGATTCGAACCAGAACTATGGTCACAGTAGAGCAAACAATGACAATTTCAGAGGAAATGATAATCGCGGTAGATCTCAACATAACAAACATAGATCATATCACCAGGCAAACTCTGTACAACAAGAGTCTCAGAGAGCCTGTAGTCAAGTGAACGATAATAAAATGTCTAATGCTATCACTTGTTCTGCTTTTGATTTTGGGAGAGCATCTCAATGCCCCAATGCACAACATTGTTTGAACCGACTACTGTAACTACTTTGAGTTGTAGTCACCCTCTTCCCGCTCTCCCTGCTGCGGTTGCGCATGACGGGAGAGGATCTCTTGTCTAACATAAAGGTCTAGTGAATAATAATCCAGTCTCTGTACTTTTTTGATTCTGGATGCACTACTATCGGAGTTAAGCAATCTCTTGTAGATCCTACCTGTGCCACAGGGAAAGTGGTCAAATGTGTGACATTTGGTGGCACTTTGGAAAAATATCAAACTGTTATCATTCACATTGCTACTCCCTTCTTTACGGGAGATGTCCACGCGTGTCTTCTAATGAATCCTATTGCGGATCTTATCATCGGTCGTATTCACGGAATTAAGGAATGTTCCCTGCAGCAGATTGCTGCTTGGGAAGAACAAAATATCCAAGCTCCCAATGCAGTGGTCACAAGAGCACAAGCTCTTAATATGCCTCAAACTTCATCAACTGAAAGTAATGAAGTGCATAGCCAAGATGATAACCTAATAATTTCGCGTGACTCTTTCATAAAATTGCAAGAAGATGATCCTTCTTTAAAAACATTCTTCATCCTTGCAAAAAAAAGGTGATCCGAATCAGAACACAAATCGCAAATCTTGGATTACAATGAAGAATGGCGTACTTGTACGTATGGTACAAGACTCGTCTACGTCTATGCATTCACAAATTCTCGTGCCCAAGACTATAAGAGTGAAAATTCTGCAACATGCACACGACTCTCAGTGTGCTGGACATATGGGTTTTTCCCTTACTAAGTCGAGAGTTCTTGCGGCTTTCTTTTGGCCATTTGTTAATAAAGACATACGTATTTATTGCCGATTTTGTAAAATATGTCAAGAAGTTAAATCAAGAGGCCCACGTCTTGCAGCACCTATCCAGGCTGCAGACATTCCTATTCGGCCGTTTCAGAAAATGGCAATAGATATTATTGGCATTTTTAAGATTAAGTCAGCCAAAGGGCATCAATTTATCATAACATGTGTTGACATGTGCACATGTTGGCCAGAGGCTATACCTCTTAAGAGCATCTCCACTGTCGATATCGCAGACGCTTTATGGCTGATATTTTCTCGTTTGGGATTTCCCGGAGAAATATTGTCAGACCATGGCACCCAATTAATATCAGACACTATGTCGCAGGTGATGTCTACTCTGCATAATAAAAGGTCTCTGAGTATTATTTATCACCCAATGTCTAATGGGTTAGTCGAACGTCTGAACAGAACACTCAAGAACTTACTTGGGAAGATAACTGAGGATCATCTTCAGGATTGGGACAGGGTTTTACCCGCGGCTCTCTTTGCATATAGAGAGGTCCCCAATAAACATACAGGTTTTTCTCCGTTCGAACTTGTCTTTGGCGCGCGACCGCGCAGTCCTATGTCTTTGCTTCATGATCTTATAATAATAATAATAATAGCCCCTTCAGTCATAACTGACTATGGGAATGCGCCCCTGAGGTGGCAGCCCTCAGCTGCTTATTTTCCTGGTGCTCCTTTCGACGTTTTCTCCTCACCTCTGCTTCTTGTGTGAGCCTCTCTTCGCCCAATCTGAGGTGGTGCCGTAAATAGCATCGCCACTTAGTGCGATCGGCAGCTTCATCCTCCCATGTTGCTGGATCCATGTCCAGTTCCTCATATCTCTCTTGCACACATCTTTTAACCTCAGCTGTGGTCGCCCAACTGTTCTCTTGCCATCTGCTAATTGTCCGTAGAAGATATCTTTTGGGATGCGACCATCATCCATGCGGCGAACATGGCCAAGCCAGCGAAGTCTGCGCTGTCTAAGAAGCGTATACATACTTTGAAGGCCAGCACGTGACAACACCTCGACATTTGTCACTTTATCTTTCCACGAGATGCCGAGGATGCGGCGTAGACACCGCAAATGGAAGGTATTGAGCCTTCTTTCTTGCTTAGCATAGATCGTCCAGGTCTCGCTGCCATATAGGAGTGTGCTGGTGACGCAGGCATTATATACCGCAGCTTTGGTCTTCATTGTGAGTTTAGAGTTTCCCCAAAACACGCGATGTGAGGCGGGCAAAGGTAGCTGCAGCTTTGCCAATGCGGCTGTCGATTTCTGTATCCAGTGAGAGTTTGTCATTGATGGTAGACCCTAGGTATGTGAAGTGGTGCACCACTGTCAATTCATAGTTATCGATAGTGATAACTGGTGCAGCACCCACATCCTGACTCAGCACATTCGTTTTCTTTAGACTTATTGTGAGGCCAAAGTCCTTGCATGCTTTAGTGAAGCGATTCATCAAGCTCTGAAGCTCCTGTTGGCTTTGAGTGACGACTGCAGCATCATCAGCGAACAACAAGTCTCTTATATTGACCCTTCTGATTTTTGTTTTTGCCTTCAGCCTTGAAAGATTGAACAGACGGCCATCTGACCTAGTGTGAAGGCATATTCCTTCAGTTGCATCTCTGAATGCATGTTTCAAGAGTAAGGCAAAGAAGATTCCGAAGAGGGTCGGAGCCAGAACACAGCCTTGTTTAACGCCACTTCGTATATCAAAGGGCTGTGACGTGCTTCCAGCATATTGGACTGCTCCCTTCATGTCGTCATGGAATGACTTTATCATTTCCAGCATTTTAGAAGGGCAGCCTATTTTCAGGAGGATTTTAAAGAGTCCATCCCTACTAACCAGGTCGAATGCTTTTTTGAGGTCTATAAAGGCGATATATAATGGTCTTTTCTGCTCTCTTGATTTTTCCTGAAGCTGGCGGAGAGAGAAGATCATGTCTGTTGTTGATCTGCCAGCTCGGAATCCACACTGTGCCTCTGGATATGTGCGCTCAGCTAGCTTGTTTAGTCGCATTAATATGACTTTGGCAAAAACCTTACCAACAATACTAAGAAGAGAGATGCCTCTGTAGTTATTGCAATCACTTCTGTCTCCTTTATTTTTATACAGTGTTACAATCTTGGCATCTCGCATGTCTTGAGGAATAGTTGTCTCTTCCCAGCACTGGCACAGCATCCTATGCAGGGGATGTAAAAGCGTGCTGTTACAGCATTTGATTAAATCAGGAGGAATCCCATCACTGCCTGGTGCTTTGCCAGAGGCCAAGCTATCAATGGCCTTACTGAGTTCCATGATCTTATAACTGCTGATAATATTAACGATGACACACAATTTTCATATGAGTATGTCATTGCTCTCAGGCAGAAGATTATATAGGCATGCAAACTAGCAACTTCCTCATCCGAATTTGCTAAAGAAAAGGCAAGGCAGTTTGCAAATAAGAATAGATGCCTACGACAACTTTGTCCTGGCGACAAAGCACTTGTTTTGCTCCCTTGTAGGGAAAACAGACTTCTTATTGCATGGAAAGGTCGCTATGCAATAGTCTCAAGAATTTCCGATGTCGACTATGTTGTCGATATTCATGGAAAGCATAAAACTTTTCATATAAATATGCTTACGGAATTTCATGAACGACCAGACTATTTGCAGCCTATTTTGCAGGCTACGGACGATGCTCCAGTCCCACATGGTCATTACTCATCCCTGTCGGTAATACAGGATGAGGAAACTATTTTCTCAGATGTTAATCTTCCTCTTCCAGTGATTCCACTTCATTCTACGGAATCATGGAAAAACGTTACTGTTTCTCCTAATTTATCTACTGAGGAACGGCGACAGGTTTCTTCTATGTTACAAACTTTTCAGGATGTCCTTACCGACAGTCCTGGACACACACATGTCATTGAACATGACATAATACTTACCGACCATAATCCTATCAGGGTCAGACCTTACCCTATACCTATTCATTTTCAAACACAAGTCGAGAAAGAATTGGATGAAATGATACAATTGAAAATAATTGAACCATCCACTTCAGCATACTCTTCGTCCATGGTTATTGTTCGAAAGAAAGACAATAACATACGCCTTTGCGTCGATTACCGCAAATTAAACCAAGTTACGAAATTCGATGCTGAACCTATGCCTTTGTTAGAAGATCTACCTATTAGACTTTCTAATTCTCGATTCTTTACCAAACTCGACTTGTCAAAAGGTTATTGGCCAGTTCCTTTAACTGAACGAGCCAAACCTCTCACTGCTTTCTCAACACCTAGGGGTTTATTTCAATGGCATTTCATGCCTTTCGGCTTTATGAACGCCCCAGCTACTTTCGTACGCATGATGCGTCAAATTCTCTCATATCGCTCAGATGTCATTGCATATATGGACGATATCTGTCTTTTCAGTGATTCTTGGGAAGATCACTATTTGGGTTTATATGAATTACTGTCTACTCTACGTGAGCATAATTTAACTGCAAAACCCTCTAAAGCCTATGTGGGGTTTAGTGAAATTTCTTTCCTTGGTCACCGTGCTGGTCATGGTCTCTTGAAGACAGAGGACCACAACACTTCTAAGATACTAAACATTTCTATTCCTAAGACGAAGAAGCAAGTATGTAGTCTATTAGGTTTAATACAATTTTACGGGAGATTCATTCCGAATCTATCTTCGATTATGGCACCTCTTTCAACCCTATTAAAGAAAGGGTCTCCTAATATGGCGCACTGGTCCAATAAATTGCCAATCTTCATTGGATCAGATTAAAACTTTATTCTCATCTCCTCCTATCTTAAGGCTACCTACTACTGATAAGACTTTTGTTCTTCGTAGTGACGCCTCATCCACTGGGATCGGGGCGGCACTAATGCAGGAGTATTCAGGAACTTTGCATCATGTAATGTATATGTCAAGGAAACTGAATGCTGCAGAAAGGAATTACTCGGTTCTAGACCGTGAATTGTTGGCTATGGTTTGGTCAATCCTTAAATTACAAAGATTCCTTCTTGGTGCGCATTTCGTTGTGGAAACCGACCAAAAAGCTCTTACAGCTATTCAGAGTAAAAACTTGAAGAGCTCGAGATCCACTCGATATGCCATTGCTCTTCAGCCTTTTCATTTCACGGTACGAGCTATCCGTGGTTCGGATAATGTCATGGCGGATATACTGTCTAGATGCCCACATGACTCCACTTAACTCTTGTGTCCTAAATTTTCTGATACACGTCGAGACTTATGACAGTTCTTTACTGTAACAATATATGTTAGCACTTTTGTGTTCACCTTAGTGTTGTAAATTAGGTGATTTCTTTCTCTGTTACCATCTTCGGTATAACGGAGGAAGATTTAGTTATCGTAATATAAGGGACGAAAGTTCGCAAAGCCACATTTTATAGTTAAGAATGAATGTTTGATTACAGTATGTTAGAAAATCTAACGGTTGTCATATATAATTGTGTTATTTGTATTTTCTCAGCAGAATCATTACTGTTGCTGGGAGAATCTTTACATGTTGTCAACCATGATGTATTACGATGTCCATACTTACCAGTCGGACGACACTATAGATGCGCCCGCTTAGACTATGATATTAGACTTGATGGATCAGCTACATAGTTATTATTGTATATAATATTGTATTAAAGCAGATATTGCATGTTAGAATGATGTACCTTTATTTGTTAAAGTGATTGTATCACTATACTGCGGTACACTAAGATATTGACACCGCTATTTTTTGATGATTTTTTCTTTGCTAAACATGGAAATAAGGTACTTGATGTGATGTATAAAATGATATATTGGTAACTTTGCCAGCATTGTAGTGTACGTTGGTGGCACCTCCCTGGATATATGTATACTTAGAGAAATGTTTTCTCTAATGTGCTGACATATATTCTCACCTGACGTTCTATGCGTAGAGTTAGCCTCATATTAGGCGTTATATTTATTTGTGATACTTCTCATCTGCGCATCATTCTTGCGTTATGAGCTTGTTGTATCTTGCTCTTGGATGTATTTCAAAAATAAATGTTTCATTTTTTTCCCGCGGGGTGTGGTAAACTGTTGCGGTCAGTTTGCTGAGTCTATAGTATGTTAAAATGTACCTGTTTAATTTTGGAGACTTTAATTTAATAGATTCTTGATCAAATGGGAGGTCCTCATGTTTTACTGGGATTGTAGTTAACAGTGGTGGTTGTCCCACTTGTTTGTTAACCCAGCGTCTAATTTTCGACTCGATGTCAGCTTTTCCTGACATTTTCGCCCATCTGAGCTAAGCTCAATGGTCTAGGGTCTCTCGACTCATGCGCGAAGATTCTGGCGCCAAAGAAGACAGACTGTTGAGAGGGTTGAGCAAGAGTTTTCAGAGGGTCAAGACGGTTTTGGGGAAGTCCTCTATGTGTTCAACATGGTTTTGGGGAAGTCCTCTGTGTGTTCGACCAAGATGGTTAAAGATTGTTCCCCGATGTTATATTCTGATGCGCCTAGGAGGCGAGTGAGTTTTGTGATGTTTATTCTGAAGGGACATTAAGGTAATTTACCCTTAAACAGTTTCCATCTTTTTGCCAGAATTATATATGACTTTTTGTAGCCAGCTAGTGACTTTTCCCTGGGCGGGAAAGAGTCCATCTAAGAATACCAGTAATGGAGCTCACGAAGTATTCTAATATTATATGCACTGGGCTGGTGTATGCCCGAAGAACTTCACAGGTGCTGTATCCCGCTATCTGCGGTGATAAAATTTAAACAAGGCGTGACTCACCTTGTATGCTGAAGAAATACCACAGATGCCATTGTATCTAGGGGCCCGCCATATTGTGCTGCCTGCTGAAGACCCGAGAACATACCTGACTTGCTGGTGTCAGAAGGGAGTTTGGTTAAACTCACATAATCAAGACCCGTTTCCAATACGGGGTATTTTGCTGTAGCTGACAAAAGGGGAATTGAACGAGGTCAGCTTTATTTATATATAATAATAATAAATTCTTTAAGCGCCAAACACGGCGCATAAGGCAGAAACCAGTGCTCTCCAGGTTGTTCGTTGTGACGCCACTCCTCTTAGCTCTTGCACATTATTTAGGCCCAACGTTCTTCCTTCTCTTATTATTGTTCTTCTGAGTGTTTCTTTTGGTCTTCCTTTTTTCCGCTTACCCTCAGGAACCCAAGTGAGCGCCTGTAGTGGTATTCTGTTGTTTTGCATTCTTAGGACATGACCGATATATGACCATCGTCTTTTCCTTATATAGTTGGAGACATATTTCTGCCTAGAGTCTTCTCTTATTTGTCGATTAGTCTTGAATTCTTTCCAACTGATGTTCATGAGTTTTCTAAGACATTTGTTCTCGAATGTATTCAGCTTGTTCTCCAATGATTTTGTTATTTTCCAACTCTCACAGCCGTATGTTAACACTGAGATAACATTTGAATTAAACAGACGAAGCTTGGTATGTATATTCAATGATCGTAATTTCCAAATGTTAGATAATCTATTGAAGGCGCTAGCTGCCAAAGCAATTCTAGTATGGATTTCTCATGTTGTGTCACCCTCCTGAGTCATTTTACTGCCTAAATAATTGAAACTTTCAACTTTCTGTAGTTTTTCCCCGTTCCAGATGATATCAAAGGTCTCGTTAGAAAAGTTCATAGCTTTAGTTTTAGAGGCATTTATTTGGAGACCAATTTTAACCGAGAGATGACACAAATTATTTATTGCTTCTTGGGATTGTCTTGGTGTTGAACTTAAGAATGCTACATCATTTGCGAAATCCATATGCACAGCTTATCGATGATCTATTGTGTATGCTATGTCCTGAGTTGTCAAGTGACTTTTTATATTGATGTCGGCGTACCTGTCGTTGTGGTGTATTAAAGTCTATCAAACGTCAGAGGTGTTTCCACTCTCTATGAATTACTACGTGTATTTCTACCAAAGTGTGATGTCAGTTAGATGCCTGTCTTCCACGAACCATCATACACCCATTCGCACTCATTAATGTCTACACACACTTTATGACTGCAACACCTCAACCCTTTCAAGTCAACTGAACGAATGCCAGCGTCGTTGCGGCCAATCAGGGCCTATAACATTTAACTACTACATTTACGGTGGCCAAACTGAGCCTGTCACATTCATGCCACGGACACCTACTACGCTTCAACGAACACTGATCATTTCTGACTGTTAGATGTAAAACAGCCCTTTACATTTGTAATGTCCAGAATGGGCTTTTACAGACGTGTTAGAGACTATACCAGGTCTAACACCAAGAGGTGGGAGTGAAGTGTTAGAGACTTGGCTATACTAGAACAAGCATTGCGAGGTGGGAATGAAGTGTGGCGGGGGTGACGACGTATGTTTAGGTGTAGCTGGTGGTTGTGGGTTAGGGGGCATTTTTGTGTGTATGACTCAGGAGTGAAGTATTAGAGACTTGCCTATACCAGTGACAACATTTAGAGGTAGGAGTGAAGTGTTAGAGACTTGCCTATCCCAGGGACAGCATCTAGAGGTGGGAGTGAAGTGTTAGAGACTTTACTAGGGCCAGCATCGAGAGGTGGGAGTTACGTGTTAGAGACTATACCAGGTCTAACAGCAAGAGGTGGAGTGAAGTGTTAGAGACTTGGCTATACTAGAACAAGCATTGCGAGGTGGGAGTGAAGTGTGGCGGGGGTGACGAAGTATGTTGGGCTGTAGCTGGTGGTTGTGTGTTAGGGGGGCATTTTGTGTGTGTGACTCAGGAGTGAAGTGTTAGAGACTTACCTATACCAGGGACAGCATCTAGAGGTAGGAGTGAAGTGTTAGAGACGTGACTAGGTCCAGCATGAAGAGGGTGGAGGGGAGTGTTAAAGACTTTACTAGGTCCAGCAACGAGAAGTGGGGGTGAAGTGTTAGAACCTTTACTAGGACCAGCATCGAGAGGTGGGCGTGAAAGAGACGTTAGAGACTTGGCTATACTAGAACAAGCATTGCGAGGTGGGAGTGAAGTGTTAGAGACGTCACTATAACAGGTCTAGCATCGAGTTGTGGGAGTGAAGGGATAGAGACTTGACTATAGCAGGACCAGCAGCGAGAGGTGGGAATGAAGTGTTAGAGTTCGAGAGGTGGGAGTGAAAGAGACGTTTCACTATACTACGGCCAGCGCCTAGAGGTGGGAGTGCAGTGTTAGAGACTTGACCATACCATTTTTGTGTGTGTAGGTATTTTAAGTGTTATGTAAATTGGGTTAGTGTTAGAATGATGGGGGTTAGAAGGTTACTATAAGTGTGAGTGTGGGGGTTTATTGATTTTTGACTGGGTTCTTGGGGTGATGACTTATAAGTGTGTTTGAGGTGTAGCGCTGGGTAAGGTAAAGCGTGGGGTATATGTTTGGTATTGGTTTTCTGTTCTTGTCCTGGTAATTTTGTGTGTAGGTTTTGTATTGTTGTGTGGTGTAGTGTAACTGGTGGTTTGGGTTTTTTTGGGTGGTTGTGTTAGAGACTTTTTGTGTTGGCGAGTACAGATTTGTGATGTTTATTGAAACCATTAGTACATATTTACCGCCCCGCGTTTGGTTATGTAATGAGAACCTCCAAAAAAGTGTGTTTGTCTAGTTGGTTTTGTGTGCAGGTATTGGGGTGTGAATTACAAACTAACATGTTGGTTTAGCTTTTCTTGTTTTAAAGATAGTCCTTTTCACAGTGTAAAATCACTAAGGTTATCTGTAGCTGTTTTAAATAGTTTTGGGGTGGGTAAGCCATTATTTCTATAATATTGAGTTGGGGATCTGCGGGGTGTATAAACGGCTAGATGTATATTTATCAGATCACCGACGTATGCGCATGACGCGCATACTTAACACGGTCAAAAAAAAAAAAACTTTACCAGGAGCGATGTTGATTTTTCACTGTCGCTGTTAAAGGGTCACACCGCAGACTTGTTGTAGATTGACCAATTAGTGGAGGTAGTGTATTTTTAAGCAAAGTTTTTGTTATTTCATGAAAAAGTTTAGGTATAGGTACACTTATTCAAAAGGATGTTCAGAAACGTTGTTATCTTTGTGGATGTGTTGTAGTCTTGTTACAAACAACAAGATTTGATTTAGACGTAGCTTTAACATTTTTATTGGATGGAGTTTGTGCTTTTGACATCTTTACATGGATGCATAACAACCGGGTTGTTCCAAAACCTTCAGCAACTATGGCTGGGGGATGCTTGCTTGAGAGGAAGGAATTTTGTTATAAGCACTCACTAAGTGAATTCCATAATCCTTTTTTACCCGCTATAGAATAAAAGAGGAAAATGTAATACATGTTATAGAAGATAGATGACTAACGATCGGGATGTGGTGGTGTTGCTGTTGGTTTTGTTGTGTTGTGTTGGACGTGTATATTGAGAATTTATAGAGTGGTGAGAGGTGCCATATTTGTAATTATCGGGAGAGGTCTATCTTGTGATGTAAAAAAATATGACAGGGAATTTCCGTTGTTGGGTGAATGTAATTACATATTGAGACTGGCTCTGGTCCACGTGGAAGTTTTTTTATTATTTATTTTATATCATGAGTAATAAGTCTACTCACCCCAATGGCCATCTAGTGATATGTAAGTGACCCCCGCAACATAAAAAAATACTGTCAAAGGCCAGGTTGGACAAGGCCAAATAGACAGTTTTATTGAACACAAAAAGGTTCCATAGAGATATATCCCATATGCAGACTAGATTATGGCGGCAACTAGACAATCTATTAGTGTTGCAGTCTGTAACTGAAACAATGTCGAGGCTATTTTCATCCATGTTTAATAAAGTTCAAAAACACACGTGCTTTTACCCTCATTAGAAAGAAACGCGATCGATGGCCCGCGCAAAACATCGCTCGTAAACCATGACTCGTTTATAAATTCCGGTAAAATAGAGGGTGACGTCATGGCTAAATATAGCTATCTAGAAAAGCGTAATAAAAAATCTAACAGGCAGAGTTTTGCGTATTGGTAGACGAAAAAAAAGCCTATCTGAAACGCGATTTACCTATGTAAGACTAATATTTTACCTTTGTAAGACTAACCCTGCTGCTTATTTCTGTTCACGTCACAAGTTCAAAACACAACCGATCAATAGTAGAAATTTATAAAAGAAACATTCCTTCGTTCGTGTGTTCGAACCCCCGTGACTTAAAGTTTCACTTTTTTCACATGGGCGATATCTGGTGATATGTTTTATATTGGCGCCCAAGCATATCAAACAGGAGGCGTCCACGGAAATGTAGTACATTAAATAATTATAACTAAGTATTTGTTCCAGTTATCAAACGGTTATCTCCTTTTTTTGTTTGTCCTACAAGTTTCAAACTTTAGTAAAAGCTTTTCTTCCAATCAGCAAAGATGGCCCCAAAATTTTCTCCCAGGCTTGCTCAAAGGTTCCAACCTGTAAGTAAATAGATCAGCTGTGAAATACTTCTTTAAATATTTCTGTAAATATTTCTTGCAGCTTTCCAAACTTTTCATTAAATTTTTTTTTCATTAAATATTTTTTCCTGTTGTCAAAAATTTCTTCCACTTGGCAAATATTTCTTACCGTTGTCAAAATATTTCTGCCACTTGGCAAAAAAAATTTCTTCCACTTATCAAAATATTTCTTCCACTTGTCAAATATTTTCTTACCGTTGTTCAAAATATTTCTTACCGTTGTCAAAATATTTCTTCCACTTGGCAAAAAAAATTTCTTCCACTTGTCAAAAAATTTTTTCCACTTGTCAAATATTTTCTTACCGTTGTAAGAAATATTTGACACGTCGCAGAAATATTTTGACAAGTGGAAGGAATTATTGCCAAGTGGAAGAAATATTTTGCCAACGGTAAGAAATATTTACCGACGCATCAGAAATGATAAACACTAGCACAGAAGAGAAAACCAATGATGGTGAAGATGACATAAAGATAGAAGAACTGAAGGCAGCACTGGAGAAAATCAAGATGGGCAAAGCAGCAGGGCATGATGGTATAACACCAGAAATGGTTAAGTTCATGGGAGCATCAGGTGACCTATTTTTCTTAAGGGTTTTACAGGCAGCGTGGTACAACAAGATCATACCAACGGATTGGGAGATTGCCATCATAACACCAATTTTCAAAAAGGGTGACAATGGACAGCGTGGAAACCATAGAGGCATATCCCTTCTCAGTGACCTTGGTAAAATCTACTCTAGAATCCTAGAGCAGAGACTCCGACGCCTAGCTGAGCCACAATTGGATGAGGTCCAGTGCGGATTCCGAGCACACCGAAGTACTCAAGACCTAATCTTCACACTCAGACAGCTGAGTGAAAAGGCCCTTGAGTATAAGAGTGAGATGCATCTTTGTTTCATAGATCTGGAAAAGGCGTTCGACAGTGTCCCCTGGAGCAAACTTTGGGACTGTTTGGCAAGGAAGAATATTCCAGCACCTCTGATTCATGCTATACAGAGCTTCTACAAGTCTTGCAGAAATTATGTGAGGACAGCAAACCATAAGTCAGAAGAGTTCAGGACCATCACTGGTGTAAGACAAGGTGATATCCTATCACCTTACCTCTTCATACTCCTTATGGACGATGTCATCTCCAATCCAACCTGCAAGACTGGAAGGAAGAGCTGGAGAAGAGAGGGATGGTCATAAGCAGCTCTAAAACAAAATCCATGGTGATATCACGAGAAGAAAGAAGACATCAGATTAAGCTGGGAGAACAGGTCCTGGAGCAGGTCGACCACTTTAAATACCTTGGAGCTATTATAGACCGAAAGGGAGTCATCAAAGAAGAGTTGGCCACTCGAAAAGCAGCAGCTGGGAGACTTTTTCAGGCCATAAATCGAGGATTCCTCAGCAAGAGAGAGGTTGGTAAGAAAACGAAGATGGCTGTATACCGCTCCACCTATGTCCCAGTCTTGACATATGGATGCGAGTCATGGGCAATGACTACAACCCATAAAAACAATCATTAGAGGAAGGTGGTTGAAGTAACAAGAAGAGACATGGTACGCAACCAGACGATACGTCAAGGCCTTAAATCATCTTTAAAGGACCGAGGACTAGACTGGAACAGGCCAGGAGGAAGACAGCCGATAGGATAGTCTGGCGATCTCTCTTCCAAACCTCTACACCTCACGGTAGCAGGGGAACGGCTAAGTAAGTAAAAAAGTAAGAAATATTTACACAGTGGAAGAAATATTCTGACAAGTGGAAGAATATTTTTGACAACGGTAAGAAATATTTTGACAATGGTAAGAAAATATTTGACAAGTGGAAGAAATTTTTTTGCCAAGTGGAAGAAATATTTTGACAACGGTAAGAAATATTTTGACAATGGTAAGAAAATATTTGACAAGTGGAAGAAATATTTTGAAAAGTGGAAGAAATTTTCTTTTGCCAAGTGGCAGAAATATTTTGACAACGGTAAGAAATATTTACCAAGTGTAAGAAATTTTTTTGACAAGTGGAAGAAATTTTTTTTGCGAAGTGGAAGAAATATTTTGACAACGGTAAGAAAATATTTGACAAGTGGAAGAAATATTTTGATAAGTGGAAGAAATTTTTTTTTCCAAGTAGCAGAAATATTTTGACAGCGGTAAGAAATATTTTGACAATGGAAAGAAATATTTGCCAAGTGGAAGAAATTTTTGACAACAGGAAAAATATTTAATGAAAAAGAATTTAATGAAAAGTTTGGAAAGCTGCAAGAAATATTTAAAAGAAATATTTAAAGAAGTATTTCACAGCTGATCTATTTACCTACAGGTTGGAACCTTTGATCAAGCCTGGGAGAAAATTGTGGGGCCATCTTTGCTGATTGGAAGAAAAGCTTTTATTAAAGTTTGAAACTTGTAGGGCAAACAAAAAAAGGAGATAACCGTTTGATAACTGGAACAAATACTTAGTTATAATTATTTAATGTACTACATTTCCGTGGACGCCTCCTGTTTGATATGCTTGGGCGCCAATATAAAACCTATCACCAGATATCGCCCATGTGAAAAAGTGAAACCTTAAATCACGGGGGTTCGAACACACGAACGAAGGAATGTTTCTTTTATAAATTTCTACTATTGATCGATTGTGTTTTGAACTTGTGACGTGAACAGAAATAAGCAGCAGGGTTAGTCTTACAAAGGTAAAATATCAGTCTTACATAGGTAAATCGCGTTGCAGACAGGCTTTTTTTCATCTACCAATAAGCAAAACTCTGCCTGTTAGATTTTTTATTACGCTTTTCTAGATAGCTATATTTAGCCCTGACGTCACCCTCTATGGTACCGGAATTTATAAGCGAATCACGGTTTACGAGCGATGTTTTGCGCGGGCCATCGATCGCGTTTCTTTCTAATGAGGGTAAAAGCACGTGTGTTTTTGAACTTTATTAAACATGGATGAAAATAGCCTCGACATTGTTTCAGTTACAGACGGCAACACTGAGGGATTATCTAGTTGCCGCCATAATCTAGTCTGCATATGGGATATATCTCTACGGAACCTTTTTGTGTTCAATAAAACTGACTATTTGGCCTTGTCCAACCTGGCCTTTGACAGTATTTTTTTATGTTGGAGAATATGGCTGTGTGCAGGGGTCATTTACATATCACTAGATGGCCATTGGGGTGAGTAGACTTATTACTCATGATATAATATAAATAATAAAAAAACTATCACGTGGACCAGAGCCAGTCTCAATATGTAATTACATTCACCCAACAACGGAAATTCCCTGTCATATTTTTACATCACAAGAATAGTTACCTCTGATAATTACAAAATGGCACCTCTCACAACTCTATATTTTCAATACCTACACGGCAACACAACACAAAAACCAACAGCAATACCACCACACCCCGATCGTTAGTCATCTTCTTCTATAACATGTATTACTGTTGTTTTTTATATTTTCCTCTTTATTCTATAGCGGGTAGGAAAAGGGGAATTCACTTAGTGAGTGCTTCTAAAAATTCCTTCTTCTCAAGTCAAGCAGCAACATAGTTGTGTGAAGGTTTTGGAACAACCCGGTTATTATGTTCATGTAAGAGGGTAAAAGCACAACTCCTTCCAATAAAAATGTTAAAGCTACGTCTAAATCAGCTTGTTGTTTGTAACAAGACTACAACACATCCACATAGATAACAGCGTTCTCATGAGATCACTGTTGGATAGTGTACCTATACCTAAACTTTCATGAAATACACAAAAATCTCCTGTTATTGCTTAAGAATACACTACCTCCACAATAATTGGTCAATCTACACAAGTCTGCGGTATGACCTCTTTCAAAGTGACAGTGAAAAATCAACATATAATCGCTCCTGTAAATATTTTTTTTGACGTGTGAAGTTATGCGCGCATGGGCATACGCCGTCGGTGATCTGATAAATATACATCTAGCGTTTATATAGCGTCAAGATGGCCCCTAAATATTATAGAAATAATGGCTTAACAAAACTATTTAAAACACTATAGATAACCAATAGTGATTTTACACTGTGAAAAGGACTTTCAAAACAAGAAAGCTAACACCAATTAGTTGTAATTCACTCCAATACCTGCACACAAACCAACAGACAAACACACTTTTTTTGGAGGTTCTCATTACACAACAAACGCGGGGCGGAAAATATGTACTAATGGTTTCAATAAACATCACAATAAGCTAGTCTGTTATCTGTACTAACCAACACAAGGCCGACTCATACACAACACAACCACCCAAAAACCCAAACCCACCAGTTATACTACACCACACAACAATTACAATACCTACACACAAAATTACCAGACAAGAACAAAACCAATACCACCTATACCCCACCGCTTTTACATTTTCTTACTCCAGCGCTACACCTCAACACACTTATGAGTCATCACCGCAACCAGCCAAAAATCAATAACAACCACACTCTCACTTTAAAAATCCCTTAGTAATCTTCTAACCCGCCATTATCGATTTTATATATATATTGTATGTATATATGTATAAACAAACACACCAACACACAATACAACACATAACACTTAAAATACCTACACACAAAAAATGGTATAGTCAAGTCTCTAACACTGCACTCCCACCACTAGGCGCTGGCCCTAGTATAGTGACACGTCTCTTTCACTCCCACCTCTCGAACTCTAACACTTCATTCACACCTCTCACTGCTGGTCCTGCTATAATCAAGTCTCTACCCCTTCACTCCCACCACTCGATGCTAGACCTGTTATAGTGACGTCTCTAACACTTCACTCCCACCTAGCAATGCTTGTTCTAGTATAGCCAAGTCTCTAACGTCTCTTTCACGCCCACCTCTCGATGCTGGTCCTAGTAAAGGTTCTAACACTTCACCCCCACTTCTCGTTGCTGGACCTAGTAAAGTCTCTAACACTTCACTCCCACCTCTAGAAGCTGGACCTAGTCACGTCTCTAACACTCCACTCCCACCTCCTTATGCTGGACCTAGTCACGTCTCTAACACTTCATTCCTACCTCTAGATGCTGTCCCTGGTATAGGTAAGTCTCTAACACTTCACTCTGGAGTCACACACACAAAAAGCCCCCCTAACCGACAACCACTAGCTACACCCCAACATACGTCGTTGTAGTGGTTTTTGATGTTATTGTATGGTTGTTATGTTACCTAGTGTACTGTATGAGGTCAGCTGTGAAGGCTCCTGAGATAAAAGTTTATGTGAATTACAGAAGGCCCTTCTTACTACCACTACGACCTCAAACAGGCCTATTCTACTATCATGGATGTTAGCTACGTTAAAAAGTCTAGGGTACTGAAATGTAATGTGTAGTAATATAATATACTGACACACACACATGTAATTAATAAGTCTAATAATATTAATAAACTCTATAACACACTGAACTAACTCTGGTTGTTATAGTTTAAATTTTAACAATTTTTTTCAAATTTATTAGTTCTGAACCAAGTTTTAGTTTGGTCAGAACATATGAAATGATATGGATTTATCGATGAAATGCATAAATATGTGGCATAATAAAATGTAATTTGTGTACATAGGTATATTATAAGAATGGTTAATATTACTATTATCTATACTGTCTTTGGGAGAACTAGTACTGGATGTTACGTTGGGGTGGCGTCATCACGCCCAATCTGTGACTACCAAAATCATTGTTCATTGACTTATGGAATGAGGTAAATGTTTTATTTCTCAATAGTTATGTCTTTATTTGATGGTAGAATAGTTGTGAATCTCAAGCAGGCCAGGTTTTCACTTATCTCGCCTGTGACGATCTGATACAGGATTCTGGTGGCCCACTCCTCTCCGTAGCTGGAGTACAATGTTAGGCTGCACAGACACAAATGTTAGGCGGCACACACATCTGCTTGTGTACTCTTACATAAGCATTTGGCACCACTTCAGTGCCAAAACAGAAACTCACAATTATGAAACAAAATTTTGTGCCATGTGTCAGTACTCTATCTACTGAGCCACTCTTACACACAACACTACACAACAACATTACACAGACTGGGTCAGATCTCTCTGACCAACATAGCACATCTTACCCAGTTGTTTTCATATAGTACCAGTTCCCCAAAACTGCATTGCATCTGAGATATGTTCAATAGTTTCCTCTTTCATTCAATAAGATAGGTGATATGTTCCCACTGATCTCAATAATAGATTCGCCTTCCATCGTCTTAGTTAGATTTCCATATATTTTTTGTTTGTCTCTAAGCCCTGGACTGCGGCGGGGGACCTAGAGCGAGCACTTACTTGTCGTAATCATTTTTCATGATATGGCAGTATCAATCACACAAAATATTAAAATAAACAAGATAAATTCTTTCATTCTTACCAGAATTCAGAATTGAGAACACAGTTAATACTAGCAAAACTCAGCTGAGCTGCTGGCTAGAGTATGACTTGTTTTTGGACTAACACATGTAAAAACTGCACGAACCTGCTTCCTAAGTTATTTTTAGCCACTATCTCCCGACTTTGCCCCGCTAGTTTATTACAGTTTGAAATTTGCATTTTCTTGTCTCAAGGACGCAAAATTGAGACTTTAGTGAAAGTATACACAACAATACTGTTCGCTAGTCTGATAGGAACAATACGGTCTTTCGTCAATATCTTCCGTGTTATCTGTCCGTCTGTATAATTAAAAGTATATTACTTCTCTGCTTAAGATGGGCTATCAAACTAGCTAGGTTTTATTTTCATAACTTTATTATTAAGAAAAAACCTACTTTTCTCAAGGTTAGTTTTTTAAATCAGTTTTTGAAGATTCGTTCACGCGGTTGCCGCTATATTCAAACTATAACGTCAAAGTACCGTAAATGGTCAAAGAAACGTCTGTCTCTGACAAGAGCTAAAGTCTTTATTCTATCAATTCATTACATTGTGTCAACTAGTGGCGTGATTTTTTTCTTTTAAACTACAAATTGCGTCTTTTTGCTTTTCTAGATTCAAACACGTGTTCAGACCGTCATAATGATTTTTATCTCCGTTTCCCTCCCGTCTACAAGGGTACCGTTTCGTCTGCATGTTTAACTAGTTAGTTTCAATGGCGGTAGGAAATGCTGGCATGGGCGAGCATGTATCCTAGTATCTTACGCATTATTTTATCCCTACATGTTATCTTTATAATTGGAGATATTTTAACGTTGTATCACGGTAAATTCATCACAGTCGTCACCCCCGCCACACTCCACTCCCACCTCACAATGCTTGTTCTAGTATAGCCAAGTCTCTAACACTTCACTCCAATATCCTGCTGTTAGACCTGGTATAGTCTCTAACACGTCACTCACACCTCTCGATACTGGCCCTAGTAAAGTCTCTAACACTTCACTCACACCTCTAGATGCTGTCCCTTGTATAGGCAAGTCTCTAACACTTCACTCCTGAGTCATACACACAACCACCAGCTACACCCCACCATACATCGTCACCCCCGCCATACTTCACTCCCACCTCGCAATGCTTGTTCTAGTATAGCCAAGTCTCTAACACTTCACTCCCACCTCTCGATGCTACTTCTAGTATAGTCATGTCTCTAACACTTCACCCCCACCTCTCGCTGCTAGACCTGGTATAGTCTCTAACATGTCACTCGAACCTCTCGAAGCTGGCCGTAGTAAAGTCTCTAACACTTCACTCCCAAAATACACCAACACACTGCTGAGTCACACACACACACACAAACCCCCTAACCACCCCGCCAGCTACATCGCAACATACGTCGTCACCCATGCCAGCACAAAAAGACTCCACTCGCTTCAAAAGCTCTCTTAAAAACCTAATCCAACATTATCGCTTTTTTTCCCCATCATTATCGATTTTTTATATTTTTTATATACATTGTATGTATATATGTATAAACAAACACACCAACACACATAACAAAAGAATACCACAACACACAAAAATCCCCCCTAACCTACAACCGCCAGCTACACCCCAACATACATCGTCACCCCCGCCAGCACAAGACTGTACTCGGACTCTGAGAGCTCCTAGGCGTATGGCCGGCACGACTGTAGCAGTGAGATTAGACGTCACCCTACAGCCCCCATAGACCAGCTAACACCTCTTTGTCAATAAATATATATAAAATGTATCTAGTGTTTTTTCTTTTATATATATATAGTATAACTGTTGTAATATATAACTGTTGTAATATATGTAAATATATGTCTAACTCAATATATGCCTAAATATATATGTATTACTAAATGTTGTCTATCTGTTGTAATATATATATATATATATATATATATATATATATATATATATATATATATATATATATATATATATAAATATATATATTATATATATTTATATATATTATATATATCATGCGCCTCCACCTGACGCTCGCCTCCACCCTGATATTGTAATAAACCACACATAACAACAACACGCCATTATCGAACAAATTTATTGCTATATAACAAGTCTTGCGTCTGATCGTCAGAGGAAGTCACCCCGGCTAAAATATATTACTATATAAAAAGTCATGCGCCTCCACCTGACGCGCCTCCACCTGAAATCGATCGGAGTATTTTACTATATAAAAGTCACGTGCCTCCACCTGAATAATAATCGTTTTGCGCCTACCCTACTAAACGAAGGGCCGATGTTTTACCCGCAAGTCTATTATACATTGGCGGAGTAATCTCGTATGCCTCGTGTCTCTCCAACTCAACTATCCCACTGTGGAAAATAAGATGCTTTCCTAAGTTAAAATCTGATATTCCAGGCATTGAAGGTAAGGGAACACAGACAGAAACACAAAGAAAGTGTATAGCAACCAAGTATATTGACCAAACATTTCCAGCAAAGCTTTGGACACATGCATATACTGATGGTTCGGCAACAAATGCAGTTGAAAATGGGGGTGCAGGCATCCTCATAAAATTAAAGAATAGAATTCACTCTTTGGCAATTGCCACTGGAAAATACTGCAATAACTTCTGTGCTGAAGCAGAAGCCCTGAGACAGGCAGCTGAAACTCTTATTGAATGCAAAGCACAGGCAGAAAAACAGATAGTAATCTTTTCAGATGCCCTCTCAATAATATCAGCGCTGAAGAGCCACCAAACTAAAGGATTGAAAGATCTGATAATCTCCCTTGAAAGACTAGCCGAATGCTTCAAGAAGTGCACTATCCAGTGGATACCAGCCCATTGCAACATACCAGGAAATGAGGAGGCAGATAGACTTGCTAAGGAAGGAGGTGCCTTACAACAAAATGATATAGAGACAACTTACGCAACGGCAAAGACTACTATAAAGGCTTCTTTCAAGTCCAAATGGGAAAAAAAGCACCCGGGACATTTGAAAAATGATGCATATCATAAACTATCCAGAAAAGAACAGGTCATCATTTTTCGGCTACGCACTGGTCACAACAGATTGAGATACCATCTGTACCACAAATACAAAATTGGTGCAACAGATCTCTGCACCTGCGGTACCAGCCCAATGACAGTCGAACACCTGCTGCAATACTGCCCAACCTACAGTAATGAACGGAGTAGCATATGGCAACAACCCACTTTTGTCAACGAAAAACTGTTTGGAGATGTTGGGAGCCTTGGGTTGACTACTGCCTTTATTAGAGTCATAAATGTGGAAGTCTGAAGGCGAACGAGGAAGAAGAAGAAGAAGTGTCTTCCTTTGACGTGGACTCATGGATGGCTAC
Organism: Oreohelix idahoensis; assembly: GCA_024509875.1. Taxonomy (NCBI): domain Eukaryota; kingdom Metazoa; phylum Mollusca; class Gastropoda; order Stylommatophora; family Oreohelicidae; genus Oreohelix; species Oreohelix idahoensis. The sequence goes on from JAMPIV010012253.1 coordinate 520,967, forward strand.
ATGGGTGTTTCGCGTTTCTCCAGTGACGGAGTAAACTCAAATATGGCTAATTATATATATATATATATATATATATATATATATATATATATATATATATATATATATATATATATATATATATATATATATATATATATATATATATATATATATATATATATATATATATATATATATATATATGTATGTATGTGTGTGTGTGTGTGTGCGTGTGTGTGTGTGGTTGTGTGTGTGTTTGTGTGTGTGGTTTTTTTTTGTTTATTACTGTATGATGAAGAAACAAGGACAATGAACAAGCAATTAGAAGCAGTTGAGGCATTTGAGAAGTGGATATATATATAGATGAATAGGGCATGCCAATTGGAAAGAGAAGAAAACAAATAAAGAGATCCTAGAAAACCTAGGAATGAAAAGAGAACTAATAAACTTGATCAAAATTAGACAGCAAAAATATTTTTGCCATGTAAAAAGACATAATACCTTACTGAAGACCATAATAGAAGGAAGAGCTGAAGGCACACGTGCAAGAAGACAGCGTTATAAGTGGGAAGATAACATCAAGAGATGGACAGGAAAGGGTTTATCAGAGGGCACCACCAAGACAAGAGACAGAAGACGTTGGAGGTCCATTGCAGACGACCTTGGATGTGAAAATGGCATCTGATCATGATGATGCTTACTGCTAAGGTCATAACGATCAATAATTTCAAAGGCTTCAAGAATTCTCTGAATTTCTTTTTGCCGTTATTTTAAGAACGAATGCAAATTTTTGCGACAGAATTCAACAAAAAACACAGGCAGCTTAGATCACAGTAGGAAAACTTTTAAACTGTCACCAGCGATGCTCTAATATGCAACATAGATTTGCATTTTCATGATGTAAAGAAATACTTGCAAGTTTAGGAAAAATCGCTCTAATGAAATCAGACTTAACAAGTAAGTCGTTTCAAGTCAGAACTTTTCAAAGTCTCACTTTTCTAAAGAAAAAGTGGTGTACAGTATCCCATAGGCTTGCCAGTCATGGTATTACACTCTGAGATAACATTTGGAACGGAAAATGAGGCAGTTGAAAAATATTGTGTCCGATAATGAGAGTTATAGCTTGCGTCTTCCCGTTTTACGAAACTGAGCGCAATAAAGCAGCAACTCATAAACTTCTGATTGCGTCGTCGCTGAGAGAGATTTATTATGTTGATTGGAAAATAAGAGAAATTGAATTTCTGATGTGTTCCTTCCTTATACAATAATTGTTGACTGTATTAACCTGGGACTGGGCGGGTGTCTTATACGATAGTATCGATTGAGAAATAATGTATGTCGGAATTAACGATTATTGGTGAAGATTTGTGGAGTGAAGTTATAAATGTAAAGTACGTCCCAGACAAACATTTTATCCGGTCCTTTCGGACGATACAAACTAGTGTGTGTTACGTCTGCTGTTGTTCCCTCGAGATAAATGACCAAACAATAAGAAGATAAATTTGATTCCTAACTCGTTATAAATTAATGGATATCTGTAGATATGGCCTGGTCACCGCTTGTCTGGATTAGATTTAGTCGTAAAACGAAACTTCGGTAGAATAGATTTTATGCTATCCAATCATAATTTCATGCGATTTCTTATTCGTGGGCCTCACCTGAAAATCAAAGGGTCCATGGCGCGCGCGCGCGCACGCACACACACACACACACAAAAGTGTAAATGTCTTCGATAGAAGTGTATCTAGCACACACACTCCATCATCACATTAACCGATACGACCAAGCTAGCTTTTTCGATCCCATCATCAACAGAGAGGACATCACTATCTTCGTACGATCGCAATATACTAAAATGGTTCGTACCAAGCCACAAGCAAAAAAGAGGAAAATCTATAGGAGCCCGCCAACACTTGACAGCAAACATGAATCTACAAAGAACAAAGACAGTCAGCCGGGGAGCACGACGGCCCCAATTACTCGCGTCGGGGCCGGTCCTTCCCAGAAGCCGAACAACGCAACCATTAACACTACCGACCGATGAGCAACCCAGTGCAGAGGATAACCAGGCTCTGAAGCCTGACAAAGCAACATCACCGCTAAAACAAGATGTCGAAGTGGTGGCTCCATCGTGCAGTGACCAGGCAACATCTGCAAAACATGGCCAAAAAACTTCGACGACAGAGGGTAACAATGCTCTAAAGCCCGACAAAATAAATCCACCGCCAAAACACGATGTCATAGTCGAGTCTCCATCATGCAGTGACCAGTCAACTTTGAAGAAACTAGACCAGATTCAGACGAGCCAGAGCGTGAATCCGTCCCGCAGACCACACGCTCAAACTGAGACGGAAGGCGGAACGTGCCAGCTTCGCAAGCAAAGAAATGCCGTTTCTCACGAGGCACTACAGGAGAGGATCATTAAGATCACTCAGACGTCGGGAAGTGAGGCCTCGCTCAGGGCCCTACCCGACGATAAAGTGATCGGTATCCTCGAGGCAATAATGGGCAGGAGGAGTATAACTAGTTACAAGACACGAAAACGGAGTTATAATAGCTCTAAACAACACGGAGCAGGCAAACCAACTGATGGTCGAACTAGAGTCCGGACACAAAGAAGTCCAGCTGCCCCACCAGATTAAAGCTACTGTGTAGATCTTCAAAAAGACCAAAAAGATAGTTGTAAGAGGGGTCGACAACAATCGGTCTACACAAGAAGTCCACAGCCGCCTGCAAACAGAAAACAAGAATCTCAAAATAACACAGGTTGAAAGACTGAAGACATGGGACAAGAAGGACACAAACCTAGTTATCCTAACTATTGAAGGGACTTCAAGACCAAGTCAACTAAACCTAGACGATAGATGTCGAAAAACAGAAGAGTACATCCCTCCTGTTATGCAGTGCTCAAACTTCCATCAATTTTCGCACACTAAGAAAACTTGCAGGAGAGAGACAGTTTGTCGGTACTGTGCAGGAAGTCACTCTTACAATGAATGTCCTCACGCGAAAAAGGATACCAACGCATAATGAGAAATCCATTCAAACCAAGAGATCGCATTAAACGCAGAGCTAAAGGAAGAGAACGCAGAAGTCCTCAAAAGAATTGAAACAGAGAGAAGGATCATCGAGGATATCATAACAAAAAGCAATCAAGGAAGAGAAAGAAGCATAGAAACTAAAGACAAAATAATTACCGAAACCCCAGAGGAACGCTTACCAAAAAGCAATCAAGGAAGAGAAAGAAGCAAAGAGGCGGAAGACAAAATAATTACCGAAACAATAAAGGAACTCCTACCAAAATATAATAAAGACAGCCATGATCAACACACAGCCGAAAAAAACAACGAGTAGGGACCTAACAGGCAGCTAGTGGTCCTTTTCAGAACCAGTCATTTCCAGGACTAGGAACGTGTTACCAGCGAAGACGTTAACACCCTATATACCACAATATAACCGTTTTTAACCCTTCTGTCGTGAGAAATTCTAATCCACATATATAAATTAGAAAGTAAATGTAAAGCATAACGAAGTAATTCAATAAAAGGAAAGAAGAATGGTAAAAGAACAGTGCGGTCACAATAGCGTACGCCTGTGTTATAGAACGTCATGCTAGCTAAACAAGAAAACCTCTTTTTATGCTTCGTCTGCATAATTGTAACGCTTTCACGTTTGCTAGTAAAGCCTACTGCATCAACTAAACGCGTTTCCAAAAAATAATACTGGTACTATATTTCTTATACGACCTTGATACACACTGCGTAATGACCCAGATTAATATTGCATTAATGTCATTATATACACTACACAACTAAAAGACAGACGGGCTTATAAAAGAGAGAGAGAGAGATGTACGGAGGAACGCATGCAATGCTACCGCGTCGTCTCGCGATGCCACCCCACGCGAAAGGCATGGAGGCTTGATTTTTTTCAAATAAACAGGGACAAAAAACACTACCAATACACGGTTAGGTTTTGAAAACATGTTTAATGCTTATTAGGAAACATGACACAATACTGTTTTATGTCTGAAATCCTGACTTTATACTGACAGAACAGTCGAAAAGGCAGAACAGGTGGCGGTTCTAAGACAATAAATAAAAAAAATTAAAAAAAACAATTACACGACTATCCTAGATTAATACATATTTGTAACAAAGCCACTTGGCTCCATTAAACTTATATATTTGGGTGCCTTAGGACTTGCTGACAAAGAATATGTTAGGTGTTATGCCGGTAGTCTAGTAATTAACAAATTATAGCCAAAATACTATAGTGGTGTTGTCTGACAACACAGGATCATATTTGCTCATAATGGCAGGTTTGGACACTGCTTTAGGTGAAATGAGGCCAACACGTTAGATCCGATTTGATTGGCTAGAGTAAGATGTAAGGCGAAACATGATTAGTCGACTGCTAATACTATTTTTGGTTGTTAATGGAAACGGTAGGAAGGGTAAATTTTTTCAAAGGCTCTTGTAAACATGGTCTCATTGGCTAAACCATTTGATATAGTCAATTAGAAGCGTCTGTTCAGGGCCACTTTTTGAAAATAAACTTACTGAGAAGCAAGTGCGTTGAGAACCAGCTCATATTTTTCTAATAAAAGCCTGGGACAGAGGCAGATCGGAATTGTGCCATAACTCATCGCCAGTCAACGTACTTGTTTAATATTTCCGTGAATTGTGGTAAGGTAGACATATTTGATATCTTTTAGACGAAAATTGAATGTGAATTGATAAATTATGTTTGTATGTGTGTGGTTCAGTAGCAAACATGAGGCAAAGCCTAGATATTGTTCCACCATGTAAAAAACTTGTCGGAGAAGAGTATAACTGCATAGACCTATATGGGATTGCCAAATAGTACTATGACACTGTGGTGAAGTGGGATGTTATAAATACTTATAGGGAACTTAGTGTACTGACTGAGATCAGCTGTGAAGGTATCTATATCTATTAAGAGTAGTGTATTATAGATAACCTTACTTGCTACCACATATCTATATATCTCAGTCAGAATTATTCTGGAATAGTGTGATGCTACGTTATGTGTCTAGGGTATGAGTATGGTGAAGTGTAAGTCACAACAACAGACAGATAAACAATTTAATTTAATCCACTACTCTTAACAACACTGTGACACTCACATACATATAACACTCTATGAGAATAGCTTAAAGAAGTCACTCGTAACGGTTCAAATAACAATATGTATTCATTACTAGCATGAATGAATATGTGTCCTGATTCAACTACAAGGGAACCAGGAATCACAATCAATTTAAATTACAAGTTATGTACAGAATGTATTTAATATGAATATTGTAGTGACATATATTATTACAAATGTTCTATGTGTGTCAGTTGTGTAGTAGTAGTAAAATGAGGTAATACTGGTTTTGTTTTGTTCAAGCTCTGTTGGTATTTGTCATCATGACTTCAATAGTTTGTCTTTAGGGACCAGTATTGGAGATGTTCACAGTTCCTGATTTTAAGACAAGTAAATTCCCCTCTGAATAGTATTTTTATAAAGTTATTTCAAGATGAGGGGACATAATGTTGAGCTCAGCTGGCCAATTCGCTTATCTGGCGTGATGGCGGCAGGAAAGGACTCCTCTGCTCGAATTCTCCTCTGGGCTCTGGAGACACCTCACTGATAGCTAAAAAGACCAAGGAGTATGCTGTCCGACTCTGGATTCAGCCAAGCTCTGACCAGGTGCTGCTCAGTACATCAAGACCACTGTCCCTGAAATCAAGAAGGATGTACCTTCTACTTCATAACTAATTTATATTTTCTTTTTACACTGATCACAATACATCACAAACATTGCGTTCAGAGCATTAGGCCAACAGTCAGCTTCATCTGAAATACTTTATTCCAGTATTACCCTTCCTAATGGTTACTACGCCTCTGCACTTCCAGCATTATTTCTTTCTAGACAATCATCCAGGTGTCAGTGTACTGTTTGGCCATTCCATGCCGTTTTACTTCTCTCCGACACCCTCTGTTCAGGCTGGAGCATTTTAGGCTTTACCTCACGTTTGCCACTGAACTACACATATATATACAGGCATAAATCAACAATTCACATTCAATGTTCATTAAAAGATATTAAATGGTTCAAGCTTACCACAATTCATACGAATAACACAGATACGTTGATTAGCAATGAATTCTGGCACAAACTGGCACAAACTTCCATCTGCCTATGTTCCAGGCTTTTATTGAGCCAAATATATGCTGGCTTCAACGCACTGATGCTTTATCAAGCTATTTTAAACAAGTGGTCTCGAACTAACGCTCCCAAGTGTGTATATCAGCGAGACTGGCCAATGAGCCACGTTTCGACAAGTGTTTGAAAAAATGTTATCTTTTCCCGTCTCCCCTAACAACCAAGATAGTATTTATAGCCCGACCAATCGTGGTTAGGCTTTCATTTGTTGCGCTCCAATCAATTTGGAGTTTACATGGTAGGCTATTTCTGTAACGTAAATTTTTTTCAAACACGTTAAAAAAAAAATCTTATGAGCAGAAATGATTTTATGCTGTCAGGCACCCCCAATATTTTATTTTGGGTATAATTTATTAATTCCTGGACTATTTGCGTAACGTTTTACATATTATTTGTCAGCAAGCCCTAAGGAACCCAAAAATACTAATTTAAAGGAGCTACGTGGCTGCGTTCAAAATATGCAATTTCTTCTACCTCCTGTTTGGAAGATGTGCTGTCTGGGTACTGTTATGTGTTCAAACGTAAACCCATCTATTGTTATCTTTTCTAATAAGAGTCTGTTATGATTTATAAACCTAACTCTGGGAAAGGGTAGTGTATTTTATCACTGTCCGTCTGAAAAAGTTAGTGCTTGTAGACTTACACGCGTGATGCCAGCATTTGTATATCGCGCGTCGCGTGTTGCATGCGTTCCTGATTTTCAGCCCTCCCCTCTCGCTATCCTTTTTTCCATCTGTTCGTTCGTTTTGGTAACGTAATGTAGAAAAAGACATGAATGGAATTTAAAATTTAGGTCATTACGCAGTCTGCCTCTTAATGTTTTTTCCAAGAAATACAGCACACGTTTCATTGAAGAAAGCGGGTATAATACAGTAAGCTTTTACTATCAACATGAAAGCGTTACAATTTGCAGACGAAGCAGAAAACAAGGGGGATTTCGAGTACATTCCTTGTGACAGCACTGTCATTTTACCATTGCTCTTCTCTTTATTAATTTTATTTGTTAGGCTTCATATTTACCTAATAATTTATATATGTGGATTAGAATATTTCATGACACCTCCCCTCTTAAAACAGACATTATATGTCAGTCCTTTATTCTATATACACATAGAGAAATTTATTATTATTTCTGGGGTTTACGGTGATTCTCATCACACGGATGGCGGCTTAAAAAATCCGCTCCCAGATTGGTTTTTCCAGATATATATTCAATGCTAAAATTATATGGAGCCAGAAGCAAAGACCATCGGAGTAACCTAGAGTTCTCATGCTTAGCCTGTGCTAAAAACGATAAAGGTTTGTGGTCAGTTTGCAACTTAAATGCCTTCCCATATAGATAAATATTGAATTTCTTTATTGCCCATATTACTGCAAGACATTCTTTTTCGCTAGTTGAGTAGTTGATTTCAGCTTTATTCAACTTTCTGCTAGCATATGCCACTGGGCTTAATTCCCCATCCAATGCATCTGATTTCTGTAGTAAGAGTTGCACCCAGCCCAATATTACTTGCATCCGTCCTTACTATGAATTCTTGACTTAAGTCAGGTAATTTCAAAATGGGTTTACTTGTGAGCTTTTCCTTCAACTCTTGGTAAGTCATTTCACATTGTGGAGTCCATGTAATGCGATCTGGATGTCCTTTACGTGTCAATTCAGTTAACGGTGCACATATGGAATTAAAGTTTTTGATATACTTCTGGTAGAAACCACATAATGAGACAAAGGATCTCACGTCCTTCTTGGTTTGTGGTCTCGGGGCTTTCTGTAGTTTCTCTAAGTTCTTTGGGTCAGGGGTCATGTTTCCCTGATAAACTGTGTGTCCCAAAAATTCCAATTCTTTACATCCAACGCAACATTTGGTTGGTCGGGCTGTTAAATTTGCCTCCCTAAGTCGATTAAACAGCATGTTCAGAGAGTCAATGTGTTCCTCAAATGTTTCTGTTGCTATAAGGATATCATCCATAAAATTTGTTATACAGGGATTATTCAGAGGATCCAATAATTTTCTCATCATTCTAGAGAAGACACTAGGCGCATTCTTCAATACAAATGGCAATCTATTAAACTCATAGTGTCCTTCTGAGGTACTAAAAGCTAGGTATGGTCTAACCTCAGGCTTTACTGGAATCTGATAGTATCCTTTACTCAGATCCACTTTTGAGAAATATTTAGCTTTATTTAGTCTGGCAAACAGCTGATTTGTATCCGGCAATGGATCCACCTGTCCTTCTGTAATAGCATTCAGTCTCCTGTAATCTATACAGAGTCTATGTTCTCCAGAGGGCTTCCTTAAGAGTACAACACCGGAAACTATACGAAGACTCACTGTGCGAAATAATTCCTTCCTTCAATAGATAGTCTATCTCTTCCTTCAAAGCTTTTTCCTTAGCAAACGGAATCGAATATGGTTTCATACAGACAGGTGTGGAGTCTATGAGTTTCATATCATATTCCAATAGGTTTGTATGCCCTGGTCGGTCTGTTAACACCTCTGCATGATTATTTAGAACCTGTTGCACTCTCTCTTTCTGAGTTTTCGTTAAATGTGTACTGATTTTCACCTGTGCTGCTGTCTCACAGGGGTGTAATGGATATTCAAATGATGAAAGTGGTTCCTTTTTCATCTCCATGGCGATGGACAAGGTCAACAAGTGTGTCTCTTCCTGATGTTCTCTTTCCAAATATTTCTTCAGGAGATTCACATGATAGATTTTTTCTTTCCCCTTCTTATCTATCTTATAATTTGTTCTAGACACCTTCTCTAGAACTGTATATGGACCCTGCCATCCAATTTGTAACTTATTCTGACTCCCAGGCAAAAGAAGCAGTACTTTCTCTCCCACAGCCAAATTTCTGTCTTTCGCCTTCCTGTTATAATAGGCAGCATGTTTCTTCCTGGCTTGTTTCAAATTTTCATTGGCAAGTTTCCAGCCAGTTTTTAACCGAGTGGTCAGCTCATTCACATATTGGTATGAAGATGTAATGTTTTCCTCTGCCTTTTCATCAGTCCACGTTCTTAACAAAGCTTCAAGTGGACCTTTTATTGGCCTTCCAAACAATAATGTTGCCGGGGCCATACCGGTTGAACTATGGGGTACCTCCCGATAAGCAAAGAGGGCGGCGTGCAGGTACTGGTCCCATGTATCTGGTTTTTCGTGTGCCAACTTTCTCAGGATCGACATCAATGTGCCGTTAAATCTTTCCACTTGGCCGTTCCCTTGGGGATGATACACACTACAATGGAAGTGTTTGGCCTGGAAGATCCTGAAAACTTCTTCAGTTAGTTTCCCCTTGAACTGAGAGCCATTATCAGTCAAGATTTGATTGGGAAAGCCTAACCTTGTGAAAATTGTGAGCAATGCCTCTGCCACATGTTTTGAATCAATCGATGACAGGGCTACTGCCTCTCCCCACATAGAACAAGTGTCCACCAGAGTCAGAATGTAGCTGTTCCTTCTCTTGGTTCGGGTGAGAGGTCCCACAAGATCCACGGCAACTCTCTCAAAGGGTGTTCCCACTATGGGCATTTCCCCCAGAGTTGCTGGTGCAGTCCAATGTTTAGGTGCTACTCGTTGGCACTCTGGACAGGATTTTACATATCGTTTGATATCTTCAGTTATTCCTGGCCAGAAATAGTGACAAGCTATTCGCTGTCCTGTTGCGCTGATTCCCATATGACCACTGAAGGGAATCGCATGCCCTAGTTCTAACACTTTAGTCCTATATGAAGTGGGAAGGACCAGCTGTCCGTGACCATTGGATTCAGATCCAGCCTTCCTATATATCAATTTGTTCTTCATATAAAACTCTCCCTTGCCTGGAGGTGTATGAGATTTGGGCAACTTCTTGAAACATGGCTTGAGTGTTTTGTCCTCAGCCTGTGCCTTCCTCATCTCATCTGGGTGAGTATTTATTGGATTATCCTCCTCCTTCTTTGTCTGTGATCTGGTCTGCACTGTTGCCAATATCACAGGTCTCTTGGGATTCCCCAAGAAGACATATCTACACCCCAATATTAGAGGGTAGATTGGCTCATTTATCACTGCTGCTTTTATGATTCCTTCCACATATCGCGTTTTCACTTTTATTCGGGCGACGGGAAGTGTCATGGTAGCTACATCCTTGGTTGCAGTTTGAATCTCCACTGTTTCTGTGGTGTATTGATCGGCCTGCACCAGGTGAGAACTCACAACGGAATCGTAATCTAAACCGGTATCATATAAACATCTTATAGTGACACCATTACAAATGACATCTTCACACACTGGGGGGTGGTATGGTTCCTGTAATTCTTCAGGTTTGCCCTTCTTTTCCTTTTTCCCCGATGTCATAGCAGCAAAATGAGGAGGTTTCCTTCTACAATGGTCAGTGTCATGATTGTTCATCTTACAATTTTTACACCACCTTTTTCCTTGGTTGAAAGATTTTCTTTCATCATATTTCCTTTCATCGAATTGTGGGAATTTATTTTTATTGTCATACCGTGGCCTATCAAATTGGTGCTTACCTTTATTTTGATCCCTAGGATCAAATTTATTAAAGTTCTGTGGTGCCCTGAAGTTATCCACCTGTTTCTTTTTATTACCTGTTACCTCTGCTTGAGCTGCTTGATACCTTTCAGCAACATTTAGCAACTCACCCAGCCTCTCTGCACCTTGTTCCATGAGAAACTTTCTCAGGTCTGGAGCCATGGACTCTCTTAGTTGCTCTATAAGGACCATTTCCTTAAGATCTTGGGTTTTCCCCAGAGAAGTCCATTTCTCCAAGTATGTCTCGATTCGTGCAGAGAACTGGTGATAGGTTTCACCTGACAGTAGTTTAGCATTCCTAAATTTTTTCCTGTAAAACTCTGCATTCTTTTCATACCTTAACAAAAGAGCCTGCTTTAGCATGTCATAATTTTCCTGATCACCTCTGCTCATTTTTGCAAAAACTTCATAAGCTGCCCCACGAAGTCCCTGAGATAACTTTAAGCTCCACCTTTCTCTCTCTAACCCATACGTGGTGGCTAATAGTTCGTACCTATTTATATAGCTCTCAATATCATCGTCTTTCTCAACAAAATGATCTAAATGAAAGTTCATAGCTGAGGTCGAGGCTCCCTGAGTAACCGTAGCATCAGAGGCAAAGGGACTGGCACCATTTTCAGGAGCATGGCCTTGAAACTCAAACTCCCTTAGTCGTAACTCATGTTCCCTTTGTAATCTTTTATCTTCTGCTTCCCTTTCTGCAGCTAATTTCCTCTCTTCCCTTTCTGCAGCTAATTTTTTGTCTTCTCTTTCTGCTTCCAATTTCTTAGCCTCTTTGTCAGCCTCAATCTGCAACCTCTTAGTCTCAGCCTCAGCTTGCAACCTCTTAGTCTCAGCCTCAGCTTGCAACCTCTTAGTCTCAGCCTCAGCTTGCAACCTCTTAGTCTCAGCCTCAGCTTCAAATTGTAACTTCTTAATTTCCCTTTCAGCCTCTAACCTTCTTTCGGCTTCTTTTTCTAATCTTCTTTCTTCGCGTTCAATAAATTTGTCACATTCCGTTGTGACATAGGCAACCATAACTTGCCCATCTAATCCTAACTCTTTTGCAGTCTGAACCGCAGCAGATCGAAATTTGGCCAGGTCCGCCATTGTCTATTATGTAAATTTATACAATGTCTAACCAACAATTCAATCTCTAATGGACAACACAGGCACCGTGAGCTCAACCTTATTTAATTCCACCCAAGGATACCTTTTAATTCTTATATTCCCTGAAGTGAATTACCCCCAATATTTTTAATAGTTAAAGATTCAAAATCCCAAGAGCGAGACCCCAATATATGTGGTGAAGTGGGATGTTATAAAATACTTATAGGGAACTTAGTGTACTGACTGAGATCAGCTGTGAAGGTATCTATATCTATTAAGAGTAGTGTATTATAGATAACCTTACTTGCTACCACATATCTATATATCTCAGTCAGAATTATTCTGGAATAGTGTGATGCTACGTTATGTGTCTAGGGTATGAGTATGGTGAAGTGTAAGTCACAACAACAGACAGATAAACAATTTAATTTAATCCACTACTCTTAACAACACTGTGACACTCACATACATATAACACTCTATGAGAATAGCTTAAAGAAGTCACTCGTAACGGTTCAAATAACAATATGTATTCATTACTAGCATGAATGAATATGTGTCCTGATTCAACTACAAGGGAACCAGGAATCACAATCAATTTAAATTACAAGTTATGTACAGAATGTATTTAATATGAATATTGTAGTGACATATATTATTACAAATGTTCTATGTGTGTCAGTTGTGTAGTAGTAAAATGAGGTAATACTGGTTTTGTTTTGTTCAAGCTCTGTTGGTATTTGTCATCATGACTTCAATAGTTTGTCTTTAGGGACCAGTATTGGAGATGTTCACAGTTCCTGATTTTAAGACAAGTAAATTCCCCTCTGAATAGTATTTTTATAAAGTTATTTCAAGATGAGGGGACATAATGTTGAGCTCAGCTGGCCAATTCGCTTATCTGGCGTGATGGCGGCAGGAAAGGACTCCTCTGCTCGAATTCTCCTCTGGGCTCTGGAGACACCTCACTGATAGCTAAAAGACCAAGGAGTATGCTGTCCGACTCTGGATTCAGCCAAGCTCTGACCAGGTGCTGCTCAGTACATCAAGACCACTGTCCCTGAAATCAAGAAGGATGTACCTTCTACTTCATAACTAATTTATATTTTCTTTTTACACTGATCACAATACATCACAAACATTGCGTTCAGAGCATTAGGCCAACAGTCAGCTTCATCTGAAATACTTTATTCCAGTATTACCCTTCCTAATGGTTACTACGCCTCTGCACTTCCAGCATTATTTCTTTCTAGACAATCATCCAGGTGTCAGTGTACTGTTTGGCCATTCCATGCCGTTTTACTTCTCTCCGACACCCTCTGTTCAGGCTGGAGCATTTTAGGCTTTACCTCACGTTTGCCACTGAACTACACATATATATACAGGCATAAATCAACAATTCACATTCAATGTTCATTAAAAGATATTAAATGGTTCAAGCTTACCACAATTCATACGAATAACACAGATACGTTGATTAGCAATGAATTCTGGCACAAACTGGCACAAATTTCCATCTGCCTATGTTCCAGGCTTTTATTGAGCCAAATATATGCTGGCTTCAACGCACTGATGCTTTATCAAGCTATTTTAAACAAGTGGTCTCGAACTAACGCTCCCAAGTGTGTATATCAGCGAGACTGGCCAATGAGCCACGTTTCGACAAGTGTTTGAAAAAATGTTATCTTTTCCCGTCTCCCCTAACAACCAAGATAGTATTTATAGCCCGACCAATCGTGGTTAGGCTTTCATTTGTTGCGCTCCAATCAATTTGGAGTTTACATGGTAGGCTATTTCTGTAACGTAAATTTTTTTCAAACACGTTAAAAAAAAATCTTATGAGCAGAAATGATTTTATGCTGTCAGGCACCCCCAATATTTTATTTTGGGTATAATTTATTAATTCCTGGACTATTTGCGTAACGTTTTACATATTATTTGTCAGCAAGCCCTAAGGAACCCAAAAATACTAATTTAAAGGAGCTACGTGGCTGCGTTCAAAATATGCAATTTCTTCTACCTCCTGTTTGGAAGATGTGCTGTCTGGGTACTGTTATGTGTTCAAACGTAAACCCATCTATTGTTATCTTTTCTAATAAGAGTCTGTTATGATTTATAAACCTAACTCTGGGAAAGGGTAGTGTATTTTATCACTGTCCGTCTGAAAAAAAATTAGTGCATGTAGACTTACACGCGTGATGCCAGCATTTGTATATCGCGCGTCGCGTGTTGCATGCGTTCCTGATTTTCAGCCCTCCCCTCTCGCTATCCTTTTTTCCATCTGTTCGTTCGTTTTGGTAACGTAATGTAGAAAAAAGACATGAATGGAATTTAAAATTTAGGTCATTACGCAGTCTGCCTCTTAATGTTTTTCCAAGAAATACAGCACACGTTTCATTGAAGAAAGCGGGTATAATACAGTAAGCTTTTACTATCAACATGAAAGCGTTACAATTTGCAGACGAAGCAGAAAACAAGGGGGATTTCGAGTACATTCCTTGTGACAGCACTGTCATTTTACCATTGCTCTTCTCTTTATTAATTTTATTTGTTAGGCTTCATATTTACCTAATAATTTATATATGTGGATTAGAATATTTCATGACAGACACCTATCTTATTGTATAGAAGGAATTAATGCTGGAATTGCAGAGGCGTTGTAACCATTAGGGAGAGGAATACTGGTGTATATTGTTACATAAGAAGCTAGCAGATGGCCTACCGCGCTGAACTCTGTGTTTGTAATGTATTGTGCTTCAGTGTGGAAATAGATTATAAATTAGTTGTGAAGTAGGAGGTACAACCTTCTTATTTCAGGGACCGTGGTACTGAAGTAATAGAGCAGCACCTGGTCTGAGTTTTGCTGAATCCAGAGGCTGGTAGCATACTCCTTGTTCAAGATATCGACCAGTGTTGTTCTTCAAGAAAACTGAGAAGCAAGCGAGCAGAGGAGACAGTTTTCCTGCCGCCCACTCAGAAGATAAGATTTCGTTGGCCAGAGCAGCTCAATCTTGTATACCCCCCTCTAAAATTGACTGTACATAAAATCAAGAGGGACAGTTATTTGTTTTCAAATAAAAGAAACTGTGAACCTTTCCAATATTATTTCCACCAGTACAAACACATGAAGTCATGATGACAAACAACAACCTAGCTTTAAAAGCCAGTATTACCTCATAGTACTACATCACAACTTACACACATATTGTAATAATAATATATGTCAGTACAAAGATCCTATTTATAAATTGTGTATATACAACTTGTGATTACATTTGATTGTGATTCCTGATTCACTCTGTAGTTGAATCAGGATATCTAATATTGAAAGGAATTAATACATATTTTTAAAAGTTAACACTTGACTTATTTAAGATAATCTTATAGGGTGTTCTATGTATGTGCGTGTCACAGTGTTGTAAAGTATTGTGGATTTAATTAAAGTGTTTATCTGTCTGTTGGTTGTTGTGAACATACACTTCATCACTATCATAGCCCTAGACATTCAACGTAGTCATCACAATATTCCAGAATAAGTCTGACTGAGGTCTAAATGTGGTAGCACAGTAAGGTCATCTGTAATACACCACACTTATTAGATACAGATACCTTCACAGCTGATCTCAGTCAGTACACTAAGTCCCCTATAAATATTTATAATATCCCAACTTCCCACATATATTGGGGTCCTGTCCGGGATTTTGAATCTTCTCCTATTATATATATTGGGGGTAATTCACTTCAGGAAATATAAAAAATTAAAAGGTATCCTTGGGTGGAAAATAAATAAGGTTGAGCTCTCAGTGCTTGTGGTTGTCCTTAGATAACACTGGCTAACAAAAAAAAAAATGTTTTTCTTTCTCTAACATTTCTATGTTTTTCTGGTCAATTTTAATGCGCTGTTTTTAAATCTGCAAACCGTTTTTCTCTATCAGGTCGGGATCTCTAGAAATACGCAATTGAAGTTTTTTAACAACGCATACAGTATTACAACATCATTCGTACAAGAAGTATAACAGTTATGTAGGCTTGAATTTCTTTGCAGTCGACTTTCGTCGGTGAATGGCATGTGGTACATCGCGATGAAGCATCCAACAATAATCGGCAAGCATGGTCACACTCCACTGTCCTTGATAACGTGACTCCATTACGGCGATATCTTGATGAAATCGTTCTCCATGTTCATCGCTGACTTCGCCAAGGGTGTCAGGGAAAAAGTCAAGATGCTAATCGAGCAAATGGATTTTGAGGGACATGTTACAGCCCATAATTCTGTATGCATCTATGCACTGCTTAACAATATGCACATAGTCGACAGATTTGTGATTTCCCAGAAAGTTATCGACGATCGATTTGAATGCCATCCATGCACGAAGTTCACTACCATGTAACAAGTTCTCGAATTGTTTGTCTGCAATAACTTTCCTAATCTGAGGTCCTACAAAGATACCTTCCTTTATCTTTGCATCGCTAATTTGCGGAAACTTTTCTCGAAGATAAGTGAAAGCTTTGCTCGTTTTATCTAACGCTTTTACGAAATTCTTCATGAACCCCAACTTTATATGTAACGGTGGTAAAATGATGCTGTCTTTGTTAACTAATGGCTCGTGTATTACATTTTTATGCCCGAGCTGCATACGATCCCTGATAGGCATACACCTTTTCTTGCATAATGTTCCTGTCTGTTGCGGCTGTCCCATTCACATAGGAAGCAACAAAATTTAGTATACCCAGTCTGCATGCCCGTGAGAATTGCAATGACCTTTAGGTCTCCACAAATCCGCCATTGGTAGTCATTGTACTTTATTTTTGCCAAAAGTATAGCCATATTGTCATAAGTTTCTTTCATATGAACAGAGTAGGCGACTGGAATTGATGAAAATAAATTTCCATTATGCAATAACACGGCTTTTAGAATAGTCTTGGAAGAGTCGATGAAAAGTCGCCATTCGTTGACTATGTGCTCATGACCGAGGTGCACCATTAGACCTTTTACATCTTTGCAATAGCAAATGTCATCATCCATCTCAAAGTATTGAACAAGTTCTCTGTGTCTATGACGAAATTTAGATATCGGAGTATTGGTGGCGCTAAAAGATTCCATATCTTTGAGTCGCGAACCGAGTAAATTCCGCTTGTCCTTTGGTTTAGAGAGCGAGATCACGTATTAGATCTGAAAGTTCTGAATGGTTAATTAAGTGAACACCATCATTCACCGGTATATAATCCGAGTGAGATTAGTTTCTAAAGCAGGTAAACTATCACTTTCTGATGGTTCATTCACGTCCAACGGATATTGTTCTGGTGGAACTGGGATCGGACACGTGATTGGATCATGAGGCACTGGTTTCGAAACCGATTCAATATTTGGATAAACCACAGACATTCTAGTTTTAAAAGTGAAAACATAGATATATGACAAACAGAAGTAACATCCAGTAGCGTGATTTGTCGGTTCACGCCATATTACTGGCACTCCAAAAGGCATCAACTTATGCTTCGGCGATTTTCGTAACCAACCTGCCAATGTATTTGCACAGGTCGAACAAACTGCATTTGGCTTCCAAGATTTATTTGCATCATCAACTTTCGAATCGAATAAAGTTCATATGCTTTCTTTAGCAATGGGTAGTAAAGTTTTTCTGGTGAAATAATACGATCGGTTTTAAAATATCCGCACACGTAACAGAACAGATCAGCCGAATTTCTACAACTTCTAGAAGCCATATTTCACTCAGAATTATTTCAAAATACAGTAACTATTTGAAATATAACGTAACATATGTCATGCATCTTTTAGCAGTATAAAAAGTAGAATTATTTTGCATTTTATTAATTTTTAAAAAGTTATATAGTAAAAATGAAACGGAGCAAATAACGGTTTCCCAAAAATATATTTATTCACAAATATCTTAAGAACCCGACGTGATAGAGATAAACGGATTTCAAATTTGAAATCAGCGCAAGAAACTGACCTAAGAACACTTATTCTTATATAAGAAAGAAAAATGTTGTTTGTCAGTGTAATTAGTTATAGATTGAATTGTTTAGTTAGATATTGTATAAATTTGCCTGTTAGAAAATGGCCGACCTGGCAAAATTTCGATCTGCTGCTATGCAGGCTGCTAAAGAGTTAGGAATGGACGGGCAAGTTATGATTGCTTATGTCACTACTGAATGTGACAAATTTATTGAACGCGAAGAAAAAAGATTAGAAAAAGAGGCTGAAAGAAAGTTAGAGGCTGAAAAGAAATTAAGAGGTTGCAGATTGAGGCTGACAAAGAGGATAAGGCATTGGAGGCAAATAGGGAGATTAAAAGGCTCCAATTAGAAGAAAAAAAGGCTGAGAGGGAAGCAGAGGAAAGAAGGCAAGCTACAGAAAGAGAAGAAAAGAGATTAGCTGCAGAAAGGGAAGCAGAAGATAAGAGATTACAGAGGGAAGCAGAAAAGGAGGAGAAGAGATTACAAAGGGAACATGAGTTACGACTAAGGGAGTTTGAGTTTCAAGGCCATGCTCCTGAAAATGGTGCCAGTCCCTTTACCTCTGATGCCTCTGCTAGTCAGGGAGCCTCAACCTTAACTATGAACTTTCATTTAGATCATTTTGTTGAGAAAGAAGATGATATCGAGAGCTATCTAAATAGATATGAACTATTAGCTACCACGTATGGGTTAGAGAGAGAAAGGTGGAGCTTAAAGTTATCACAAGGGCTTCGTGGTACAGCTTATGAAGTTTTTGCCAAAATGAGCAGAGATGATCAAGAAAATTATGACATGCTAATGCATGCTCTTTTGTTAAGATATGAAAAGAATGGAGAATTTTATAGGAACAAATTTAGGAATGCTAAACTACTGTCAGGTGAGACATATCACCAGTTCTCTGCACGGTTAGAGACCTACTTGGAGAAATGGACGGCTCTGGGGAAAACCCAAGATCTTAAGGAAATGATCCTTATAGAACAATTAAGAGAGTCCATGGCTCCAGACCTGAGAAAGTTTCTCATGGAACAAGGTGCAGAGAGGCTGGGTGAGTTACTAAATGTCGCTGAAAGGTATCAGGCAGCTCAGGCAGAGGTAACAGGTAATAAAAAGAAACAGGTAGATAATTTTAAGGCACCACAGAACTTTAATAAATTTGATCATAGAGATCAGAACAAAAGTAAGCACCAGTTTGATAAGCCACGGTATGACAATAAAAATAAAACCCCACAATTCGATGAAAGGAAATTTGATGAAAGAAAATCTTTCAACCAAGGAAGGAAGTGGTGTAAAAATTGTAAGATGAACAATCATGACACTGACCGTTGCAGAAGGAATCCTATAGTAATGGCCACCCTTCAGGTCAGGTCGACCTCTAGACAGGAGGAGGATATTATGATAAATACCACTCCAGAAGAGATGAGGAAGGCACAGGCTGGGGATAAGACCCTCAAGCCTTGTTTTAGAAAATTGTCAAAGTGTCACACACCTACAAGAAAAGGAGACTTCTATATGAAGAACCACCTGATATACCGGAAGACTGGAACTAGATCCAAAGGTCAGGGACAGCTGGTACTTCCAAAAAAGGTATAGGGCAGACTTAATAAGGAGCTTACATGTGAAACAAGATGGGGACCATGAGAAAATAGGTACCATCATTCAAAAGGTAGCTCAGAATTATTATTGGCCCAAGGCAAGGTGGGACATTGAAAATTTTGTAGAGAGATGTGGCATATTACATGAGGGAACACCCACAAGTGGGAATAGTGATCAGGACCTCTACACGCCACGGGGCAAACGTAGGCCTGACACTGAAAAGAAAAATAAATTTAATAAAGTGGACCAAGTGGAATGGGAAGCCCCTTTTCACGGACAATCTTCGATTGGAAGTTTTACAATGGCCACGATGCAGAGAGTGCAAAAAGATGTCTTACCCCAGGATCAGCCAAAAATCCCTCAATCGGACTTATGTAAACTGGGGGAAGAAGATGTAGAGAGGAGATCTCTCACAAGGAATTTTAAGTGGGGAGAGAGCCCCAAGAGAAAAATTTGTAGCGGTCGTTTTGTGCAGGATGATTCTGGGAAGAAAATTCATCACTACAGTGCTTCTAGTGGAAGAGACCCTACCAGTGCATGGAAAAATAGGTAAGAAAGCAAAAGACAGAGATTTGGCTGTGAGAGAGAAGGTACTGCTTCTTCTACCCGGTAGTCAGAATAAGTTACAAATTGGATGGCAAGGTCCATATACAGTTCTAGAGAAGGTGTCTAGAACAAATTATAAGATAGATAAGAAGGGGAAAGAAAAAATCTATCATGTGAATCTCCTGAAGAAATATTTGGAAAGAGAAAATCAGGAAGAGACACACTTGTTGACCTTGTCTATTGCAATGGAGATGAAAAAGGAACCACTTTCATCATTTGAATATCCATTACACCCCTGTGAGACAGCGGCACAGGTGAAAATCAGTACACATTTAACGAAAGATCAGAAGAAGAGAGTGCAACAGGTTCTAGATGATCATACAGAGGTGTTAACGGACCGACCGGGGCATACAAACTTATTGGAATATGATATGAAACTGATAGACCCCACACCTGTCTGTATGAAAGCCTATTTGATTCCTTTTGCTAAGGAGAAAGCCTTGAAGGAAGAGATAGACTATTTGTTGAAGGAAGGAATTATTTCACACAGTGAATCTTCGTATAGTTCCAGTGTGGTGCTCTTAAGGAAACCCTCTGGAGAACATAGACTCTGTATAGATTACAGGAGACTGAATACTATCACAGAAAGTCAGGTGGATCCATTGCCGGATACAAATCAGTTGTTTGCCAGGCTAAATAAAGCTAAATATTTCTCAAAAGTGGATCTGAGCAAAGGATACTATCAGATTCCAGTAAAGCCTGAGGTTAGACCATACCTAGCTTTTAGTACCTCAGAGGGACACTATGAGTTTAACAGATTGCCATTTGGATTGAAGAATGCGCCTAGTGTCTTCTCTAGAATGATGAGGGAATTGTTGGATCCTCTGAATAATCCATGCATCACAAACTTCATGGATGATATCCTTATAGCAACAGAAACATTTGAGGAACACATTGACTCTCTGAACATGCTGTTTAATCGACTTAGAGAAGCGAATTTGACAGCCCGACCAACCAAATGTTGCGTTGGATGTAAAGAATTAGAATTCCTGGGACCCACAGTCCATCAGGGAAACATGACCCCTGACCCCAAGAATTTAGAGAAACTAAAGAAAGCCCCGAGGCCACAAACCAAGAAAGACGTGAGATCCTTTGTCTGATTATGTGGTTTCTACCAAAAGTATATCAAAAACTTTAATTCCATATGTGCACCGTTAACTGATTTGACATGCAAAGGAAATCCAGATCGAATTACCTGGACAGCACAGTGAGAATTGGCATACCAGAAATTGAAGGAAAAGCTCACAAGCAAACCTATTTTGAAATTACCTGACTTAAGTCAAGAATTCATTGTGAGAACGGATGCAAGAATATCGGTTTGGGCGCGACCCTGTAACAGAAGTCAGATGCACTGGATGGGGAATTAACCCAAGTGGCATATGCTAGCAGAAAGTTGAATAAAGCTGAAAAAAAATTATTCAACTAGCGAAAAATAATGTCTTGCAGTAATATGGGCGATCAAGAAATTCAATATTTATCTGTATGGGAAGGCATTCAAGTAGCAAACGGATCACAAACCCTTGTCGTTTCTAGCGCAGGCTAGGCATGAAAATTCAAGGTTACTCAGATGGTCCTTACTTTTGCAGCCATTCCAGTTCAGCATAGAATATATTTCTGGAAAAACTAACCTGGGTGCGGATTTTCTAAGCCGCCATCCGTGTGATGAGAATCACCGTAAGCCCCAGGAATAATATTAAATTTCTCTATGTGTATATAGAATTATAGACTGACATGTGATGTCTGTTTTAAGTGGGGAAAATTTGTCGTGAGAAATTCTAATCCACATATATAAATTAGAAAGTAAATGTAAAGCATAACGAAGTAATTCAATAAAAGGAAAGAAGAATGGTAAAAGAACAGTGCGGTCACAATAGCGTACGCCTGTGTTATAGAACGTCATACTAGCTAAACAAGAAAACCTCTTTTTATGCTTCGTCTGCATAATTGTAACGCTTTCACGTTTGCTAGTAAAGCCTACTGCATCAACTACATGCGTTTCCAAAAAATAAAACATGTACTATATTTCTTATACGACCTTGATACACACTGCGTAATGACCCAGATTAATATTGCATTAATGTCATTATATACACTACACAACTAAAAGACAGACGGGCTTAGAAGAGAGAGAGAGAGAGAGAGCTGTACGGAGGAACGCATGCAATGCTACCGCGTCGTCTCGCGATGCCACCCCACGCGAAAGGCATGCAGGCTTGATTTCTTTCAAATAAACAGCAATACACGGTTAGGTTTTGAAAACATGTTTAATGCTTATTAGGAAACATGACACAATACTGTTTTATGTCTGAAATCCTGACTTTATACTGACGGAACATTCGAAAAGGCAGAACAGGTGGCGGTTCTAAGACAATAAATAAAAAAATAAAAAAAAAACAATTACACGACTATCCTAGATTAATACATATTTGTAACGAAGCCACTTGGCTCCATTAAACTTATATATTTGGGTGCCTTAGGACTTGCTGACAAAGAATATGTTAGGTGTTATGCCGGTAGTCTAGTAATTAACAAATTATAGCCAAAATACTATAGTGGTGTTGTCTGACAACACAGGATCATATTTGCTCATAATGGCAGGTTTGGACACTGCTTTAGGTGAAATGAGGCCAACACGTTAGATCCGATTTGATTGGCTAGAGTAATATGTAAGGCGAAACATGATTAGTCGACTGCTAATACTATTTTTGGTTGTTAATGGAAACGGTAGGAAGGGTAAATTTTTTCAAAGGCTCTTGTAAACATGGTCTCATTGGCTAGACCATTTGATATAGTCAATTAGAAGCGTCTGTTCAGGGCCACTTTTTGAAAATAAACTTACTGAGAAGCAAGTGCGTTGAGAACCAGCTCATATTTTTCTAATAAAAGCCTGGGACAGAGGCAGATCGGAATTGTGCCATAACTCATCGCCAGTCAACGTACTTGTTTAATATTTCCGTGAAATGTGGTAAGGTAGACATATTTGATATCTTTTAGATGAAAATTGAATGTGAATTGATAAATTATGTTTGTATGTGTGTGGTTCAGTAGCAAACATGAGGCAAAGCCTAGATATTGCTCCACCATGTAAAAAACTTGTCGGAGAAGAGTATAACTGCATAGGCCTATATTGGATTGCCAAATAGTACTATGACACCTATCCTATTGTATAGAAGGAATTAATGCTGGAATTACAGAGGCGTTGTAACCATTAGGGAGAGGAATACTGGTGTATATTGTTACATAAGAAGCTAGCAGATGGCCTACCGCGCTGAACTCTGTGTTTGTAATGTATTGTGCTTCAGTGTGGAAATAGATTATAAATTAGTTGTGAAGTAGGAGGTACAACCTTCTTATTTCAGGGACCGTGGTACTGAAGTAATAGAGCAGCACCTGGTCTGAGTTTTGCTGAATCCAGAGGCTGGTAGCATACTCCTTGTTCAAGATATCGACCAGTGTTGTTCTTCAAGAAAACTGAGAAGCAAGCGAGCAGAGGAGACAGTTTTCCTGCCGCCCACTCAGAAGATAAGATTTCGTTGGCCAGAGCAGCTCAATCTTGTATACCCCCCTCTAAAATTGACTGTACATAAAATCAAGAGGGACAGTTATTTGTTTTCAAATAAAAGAAACTGTGAACCTTTCCAATATTATTTCCACCAGTACAAACACATGAAGTCATGATGACAAACAACAACCTAGCTTTAAAAGCCAGTATTACCTCATAGTACTACATCACAACTTACACACATATTGTAATAATAATATATGTCAGTACAAAGATCCTATTTATAAATTGTGTACATACAACTTGTGATTACATTTGATTGTGATTCCTGATTCACTCTGTAGTTGAATCAGGATATCTAATATTGAAAGGAATTAATACATATTTTTAAAAGTTAACACTTGACTTATTTAAGATAGTCTTATAGAGTGTTCTATGTATGTGCGTGTCACAGTGTTGTAAAGTATTGTGGATTTAATTAAAGTGTTTATCTGTCTGTTGGTTGTTGTGAA
>JAMPIV010012253.1:550000-586462 GCA_024509875.1 Oreohelix idahoensis
TAGACAACATGCATACAGCCATCAAGAATAAACGACTCGGCATGCTTTCGCGTGGTGTGATTCTGTTGCACGACAATGCTCGTCCACATGTTGCGAACATTGTGCAGGAAGCGTTAGCAAGGAAAAGGTGGGAAGTTCTGCCACACCCAGCCTACAGCCCCGATCTGTCACCATGTGACTTTCATTTGTTCGGACCCTTAAAAAAATCTCTAAACGGACAACGATTCGACTCCGATGCAGACGTCAGGGCCTCGGTGACCAAATGGTTCAATAAGCAACCAAAGTCATTTTTCTCGGACGGCATCCGCCGTCTACCCAAGCAGTGGGATGCGTGTCTGAATGCCTATGGTGACTATTTCTAAAGAACCCCAGTGGGTACTTGGTTCATAACAATTGCTATTTTTAATTCTACTACTCCTGCTGATGCACCTTACATATATTTGTTATAAAGCCACTGGGGCGGGTTTCATTTGAACACACCTCGTATATTTGCTGGTGAGTGGGGATATTTATGTATGTTTGTCTGTGAGTGGGGATATTTATGTATGTGTGCCTGTGAGTGGGGATATTTATTTATGTTTGCTGGTGAGTGGGGATATTTATGTATGTGTGCCTTTGAAAGGGGATATTTATCTGGTGAGTGGGGATATTTATGTATGTGTGCATGTGAGTGGGGATATTTATGTATGTTTGCTGGTGAGTGGGGATATTTATGTATGTATGCCTGTGAGTGGGAATATTTATGTATGTTTGCTGGTGAGTGGGCATATTTATGTATGTTTGCATGTGAGTGGGGATATTTATGTATATTTGCTGGTGAGTGGGGATATTTATGTATGTGTGCCTGTGAGTAGGGATATTTATGTATGTTTGCCGGTGAGTGGGGAAATGTATTTATGTTAGTCTGTGAGTGGGGATATTGTTGTATGTTTGTCTGCGAGTGGGGAAATTTATGTATGTTTGCTGATGAGTGGGGATATTTATGTATGTTTGCCTGTGAGTGGGGATATTTATGTATGTTTGCTGGTGAGTGGGGATATTTATGTATGTTTGCTGGTGAGTGGGGATATTTATGTATGTTTGCTGGTGAGTGGGGATATTTATGTATGTTTGGCTGTGAGTGGGGATATTTATGAATGTTTGCTGGTGAGTGGGGATATTTATGTATGTGTGCCTGTGAGTGGGGATATTTATGTATGTTTGTCTGTGAGTGGGGATATTTATGTATGTTTGTCTGTGAGTGGGGATATTTATGTATGTTTGCTGGTGAGTGGGGGATATTTATGTATGTGTGCCTGTGAGTGGGGATATTTATGTATGTTTGCTGGTGAGTGGGGCTATTTATGTATGTGTGCCTGTGAGTGGGGATATTTATGTATGTTTGCTGGTGAGTGGGGATATTTATGTATGTGTGCCTGTGAATGGGGATATTTATGTATGTTTGCATGTGAGTGGGGATATTTATGTATGTTTGCTGGTGAGTGGGGATATTTATGTATGTGTGCCTGTGAGTGGGGATATTTATGTATGTTTGCATGTGAGTGGGAATATTTATGTATATTTGCTGGTGATGGGGATATTTATGAAAGTTTGCTGGTGAGTGGGGATATTTATTTTTGTTAGCCTGTGAGTAAGGTAATTAATTTATGTTTGCTGGGGAGTGAAGATATTGTTGTATGTTTGCCTGTGAGTGAGGATATTTATGCATGTCTGCCTGTGAGTGGGAATATCCGTGTATCCTTGCAAGTGAGTGGATATATTTATGTAAGTTTGCTGGTGAGTGAGGATATTTAATTATTTTAGCCTGTGAGTAGGGATATTTATGTATGTTTGCCGGTGAGTGGTGAAATGTATTTATGTTAGCCTGTGAGTGGGGATATTATTGTATGTTTGTCTGCAAGTGGGGAAATTTATGTATGTTTGCTGGTGAGTGGGGATATTTATGTATGTTTGCTGGTGAGTGGGGATATTTATGTATGTTTGTTTGTGAGTGGGGATATTTATGTATGTTTTCTGGTGAGTGGGGATATTTATGTATGTTTGCTGGTGAGTGGGGATATTTATGAATGTTTGCTGGTGAGTGGGGATATTTATGTATGTTTGCTTGTGAGTGGGGATATTTATGTATGTTTGTCTGTGAGTGGGGATATTTATGTATGTTTGATGTGAGTGGGGATATTTATGTATGTTTGCTTGTGAGTGGGGATATTTATGTATGTGTGCCTGTGAGTGGGGATATTTATGTATGTTTGTCTGTGAGTGGGGATATTTCTGTATGTTTGCTGGTGAGTGGGGATATTTATCTATGTGTGCCTGTGAGTGGGGATATTTATGTATGTTTGTTGGTGAGTGGGGATATTTATGTATGTTTGCTTGTGAGTGGGACTATTTATGTATATTTGCTGGTGAGTGTGGATATTTATGAATGTTTGCTGGTGAGTGGGGATATTTATTTTTGTTAGCCTGTGAGTAGGGTTATTTATGTATGTTTGCTGGAGAGTGAAGATATTGTTGTATGTTTGCCTGTGATTGAGGATATTTATGCATGTCTGCCTGTGAGTGGGAATATCGTTGTATCCTTGCATGTGAGTGGGGTTGTTGATATATATTTGTGTGTGAGTGAAGTTGTTAATTGATATGTGTTTGTCAGTAGTGGTGTCTAAGCATATCGGTATATGATTGAAGTTGTTAGAGTATATGTTGTCACGGATTGCCTTCCGTGCTTTGCAGTAGCCAAAACTCAAGAGTATCTAATATGGGCCTTCAAAGGTGTCTACCTTCGCACAAGATTACTCTTGACAGAGTTGTAGATAAAAGGATAATGATGCTTCTATCTCAAGGGAGTATTCACAAGATATTCAGACAAGCGAGAACAATGCTGCATTGGCTGAGCACGTTAATTCTATGGTCTGCCGACAACGTTTGTGAAGGATTAAGCAATTATTATTTTAGCTCGTCAAGCCCCTACCCTGATTTACTCAGTGGAATTCTTCTTATAATGGTATAGCTCTGTTAAAGTGTATTTAGTAAATTGACTGAGGCAAACATGCAGTTCATTAAAAATGATTAAATCGAAGTTAAATTTGTATAATTGCAACTAACAAATTTAATAATCATTTAGTTTTAACAAGGGTTTAAAAGAATGAATAATGTTTTTCAGAAAGATATCATCACGGTTGTGATGCGATAACAGTTTTAAAAGAAGTTCACGTGGCAGCTTATAGGTTTCACTTATCTGCCACTGGTAGGCTCTGCTCCCGCTGATGGGTTGGTTCTCGGTAGACTGATTACTGATAACTCTCGTCGCTGTTCAATTGTGTAGGGCGTAGCACGTTTCTAAAAGCGTCACGGAGTGTCTACAACGTTGGTCCCTCGTCTTAAAGCTCAGGCCACTGTTCCTTTTTTATTCCAGAGACAGTACCCTCAAATGGTACCACCACCAACAACTATGGTAAAAGAATAGAAACGAACTCTCTACTGAGTATTGCGTTTCTCTTATTCCACCATCCCATCTATCTCAAAATTTACCCTCAATGAGAATGAAACTTAGTCCCTCGAGAGAAAAGGTTCTTTACATTTAAATTGAATAGCTTTTTCTTTATTTTACATTTAAATGAAAAGGTTAATAGTACAGATAGAATATGTTTACATTTACATCTCCACTGACTGAAAAGTGTTCACAATATAAATTGAATAGGGTTTCATTTATAACTTCCCTTGTTAAGAAGTTTGAAACTTTCGTTAATTTTAAAGTGAATGTGTTTACATAGACATTTACACTGGTTTCAAAATGTTAATATCATACTTAGAATGTACATTATTTCTTTAATCTTTTCCTCCCTGATCCATATGGAACATGGGACTACTTAGCTTTTAGTTCTCTTTAAGAAATTAGCGATGAGCAGTCACCTGCCCTTTGCAGTGGTGGTTCATGAAATCATCATTCTATACGCTGAGGTTGCCAGCCTCAAATGACTTGGACAACCATTAGCGATTTTCACACATTAATATTCACATGGTAGTATATACATATTAGTTCACATGTTAGTAATTAAAACTGTAGAATGTAAAATAACACCTTACGCCAATCCTGGCTCACTGACTTTTTGCTCAGATGAATAAAGTTAAGGCTCTTGATTAGGCCTTTTACGCGTGTTCTTGGGGGTCGTTACTTTTATAAGATAATTCCCTCAATGACTGCGTGTGTTCTCAGTTTCCTCAGTCCTGGTTTTCTTGTTAAACAAGATTCTCCAGGAAAAGGTCCGGCCTGATAAATGGGAGTTCTGAATTCTAACTTCTGGCAAGGTCTGGTTGTGTCGTCTTTGGCAAGCGATTTCTCACAGTGAATTAAAACTGCGAAAAGGTCAGGTTATATTCCTGTCCTACCCCCGCATCTGTTTGTTATGAGGCTACTCGGGGCTCCAATCAATTCACACATGCTTGTTGGGTGGGGTAATTTCAAAATATTCGGAATATATGGAATAATGTTGCGCGTGATGCGATGGTCACGTCTCCCATATATGGCAATCAAACATCCAATGCCTTGTGTACAAACTCACAAACACATCGGTAAAGTCTCCCAGCAATGTTTGTAAAATGTAACATCTTATTACATTACAAGTCGGACAGGAAACGATTATGTCATCCTTGTCTGTCCAAAATGTGTCACCCAGACAAGTAATCTTTTTTTCTGTCGCGCACCCTGGCCTTATCAGCGATTAGCGAATTCGCTGGAGGTTTATAGGGCTAATCTGTAAATCTGATATCGGCTGCACCCGCGATTAGCCTACATGGTTGTCGTTAATATTATCTCAGCCGCTCCTTGCAAAGAAGGGAGAAATGGATAACAAACAGACATGACGACTTATCTCTGAGAGGGGTGTAAGAAGGAAAATACAAAATATCTGCTTCAGTTCAGAGAAAGAAAAAAGTGCTGACTGTAGTAAAATCTGCGAGAATAATCGCTCATTTCAGTAGGATTTTAGTCATAAAATGATAATAAATAAACCCGCCAGCATGTGTCTGACGGTTGGCATCTTCGACGCCAGCAACACTGCCTGTTGTGCAGTGCTAAAGTCTATAGAACGATCCCACGGTAAAAATCTAACACGCGTTTTAGTTTCGGTTTCGAAACGTACTACTAATATTTAACATTTTGCCAGATCTGCAGCATACACAATGCAGCCTAGTCTTATAATTAACGATTTGTAGAAATGTAACGCCAAACTGCTGTCTGAAGTAACATAATCTGTCAACAGTAACACAAAATTTGGTAGTCTTTTGGACTTTTTCTAAGTAACAATAACGAGACGACTGTAATACATTAACGCAAAATGCTACCAACGCATACCAAAACCCCGCTTCGCTTGACACGTTTGCCATGCATATATACACGCTGGAGCAAAGCCAGCAAAGGCAAACACGCAGACAATTTTTTATTTTCTCCTCGCGGTAGCATTTCTGACGTCACTGAAACAAGTAGTTATTTGAAAATACATGCTAGCGAGGTGAAGGGGGGAAAAGATGGCCATCTGCTGTAAAATTATTATTTGACGATTGACTATGACAAAAATTGAAAATCTAAACCAATATGAAACTGACCATAAAAATCATATGGTAGTATAGCTCAGAGTCCACTGAGCAAGAATGTGTTTTAATATTAATGGTACTCCAAGTATTAGCCAAATTATTGAGAAAATACTAAATGTCTACGGACGCGTGACCAGACAGACTGTCGTTCCTGCTTGTTTTTCATAACGTTAGTGGGGACGCCAGCTTAGAGAAGAGGCATTGAGGTAAATTCAAATTAGTTTGGGTAACAAGAGTATAGGAGGGAAAGGGGAGCGGTGGGAAAATTGTTACCAAAACGAAACATCTTTTTGTATTGGCATAACTAAAGCAGACTGGCAAATCGACTACCAGACGCAGAGGTTGTTTGGAATTATTTTTGTTTTTCAAAAAACTATATTTTAAATTCTGGTAGTCGCAAGCTTTCGATTGGCCAGTGCTAATAAATATTAGCAAAAGGCTTTCACTGCTCAGCGCCAGTTGAACAAAACTTTTCATTCAAATACGCTGAGATCAGCTGTGTTAAATTTAAAATTAAATAAAGAAGTATTCACAGTCTGGACAGTGCAGAAGAAACTGAGGCCACTTCTTTGCAAGTCAGCGTCATTTGTTTATATTTCTTGAACTTTGGGGTAAGAATGCTTTATGAAATAATATGTTTAATCCCACTGCCAAAGTTAGATACTGCTATTGGAAAAAGTGAAGGACATGCCGGGAGCAGACATTGTTGAGTCCTCACATTGATATGTATCTAACTGATGTATGTTGTCATGATTATGTTGTCATATTATTGCATTAGAATATAGTAGTAAGCCTCCGTGTTCCATGAGCACTGTTTAACATGCCTGAAGCATTTATATTTAAAAAAGAAAAGAAGAGAAAATCATACCAAAGGAAATGTGGTTACTCCACATTATTTTATTGAGGAAAAATGTGTAAACGTACAGTGGCGTATCTGCCATAGGGACCTGAGGTGTGGTCACAGCAAAGGGTGAGTCATGTAAAATTAGGGGCGAGTGCACCTGTAATGCACGCGAGGCTGACCCCATATCACTGTAGGAAAATAATAAATATAATAAGTGATCAGATGTAAAAGGCCAGGGTGTCCTTTTGTTGCAGAGGTTTTATTTCCTGTTGCCAGCCGGTAACAGGAAACCTGATGAGTGACGATAACGCCAAGAAGTCTCCAAAAATTCGTTTATGCTGTCAAAAGATAACAGTAGGAGCTTGGGCGTGTGGAGAGATCGAGAATTTCTGCAACTACATACTGTATTAACATTCTACAAGGAATCCCAGGTGATGTTAAGCATCTGAGTATATCTGACACTTTCATTTTAATAAACACTGGTATTTCAAATCATACTCAGGAAGTTTACGGGGTATGATGATACTACAGCCCCTCATACACAGGGACTCTCCCTCTTAGATGAATAAAGTGTAAGCTGTGAACATTCCAACAGGAAAGATATATATATATATATATATATATATATATATATATATATATATATATATATATATATATATATATATATATATATATATATATATATTATATATATATATATTATATATATATATATATATATATATATATAATATATGTATATATATATATATGTATATATATATGTAATATATATGTATATATATATAATATATATATAATATATATATATATATATATATATATATATATATATATATATATATATATATATATATATATTATATATATATATATATATATATATATATATATATATATATATATATATATATATATATATATATATATATATATATTGACTTTATAGTTAAAGGGGCAAATTGTCCACACATATTTTTAGTTGATCTTTTCTGTAAACTATCTTGTCCTCATTTTCAAAGGCCTGTCCAAAAGATATGGCTGGACAGGCAGATTAAATTGTACAGAAAAAACATTCATTTCTAAAGAAAAACTTAACCACTGGTTTTATTCACTTCCTCACAGAAACTTAAAGTGTTTTTGTGTTGTGTACCATCATTTCATTTCTCCCCTAGACACTAGGTACATCATACACCAGACACTAGAGCCAAAATAGTGACCGTGTGAGATCTAGGGAGGTAGCGTTAGGTTCCCTGCATATATTTCATCATCATCTTTTAGAGTCAGGGGCCTACATGTGCTTGACCTCACACGGTTAATACAGACACTGATTTCATTCTTTTAGGATACCATCATAACCTCCCCAGCAAATCAAACTTTGCTACACTGACCATGGAAACGCACGTAATTGTCAGTTAGTTAGTTGCTTATCCTTTACAGGACGTGGCAATCAACCCCAGCTTTTATTGGCTGTTTGTGATTTTTCTAGGCAATTTTTTTCATTCAGTAGTTTGCCATTGCTTTCTGAACGGTACGGCGCTTATACCATTGTTAAAAATCCACACAAAGCGATCTGCTACCAAACCGCCTGCAGCAGGGTTCGAACCTGGTATATCTGGATTATGAAACTGCGTTCATATCCATTAGGCCACAGACGCCAATTGTCAGTACAATAATTAAAATGAGTACTGCCGGAGTGAAAGAGAGATCGAGAAGGAGTCGCCCCAAATCCATCTCGTCACATATGTGCTTGTCATTGGTGGTGTCAACGCATAATTGTATATGATTGTAGGTGTATGTGCATGTTTGTATGTGAAAGAAGATGTTTGTACATATTGACATATGAGTTGGGATGTTTGTGATTGTTTCCATGTGAGTGCGCGTGTGTTTTTATGTTTGCCCCTGAGTAAGAAAGTGAGAGAATGTATGCGTGTTAAAATAAAAATAAAAAATTAGCCAACATCTTAACCGTACTGCATGTGTAGCACATTTATAAGACTCAAAAATTGGAATAGTTAAATACAACGTAATTTGACGACTTGTTACTTAATACCTCGTTAATCACAACATTAGGCGGAGAATGCAAAGAAAGAACCAGTGCTGGGGCACTGAACGAACGATGGCCGCCAACCTAACAAAGTGGAAGCAGTTTGTTGTTGCCCTACAAGACGCCACCAGGCGTGATGGCCACTGACTGTTTTGACAGTCGGCGGCTAAAAATCAAAGACGAATGACAATCACAACATTGTTTTTTTTTTTAATGTCTGCACAAATCCTTAAATGTTTGTCCATGATAGATTGGTCATGAATATATACTTTAAGATTGTCTGGGTTCCTTCCTTGCGTGAAAACTACATAATTTTTTCCATGAGCCAAGACTGCTTCTGTTAGGTATACACTTACATGATCAAATGATTGTCCCTGTGCTTTGCTAAGTGGCATGGGGGAAAAAACAACTAAAATAATAGGAAACTGACGACATCCCAAATGACATGAAGGCCTGTATTTTCTGGCTCTAAACTGATGCGTGGAATTGTAACTCATGCACCTTAATTATTGTCTGCAATTAATTAAATTTTTTTGTGTAATTTAAATAAATTCAGTCCTCTTGGGTATGGGATTGGGGAGGGGGGGGGGGGGGGGGGGGGGGGTCCGGAGTGGCTAACAGGTACGGTGTCCGCCTCTAAAAGTTCCTGGTTCGCTCCCAGTACATGGTTTATAATTTATGGAAACTTTTTTTCAGAACCAGTGCTTCCTAATAATTTCATACTCTCTCCTGATATCCTGGGTAGTGAGATATAATACCTAGCCTTCTTGGGTCAGGGCCAAAAAATAAGAGATCCAGTGTGCAAGTTGCGCACGTTAAAAATTCCTCGGCAGTTCATATAGAGTAGACCATACGATACGGCCGCTGTCGTGGCAAAATTAAACAATTAGGAAATCAACTTCTTCTTCTTCAAGTACCATACCTAATGGCGTAGGAGATCATGTCTTTCCACTACTTCCTGTCTCTATAACATTTTATCAATTCTGTTGTTGACTTCTTTCCATGCCACGATGTCAAAATGTCCAGTATTTGCTCTCGTTGTCTTCCCTTATCTCTTTTTCTTTCAATCTTACCTGTTGTCACGATATATTTCAGCTTTCCTCTTCTCATAACATGCCCCCCCCCCCCCCTTTCAAAACAAAGGAAACCTACCCACCAGGAAAATATTTACCAGAATGTGTGATTCCTGCATACACACATTGAATTCCTAGCCAGTGCCACGGAGTTCGTGCTCTATGTTAAGATCCTCCTTGTGTGATCTAAGGAAGGAGATCGGAACACTGATGGAGTTGTCCGTGTGCTATGAAGATGGTCATTAAAACCAATCCAAATCAAACCAGTCCTCTGGTTTTAGATTAAACAAAATGTTAAAGTTAAAAACAACATGAAAAGGTACTGGGTGGCTCTTTTATTATGACGCTAAATTATTAAACTTCTCCTTCATTTCTTGACGTGTTACTTACGAAAAGGGATCTGTGAAATCCGCATGGAATATAGATTTTAAGCGATCAATGGGGATGAATTATAATGGGTACGCATGATAACGTTCACACAAAGCAAACTCCAATGCGCGCCATTTCCGTAGTTTTTCCTAAGGTTAGTGTGAATATTTCTAACTCACTGAACAATACAGCATGAAAAGCTTGAAAGGCATGCGTTTTCTTTTTATGGATGTTCAATTTAGTTTTCACAGTGCAATGGGCGCCGTTTTCGTATTTTCCCGTACCATTGGTGCTATTATTTCACTGGTTACAAACTTACATTAAAAACATTAGTAATAATAGAGATTGACAACACGAGTGTTGACTTAAACTAGACTGACATTGCAACTTTTAACTGTATACTAGACTAACAACACTAGTGTTGACTTCAACTAGACTGATATTGCAACTTTTAACTGTATACTAGACTGACAACACTAGTGTTGTCTTTAGCTAGACTGACATTGCAACTTTTAACTGTATACCAGACTGACAACATAAATAAGGCCTTAATTTTTCGACATGACAAAGGATCACAGAATAGAAGCCGAACAATCATTAATAGTAATATTTATGTTCATTCGAACCCGTAGTTGATTGGACTGTTCAGTCGAATGCTCTGGTATGTTCCCATCACGAAGATATTAATAGAAAACAAAACATTTTCATCCGAATTTTTAAAAAAATTTTATTAGAACGAAAATACAGTGTCATTTGTTTCAATAGCTGTAATGATTTACATCTAACCGGTGACGCTGACTGATCTATCTTCCGGCCAGCTCCCTTGTATTCCTGTCGCTTCTGCATTTCTTTGATTGCTTCAGAGCCAGCCTTGATTTTCTAAGAGGATGCTGAAAGATAAAACAAAAAGTCCTCACTGGAGGCTGCTCATATTAATAGCCGTTGGACAGAGGCTGGGGCAAAAAAAAAAAAAAAGAATGAAGGTGTGGGAGAACTGTGTTTATTTTAGAAATGGTGAAGTACAAGGAAATAAACCGCTGTGCAGTTAAATAAAATGCATTTAACAAGTGCACATTCATCATTCAATAACCTTCAGCTCCTAACGGAGTATAGGCTTTCAACAAAGGTATGCCAGTTCCTCCTACCCTATTCCAACAACTTAAGGTTTTTCCATGTCTCTTAATCATTTTAATACGCTTCCATTTCTCTTCTCCATGTTTTGTTCATGTCACCCTCTACATGTCTGAACTGGGCAGTGCCCAGGGGCCCCACGATTCTAGGGGTCCCATGCTGGGATGCTGCCATATTGTTCATAAGACATCATTTTTATTCCCGTGGGTGGGTAGGGCTGGTAGGGGCCCAGTGCATTGCTTTGCCCAGGGCCTACAATGCTGTTAAGACGGCACTGGTCGTAATAATGAATTAAGGTTAACATTATTGTCGTAATCGTTGTAGAACTAGCACTAGGAGTATTTAATAAGAGATGATTCAGCAGCAATGGTATCCATTGTAGTAGAAGTTCTCTTAATATTGGCGGTTATTGTTATTCCTGCTATTGTTATTGTTATTCCTGCTATTGTTATTGTTGTTGTTATTCCTGCTATTGTTGTTGTTATTCCTGCTATTGTTATTGTTATTCCTGCTATTGTTATTGTTATTCCTGATATTGTTACTGTTATTCCTGCTATTGTTATTGTTATTCCTGCTATTGTTATTGTTATTCCTGCTATTGTTATTTTTATTGTTATTCCTGCTATTGTTATTGCTATTGTTATCGTTATTCCTGCTATTGTTATTGTTACTCCTGCTATTGTTATTGTTATTCCTACTATTGCTATTGTTATTCCTGATATTGTTATTGTTATTCCTGTTATTGTTATTGCTATTGATATTGTTATTACTGCTATTGTTATTGTTATTCCTGCTATTGTTATTGTTATTCCTGCTATTGTTATTGATGTTGCTATTGTTATTGTTATTCCTGCTATTGTTATTATTATTCTTGCTATTGTTATTCCTGCAATTGTCATTGCTATTGTTATTGTTATTCCTGCTTTGTTAGTGTTATTCCTGCTATTGTTATTGTTATTCCTGCTATTGTTATTTTTATTGTTTTTCCTGGTATTGCTATTGCTATTGTTATCGTTATTCCTGCTATTGTTATTGTTACTCCTGCTATTGTTATTGTTATTCCTACTATTGTTATTGCTATTGTTATCGTTATTCCTGCTATTGTTATTGTTACTCCTGCTATTGTTATTGTTATTCCTACTATTGTTATTGCTATTCCTTCTATTGTTATTGTAATTGTTATTCCTGCTATTGTTATTGCTATTGCTATTATTATTGTTATTCCTGCTATTGTTATTGTTATTCTTGTTATTGTTATTCCAGCTAGTGTTATTGCTATTGTTATTGTTATTCCTGCTTTGTTATTGTTATTCCTGCTAATGTTACTGCTATTGATATTGTTATTGTTATTCCTGCTATTATGTTATTCCTGCTATTGTTATTGCTATTGTTATTGTTATTCCTGCTATTGTTATTGCTTTTGCTATTGTTATTCCTGCTATTGTTATTGCTATTGTTATTCCTGCTATTGTTATTGCTATTGCTATTGTTATTGTTATTGCTATTGCTATTGTTATTGTTAATGTTATTGTTATTCCTGCTATTGTTATTGTTATCCCTGCTATTTTTATTATAATTATTACGTAACTAAGACAACAAGTTTCCCGACGTAGTTCCCATTGGTCTCTTGTGAGATAAAGAAGAAATAGAACGACTGATCCCTCAAGCATGTCGTACAAGGCGACTAACATAAGGATATGTATTGGACTGGCAACAGCATTATGTAAACAATTTGTTACATAAGCCACTAGTGGAAGAGCGCGTGAATGCTTTGTGCAGGCCTCATGCAAGGGAGCCATCTTCAGTGGTAGCTCCGTGGTCGTCATGGAGCGAAAAGGCCAATGATCATGATAAGATTTCAAGTTATAGTAGTTGCGACAAATACTTTAGACCAGGAGTTGGCAACCAGTCGATCTGGATCTACCAGTAGATCATAAGGCGTCATTTGGTAGATCTTTATGTGACGGAGGGGGTAACAATAATTTTTAACCTCCAAAATTCGAATTCAAACCAGTACTTAAAAGAGTGGTGTCCCCAGGTTTAAGGATACTTTCTCTGCATGTCAAATGTAAAACCGCCTTCTAGCTTACTAAAATTCACTTCATTCATGAACGGTTGGTTTGGTTTGAAGGACTATCTTCATTGCACACGGACAACTCCATCAGAGCTCCGATCTCCTCCCTTAGGTCACACAAGGAGGATCTCAACACAGTGCACGAACTCCGTAGCACCGACAAGAATCCCAATGTGTGTATATAGAAATCACACATTCTATAAATATTTTTTGTGGTTGGTAGGTTATCTAATTTTTAAAATGTTGCCAGGGCCGTCTGGCCTACTGTTTACGATTTCCAACTGCCGAGGGTTTTTAACGTGCGCAACTTTCACATGGGACCTCCTTTTTGATCGCCCTTATCTGAGAAGGCTATGCATCCGATATCACTACCTAGAAGATCAGGGGGGAGTATGACATCATTAGGACCACTAAATCTGAAAAAAAATCTCCATAAATTATATTCACTCTACTGGGAATCGAGCCTGGTACCTTTATAATTCGAGGCGGACGCCATACCACTTAGCCACTCCGATCCCCTCGTGAACTGTATAAAATATAAAGCGATATTTTGTGTGTGTGTGCAGTGAAGTTTAAAAAATATAAAATATTTCGTTTTAATTGTCCCGCGCTCTGCTGATGGGATTGCCGACAGCAAATCGTGCAGCAGAGATCTTCTTCCTTCACCCTCAGACGTCAACTTGAATATGTTCAAAGAAAGCAGCTTGAAGCTATTGATATCTCTGTAGAGTTTTTCCAGGAACGGCCATATGCGTTTTCTCTGTTCCTCATAGTTACATATAGGCTGCACGTATTCCAAAGTTTAGATACTCTCAAACCTGAAAATAAATATAATTGTATCAAGGTAGATCTTTCGAGACCCCACGTGCTTCTAATGTAGATCTCAATGCTCCTGGGTTGCCGACCCCTGCTATAGACTGTCTCATCATCCTATTTGCTATATATTAATGATAGGTGGCTGTCGCTGGCCGTGTCGCATATATTGAAGTGCTAGTTAATCTTATAATAACTTGTTGACACAGCCAGGCGTCCAGGGAACCATCATGTATGGTTGCTAGAGTGTCCGATTGGTTAGAGCACTTCCTTTCATGGGAGCCGCGGTAGCGTAGTGGTTAGTGCACTGGCTTCCTAGATCAGTGGTCTATGGTTCGATCCTCTTATGAGGTTGTATTTTTTTTAGGCCACAAACGGCTCCTGGGTCGACACAGCCCCAATTGGGTACCAGAGCAACTCTGGGAAGGTTAAGGCAGCCGCCGTGATGCTGACCACATCACCCCTAGTGTGCCGATGGTCGAGAAAATATGGGCCTAACACCATATTCCCAATATGCCTCAATGGGCGTGTAACGGGATCCTTTACCTTTACCTTACTTCCTTTCGCGGCAAAGTTACCGGGTTCAAAACCAGGTAGCGTCACGCTTCAGTTGTCCGCAACTGTAAATGGGTATCTGGCTCTGCTTTTTATTTAAGGAAACCATAGGCAGCAAGGAAAGGAACTGGTTACGCCATCTAATAAAAAAAGCTGGACATGGTATAGTGAAGTCTCTAACATTGTACTTCCCTGCGGCAGTATCAGCTATGGGACTACTAAATAAGATTGCTCACAGGTCAAAACAAATATTCAAGACGTAGGCTGACTGACAGGAAAACCTTCTTCGTCCGGATAACTCAGTGTAACTTGAATATGGAGGAAATAAATAATGGATACAACCTGTGCCTATCAAGAAAAAAAGGCTCACGAACTTCCATCTACAGGTGTCTACGCCACATCCTTGGTATTTCATGGAATAACAAAGTGATAAATGTCGTGGTGTTGTCACGTGCTGGCCTTCAAAGCATGTATATTTTGCTTAGACAGCGAAGATTACGCTGGCTTGACCATGTCCCACGTGCGAAAGATGGTCGCATCCCCAAAGATATTTTCTACGGACAACTGGCCGATGACAAAACTGTCGTGAAACATTCTAAATCCACATATATAAATTAAAAAGTACATTGTAAAACCTAACGCATAAATTCGATAAAAGGAAAGAGAAATGGTAAAAGCACAGTGCTGTCACAATGGCGTACAAAAATCCTCCTTTTTTATGCTTCGTCTGCATATTCTCACGCTTTCACGTTGATAGTAAAGCCTACTGCATTAATACACGCTTTCTACAATAAAACGTGTACTGTATTTCTAAGAAAACCTTGAGCTAGGCACACTGTGTAATGACCTAAATTAATACTTTCATTAATTTCATTTTATACACGGCGTGATGAAAAGACAGATGAACTTAGGATAGAGAGAGGGAGGGCTGAAAGCAGGAACGCATGCAACACTAACACTCGTCTCGCGATATACAATTAATGCCACCCTCCCCACGTAAGGCCAGAAGCACTAACTTTTTTCAAATAGACAGTGATAAAAAACACTACAACTACGAGAGTTAGGTTTAAAAACCTGATAAGTGCTTATTAGGAAACATGACATTCTACTGTTTTATGTCTAAACTCCTGACATTAGTCTGACAGTACAGCAGACACCATAAAGTTTGGAAGTGAGGAGGGGGCAACAGCACGACTATCCTAGAAGAAAATACATATTTTGAACGCCGCCACTTAGCTCCCTTAAAACTTATATATTTGGGTTCCTTGGGACTTGCTGACAAAGAATATGTTAAGTGTTACGCAAATAGTCTAGGAATTAACAAATTATAGCCAAAAGAAAATAGTGAGGGTGTCGGACAGCACCAAATCAGAATTGCACAGTGACATGTTTTGAAACCACCATTTTACGGGAAATAGGCCACCATGTTACATCCTATTTGATTGGCGGGAATGATATGTAAGGCTAAACACGATTAGTCGGACTACAAATACTAATTTTTTATTGTTAGGGGAAACGGTAGTAGGGGTACTTTTTTGAAAAGCTGTGTAAACATGGCCCGATTGGTTAGACCCGCCAATATAGTCAATTAGGAGCATCAGTTCAGTGCCACATTTTGAAATAAACTTACTAAGAAACAGTGCGTTGAGTTCCAGTGCATATTTTTCTAAATAAAAGCCTGGGACAGCGGCAGATCGGATCTTGTGCCATATTCATCGCCAGTCAACGTATTTGTTTATTATTTCCAAAGAATTGTGGTAAGCTTGACATATTGATATCTTTTTAATGAAAATTAAATGTGAATTGATGATTTATGGCTGTATATGGGTGTGGTTCAGTAGCAAACATGAGGCAAGGCCTAGATAGTGCTCCAACCTGAACAAAACTTGTCGGAGAGAAGTAAAACTGCATGGGATTGCCAAACAGTACACTGACACCTATCTTATTGACTAGAAAGAACTAATGCTGGAATTGCAGAGGCGTAGTAACCATTAGGGAGGAGTATACTGGTGTAAATACCTTGTAGCGGTATGGCAGCTTGTGTACCCTGACAATCCCCAGAGCAATGCCAGTGGGAGTTTTACTCCTGGTAGGTTCAACCATGCTGGACTGGTCTGCGTGGGTAGGGGTCAGACAAAAGCTGGTACCCTGGACCTCCAGGTTGGGGGTTTTAGCACAGGGCCGACACCCCTGTCTGTGTAAAAAAATCGCACACGTTACGGAAACAGCAATAAATGAAAATACTTTGATGCGGGACGGACATCCGGAGTCTCAGGCTTGTATGACTGACAGTGGTGAAAGCCGAAAGGAAGCCACTGGCATGAAAACGGATGCCCAGACTGCAAAACACGAAACCAGAATTGGTTTATGGAATGTCAGAACTATGAATGAGGCAGGAAAGCTGAGACAGATCACAGCAGAGATGAGGAATTACAAACTACATATCCTGGGTATAAGCGAGAGCAGATGGACAGGGATGGGGAGAATAAAAACAGCTACAGGGGAAACAGTACTTTATTCTGGTAGAGAGGACGGTCAGCACA
The DNA here is from genome assembly GCA_024509875.1 of Oreohelix idahoensis. NCBI lineage: Eukaryota > Metazoa > Mollusca > Gastropoda > Stylommatophora > Oreohelicidae > Oreohelix > Oreohelix idahoensis. The sequence goes on from JAMPIV010012253.1 coordinate 567,042, forward strand.
ACGAAGGTGTAGCCATTATCCTTAAGAAAGGAATGGAAAGGTCTCTACTGGAATGGAAACCCATTAACAACAGACTAATAAGAGCAAGACTGAGGGGGAGATTCACCATCACCACAATTATACAATGCTATGCACCAACAAACGACAGCGATGAAGAGATCAAGGACGATTTCTATCAACAGATACAAAAGGAAATGGAAACTGTACCCAGGTACGATCTTATTATAGTAATGGGAGACCTAAATGCGAAAGTTGGAACACATAATAATTATAACGAAAGAGTAATAGGGAAATGCGGCAGTGGAACAGTAAATGAGAATGGGGACAAATTAATAAGCTTCTGCAGTATTAACAACCTGGTCATTGGAGGAACACTTTTTCAACACAAAGAAGTGCACAAGTTAACATGGGAATCACCAAACGGACGAGACAAAAACCAGATAGATCACATAATGATCAATGGCAGATGGAGACATGCACTACAAGACGTGAAAGTAAGAAGAGGCGCAGATGTGGGAAGTGATCATCACCTAGTAGTAGCAAGACTGAAGGTGAAACTCAGAGCTGCTGGACCAGTTGCAGTCAAACAGAAAAGATATAACATCACGAAACTTAAGGACCCCCTCACCAGAAAAGCGTTCACGGTCGACGTAAAGAGGCGATATCTGATTACCAAAAGCCAGGAAAGAACAGAGACCGACGATGTGGACCAGAAATTCAACAACATCTCAACAATATACAAAGAAAGCAGCAAGTCATGCTTGGGATTCCAGGAAAGAAAGAGCCAAGACTGGATAACACCAGAAACGCTAAACACCATAGCGAAGAGAAAGGAAATGAAAAGGAAGAAAACAGAAGCTAAGTCTCCCAGGTTAAAGGCAATATATAGTGAACAGTACAGTCAGCTGGACAAGGAAGTAAAACGTCAAACCCGTGCTGAACAAAAGGACATTTCTGGATGACCTTGCAAGACAGGCAGAAGAGGCAGCACTGAGAAATGAACAAAGCACAGTTTATAAAATAACTAAAGCTATCAGTGGAAAACGAGGTGCAAACAATATAACGTTAGTAAGAGACGCGCAAGGAAATCTCATCACCACAGCACAGGGGCAGGAAACAAGATGGGCAGAGCACTTCAGAGAAACACTGAATAAGGAACCACCAGAGACTCAGCTGAATGTTCCTGAGGCTGAAAGTGACTTAGACGTAAATACAAACATTCCACGAAAAGAAGAAATTATCACAGCTATCAAAGGGCTAAAAAATGGAAAAGCGCCTGGTCACGACAATCTAAATGCTGAGCTATTCAAGACAGACCCTGAACTAGCAGCAGAACTATTAGAACCACTATTTGCACAAGTCTGGGAAACTGAGACAACACCAACAGAGTGGAGTAAAGGAATAATTGTCAAATTGCCCAAGAAGGGTGACCTTGCAGACTGCAACAACTGGAGAGGAATTACCCTCCTCTCAGTTCCCAGCAAAATACTAGGCAGGATAATCATCCAGAGAATTTCAAAAGCAGTTGACCATAAACTGAGGAAAGAACAAGCGGGCTTCAGAAAGAACAGAAGATGTGCAGATCATATATTTACCCTCAGGAACATTATAGAGCAGTGCTCAGAATGGCAGAGACAGCTGTACATTAACTTTGTTGATTTTGAAAAGGCTTTCGACAGCATACACAGGGACAGCCTATGGAAAATTCTGAGGGCTTATGGAATTCCCAGCCGCATTGTTTCCATTATAAAAAAGCCTCTATTCTAACTTTACGTGCAGTGTTGGATCGAGTAATGTAACTTTCGAAGTGAAAACAGGAGTACGACAGGGATGCCCCTTATCAACAACATTATTTTTGACAGTCATAGATTGGGTGATGCGCCAGACAACAGAGGGCAGTCCAAGAGGAATTAGATGGACAACGTTTTCTACACTGGAAGATTTGGAATATGCAGATGACATTGCACTACTCGCGCATTCACACCAACACATTCAAGACAAAACCGATAGACTGAATAAGTATGGCCAGCAGGTTGGCCTGAACATCAATTTGAAGAAGACAGAGGTCATGCCACTAAATGTGGGCAATCCTGAGCCAGTAACAGTAAGGAACCAGAAGTTAGAACAGACAGACACATTTACTTACCTAGGAAGCATAGTAACACCTGACGGCGGAACAAGCAAGGACATTAACAACAGAATGAATAAAGCGAGAACAGCCTTTGCTGTTCTCAACAACATTTGGAAGTCTTCCCAGTACAGCACAAACACCAAATTAAGACTGTATGAGAGCTGTGTACTTTCTGTGCTTCTCTATGGTGCGGAATGTTGGAGAGTAACAGAGAAGGAAATGTCGAAACTGTCCTCTTTCCACACAATCTGCCTAAGGAAAATTCTCCGAATCTTTTGGCCAAACACCATCAGCAACCAAGAACTACTTATTCGGAGTAACCAGGAGGAGATGCACACAATCATAGCTGGCAGACGCTGGAGTTGGGTTGGCCATGTCCTCAGAAGGGACCCTGATACCATCACAAGAACAGCTATGCTATGGACCCCCCGAGGGAAAGCGAAAGAGAGGCCGACCAAAAACAACTTGGCGGAGAACTGTGGAAGCTGAGATGCAAAGAATGAACCACAGTTGGGGCACTGTACGAAGGATGGCCGCCGACCGAGCAAAGTGGAATCAATTTATTGCTGCCCTACAAGACGCCACCAGGCGTGATGGCCGCTAACTGCTTTGACGGTTGGCGGTTATGGATCAAAGAAGATAAGAAGAAAGATACTAGTGTAAATTGTTTCAGATGAAGCTAGCAGTTTGCCTACCGCTCTGAACTCAGTGTTTGTTATGTATTGTGTTCAGTGTGGAAATAGATTATAAATTAGTTCTGAAATAGGAGGTACAACCTTCTTGTTTCAGGGACCGTGGTCCTAAGTTATTGAAGCAGCACCTGGTCTGTGTTTTGCTGAATCCAGAGGCTGACAGCATACTCCTTGGTCCAGATAGCGACCAGTGAGGTGTCTCCAGAACACAGGGAAGCAATCGAGCAGAGGAGTCTTTTCCTGCCGCCATCACGAAAGATAAGCTTCTGTGGCCAGAGGAGCTCAACATTATGTGCCCCCCCCCCCCAGAATTGACATTATATTAAACACCGAGGGACAATAAATTGTTTCAAATGACAGGAACTGTGAACTTTTCCCAATACTATTTCCAAGATAATCAAACACTTGAAGTCATGATGACACACAACAACCTAGCTTGAAAAACAAAACCAGTATTACCTCATATTACTACTTCACAACTTACACACATAGGATAAGAATAATAAAATATGTCAATACAAAGATTATATTTATAAACTGTGTACATACTACTTGTAATTACATTTGATTGTGATTCCTGGTTCACTGTGTAGTTGAATCAGGATATCCATTATTGAAAGGAGTTATTACATATATATTTGAAACTTTACACTTGACTCATTTAAGATAGTCTTATAGAGTGTTATATGTGTGTGAGTGTTACAGTGTTGTAAAGTGTTGTGGAATAAAATAAATTGTTTATCTGTCTGTTGTTGTTGTGACTTACACTACATCATTTTCATAACCCTAGACATTTAACGTAGTCATCACAATATTCCAGAATAATTCTGACTGAGGTATAAATGTGGTAGCAAGTAAGGTCATCTGTAATACACCACACTTATTAGATACAGATACCTTCACAGCTGATCTCAGTCAGTACACTAAGTCCCCTATAATATTTATAACATCCCACTTTACCACATATATTGGGGTCTCGCTCCCGGGATATTGAACTTTCTCCTATTATATATATTGGGAATAATAAGAATTAAAAGGTATCCTTGGGTGGAATTAAATAAGGTTGAGCTTTCAGTGCCTGTGGTTGTCCTTGGATAATTAATTACAGATTGTATTGTTTAGTTAGATATTGTTTACATTTACCTGTTAGAAAATGGCGGACCTGGCCAAATTTCGATCTGCTGCTGTGCAGACTGCAAAAGAGTTAGGAATGGGCGGGCAAGTTATGATTTCCTATGTCACTACGGAATGTGACAAATATAATGAACGGGAAGAAAGAAGATTAGAAAAAGAGGCCGAAAGAAAATTAGAATCTGAAAGATTAGAAAAAGAGGCTGAAAGAAAGTTAGAGGCTGAGAAAGAAATTAAGAGGTTGCAGATTGAGGCTGAGGCTAAGAAATTGGAAGCAGAAGAAAGAAGATTGACTGCAGAAAGGGAAGCAGAGGAAAGAAGATTGACTGCAGAGAGGGAAGCAGAAAAGGAGGAGAAGAGATTACAAAGGGAACATGAGTTACGACTAAGGGAGTTTGAGTTTCAAGGCCATGCTCCTGAAAATGGTGCCAGTCCCTTTGCCTCCGATGCTACTGCTAGTCAGGGAGCCTCAACCTCAGCTATGAATTTTCATTTAGATCATTTTGTTGAGAAAGATGATGATATTGAGAGCTATTTAAATAGATATGAACTATTAGCTACCACGTATAGGTTAGAGAGAGAAAGGTGGAGCTTAAAGTTATCTCAAGGGCTTCGTGGGGCAGCTTATGAAGTTTTTGCCAAAATGAGCAGAGGTGATCAAGAAAATTATGACATGCTAAAGCAGGCTCTTTTGTTAAGATATGAAAAGAACGCAGAATTTTATAGGAACAAATTTAGGAATGCTAAACTACTGTCAGGTGAAACCTATCACCAGTTCTATGCACGGTTAGAGACATACTTGGAGAAATGGACTTCTCTGGGGAAAACCCAAGATCTTAAGGAAATGATCCTTATAGAACAATTAAGAGAGTCCATGGCTCCAGACCTGAGAAAGTTTCTCATGGAACAAGGTGCAGAGAGGCTGGGGGAGTTACTAAATGGTGCTGAAAGGTATCAAGCAGCTCAGGCAGAGGTATCAGGTAATAAAAAGAAACAGGTAGAAAATTTTAGGGCACCACAGAACTTTAATAAATTTGATCCTAGAGATCAGAACAAAGGTAAGCACCAGTTTGATAGGCCACGGTATGACAATAAAAATAAAACCCCACAATTCGATGAAAGGAAATATGATGAAAGAAAATCTTTCAACCAAGGAAAGAGATGGTGTAAAAATTGTAAGATGAACAATCATGACACTGACGTTTGTAGAAGGAAACCTGTGTATATGGCCACCCTTCAGGTCAGGTCGACCTCAAGACAGGAGGAGGATATCCTGATAGATACCACTCCAGAAGAGATGAGGAAGGCACAGGCTGGGGATAAGACCCTCAAGCCTTGTTTCAGGAAATTGTCAACTTGTCATACAACTCCAGGCAAGGGAGATTTTTACATGAAAAACAAGTTGATTTACAGGAAGGCCGGAACTAGATCCAATGGTCACGGACAGTTGGTTCTTCCAAAAAGATATAGGGCAGAATTAATAAGGAGCCTACATGTGAAAAAAGATGGGGACCATGAGAAAATAGGTACCATCATCCAAAAGGTGGCTCACAATTATTATTGGCCCAAGGCAAGGTGGGACATTGAGAATTTTGTAGAAAGGTGTAGCATAGCACATGAGGGAACACCCACAAGTGGGAACATTGATCAGGACCTGGACACGCCACGGGGCAAACTTAGGCCTGTCAATACAAACAAAAATAAATTTGATAAAGTGGACCAAATGGAATGGGAAGCCCCTTTTCACGGACAAGCTTCTATTAACGGTTTTACAATGGCCACTATGCGGCGAGTGCAAAAAGATGTCTTACCCCAGGATAAGCCGAAAATCCCTCAATCGGACTTATGTAAACTGGAGGAAGAGGATGTAGAGAGGAAATCTCTCATCAAGAATTCTAAGTGGGGAGAAAGCCCCAAGAGAAAAATTGGTAGCGGTCGTTTTGTGCATGATAATTCTGGGAAGAAAAATCATCACTATAGTGCTTCGAGTGGAAGAGACCATACCGGTGCATGGACAAATAGGTCCACAAAATTAAAGGTCCATATGAAGCGCTGTTAAGAACGTGGACTGATGAAAATGCAGAGGAAAATATTACATCCTCATACCAATATGTGAATGAGCTGACCACTCGTTTAAAAACTGGCTGGAAACTTGCCAATGAAAATTTGAAACAAGCCAGGAAGAAACATGCTGCGTATTATAACAGGAAAGCTAAAGACAGAGATTTGGCTGTGGGAGAGAAGGTACTGCTTCTTCTACCCGGTAGTCAGAATAAGTTACAAATTGGATGGCAAGGTCTATATACAGTTCTAGAGAAGGTGTCTAGAACCAATTATATGATAGATAAGAAGGGGAAGGAAAAAATCTATCATGTGAATCTCCTGAAGAAATATTTGGAAAGAGAAAATCAGGAAGAGACACACTTGTTGACCTTGTCCATTGCAATGGAGATGAAAAAGGAACTACTTTCATCATTTGAATATCCATTACACCCTTGTCAGACAGCGGCACAGGTGAAAATCAGTACACATTTAACGAAAAATCAGAAAGAGAGAGTGCAACAGGTTCTAGATAATCATACAGAGGTGTTAACAGACCGACCGGGGCATACAAACTTATTGGAATATGATATGAAACTGATAGACCCCACACCTGTCTGTATGAAACCCTATTCGATTCCTTTTGCTAAGGAGAAAGCTTTGAAGGAAGAGATAGACTATTTGTTGAAGGAAGGAATTATTTCACACAGTGAATCTTCGTATAGTTCCATTGTGGTGCTCTTAAGGAAACCCTCTGGAGAACATAGACTCTGTATAGATTACAGGAGAATGAATGCTATCACAGAAGGACAGGTGGATCCATTGCCGGATACAAATCAGTTGTTTGCCAGGCTAAATAAAGCTAAATATTTCTCAAAAGTGGATCTGAGTAAAGGATACTATCAGATTCCAGTAAAGACTGAGGTTAGACCATACCTAGCTTTTAGTACCTCAGAGGGACACTATGAGTTTAACAGATTGCCATTTGGATTGAAGAATGCGCCTAGTGTCTTCTCTAGAATGATGAGAAAATTATTGGACCCTCTGAATAATCCATGCATCACAAATTTCATGGATGATATCCTTATAGCAACAGAAACATTTGAGGAACACATTGACTCTCTGAATATGCTGTTTAATCGACTTAGAGAAGCGAATTTAACAACCCGACCAACCAAATGTTGCGTTGGATGTAAAGAATTAGAATTTTTGGGACACACAGTCCATCAGGGAAACATGACCCCTGACCCTAAGAATTTAGAGAAACTAAAGAAAGCTCCGAGACCACAAACCAAGAAAGACGTGAGATCCTTTGTCTCATTATGTGGTTTCTACCAAAAGTATATCAAAAACTTTAATTCCATATGTGCACCATTAACTGATTTGACACGTAAAGGAAATCCAGATCGAATTACATGGACACCACAATGTGAATTGGCTTACCAGGAATTGAAGGAAAAGCTCACAAGCAAACCTATTTTGAAACTACCTGACTTAAGTCAAGAATTCATTGTAAGGACGGATGCCAGTAATATCGGGTTCGGTGCGACCCTGTTACAGAAATCAGATGCATTGGATGGGGAATTAAGCCCAGTGGCATATGCTAGCAGAAAGTTGAATAAAGCTGAAACCAATTACTCAACTAGCGAAAAAGAATGTCTTGCAGTAATATGGGCGATAAAGAAATTCAATATTTATCTGTATGGGAAGGCATTTAAGTTGCAGACGGATCACTGTTAAGGGATAGAGAAATTGCCCGAATTCTCTCGTTTGTTGTCTAGGATCCATTCGTTTTAATAAAGCTGTGGAAGTTCTTTTTTTTTTTTTTAGTTTGGTTTGCATTGTCAAATATTCTGGAAGTCAATCTTATTATATACCTCCTTCTGTCAATTCTCAATTACTGAATAAGGCTATCAACTGGTCAACTGAACCTTGAATGATTGAACGAACCTCTCGACTTAGACGATTTGGCAAACAGTTTAATACACAGTAAGTACGAATTCACAAAACGTCACAATCACGAACATGGCATGAATACTCCCTCTAACTTTCAGTCTATCACTATCTTGGTTCGCTTGTATACAATGTCACTCAACTTTTCCTTAGTTGATACTTTTATAATATCATTCCATGATTCAATTTAACATCGGGGTATTGAGCCTCCCGGCATATAAAATATTCATTATATCTTTTTCCAACAACATCGGGGGATTTGAGCGTCCCGGTATGTTTAATATTTATACATTATAGCTTCCACTCCATAAACTTCGGGGAATGAGTCCTCCCGTTATAACACTGTTCAATTATATTTTCAACACACTTCTTTGTATTGGGAACCACCGTCCCGTACTGACTTCAACTATTCTCCTGGCATATTCTCATGCCTCTCATTTAAAGCACATAGCTTACCATTTTTCCAGAAATATTTCATGAATACATACTCCAACATAATGGCTGATACACAGGCCATTTTAAACACACATCCTGACGGTATGACGTCACATCCAACTCTCTGCATCATACCTAGATACTCATCTCACAGCGACCGCTTTCATATATTTCTTGCGTTCAGTTGAGGTACAACATGGTGTGACAAAACCCTGGCACTAATAATAAGTTGCCCTGATGAAAATCGCACCATGAAGCAGCCTCAACATTACCCCTCACGCTCCCGAACGTTTACTTCAGGAAAACTGCGCAAGATCCTGCTGCGGTATAACGTTAAGCAATCTTACGTACGGATACACCTAACAGACAAGCAATCCAAAGAGACGTATCAGGAATTTGACAAATACACATAAAAATAGGAAGAGCAATTATTAAAAACAACCAAAAAATTGCCATAAAATTTGAGTCCATATATCCGGACGAAATAAGCAAGTCCACAGAAGACATAATATGATGTCCAACCACAACTGGAACCATAAACCCTGGATGCAAAGTTCCATGTGAAAATATATCTCAGTCCTGGTGAGTTGCAAATCGCGACAACAAGTCAGCTAACCAATTGTCCTCACCGCGAATATGCTTGATTTCAAAAGAAAACTGTTGCAGTAGCAGAAACCATCTGTAGATTCTTGAGTTCTTAAATGCTTTTGGTTTCATTGAGGTCAAAGGTTGATGATCTACCTCAACGTAAAATTTTTGTCCAAGCAAGTAGCGAGAAAGTTTTGATATAGTCCAGACGAGAGCAAGGAGCTCTCTTTCTCCCGCTGAATATTTCTTCTCTGCTGCAGACAACTTCCGGCATCACCACAAAGAAGCAAGGATGCAGTACGTCGTTGACAAGTTGCATCAAACTGCCACCGATTCCCATCTGAGAAGCGTCTGTGCGAATATAGAAGGGTTCATGGATATCTGGCAGAATCAAAATAGGATGATTCGCAAATAGTATTTTAATCTTATCCAATGCTAACTGACAAGTCTTTGACCACAATAATTTAAGAGGAGCACCTTTGCGGGTCAAATCTGAAAGAGGACCAGAGATAGACGAAAAGTCCGGAATAAATTTATGATAATAGTTAATGAGCCCTAACAGACTACGGACCTCTTTCTTATTTGTCGGTATCTGAATGTTCAGGATTTTATTCACCAGCAAAGATATTTCCTGAAAACCTATCTGAACTTTCCAAGGTCTAACTGTGAAATGATGCTTTCTAAGCTGTTCTCGCAAAGAAATGAAACCTACAATATGTTCTTCCCATGTGTTATGGAAATAAACAAATGTCATCTATATATGTGATGATATTCGGGTCTATCGCCAACCAAACGGCGCATCATGCGAACAAATTGTCGGCAGGTGCATTCAACCAACCCGATGCACATATAATTCTATTCAAATAAACCTTTAGGTGTGGAAAATGCTGTTAAATGTCTAGAATTTTCGGACAAAGGAATTTGCCAGTATCCTTTTGCCAAATCTAGTTTAGTAAAGAATGTCGCGTTAGCCAGCCGTGGAAGAAGATCTTCCAAAATTGGAATTGGCTCAGCATCTGTGACTGTAACTTGATTTAGTTTTCGAAAATCAATACAGATGCGTAAAGATCCATCTGGTTTCTTCACCAATACCATGGGAGAAGAATACGAAGACGAAGAGTGTGAAATAATACCCATTTTAAGCATATCTGAGATTTCCTTATCTACCCTATCTCTGTAGTGAAGCGGAATAGGATATGGTCTGATTTTAATCGGAGTAGAATCAGTGATCATAATCTCATGAGATATTAAGTCAGTATGACCTGGATGTTCTGAAAATACGTCAGAGAAAGAACGTAAAACATCACGGATTTGACTTTGTTCAGAATGCGAAAGTGTTGAAGAAATAGAAACATCCTGCCACGTCTCATGAGCAGACATAGAAGGTAAAGTAAATTCCAATGGAATATCAGATGTAGCATCCTCAGACTGAACAACAGCGCATGAGGATCTATGAACCTCATACAAGACATCCATCAATTCAGCTGGTCTTGGCGTGTATAATTTCAACATATTTAGATGATACGTGTTAATTTTCCCTATAATATCAATTGAGTAATCACCATCTGTGATCTTTTTCACTACTTTGTATGGCCCCTGCCACGAAAATAACAACTTATTTTCCTTAATAGGTAAGAGCAGTAATGACTTCTTCTCCATGGGATAAATGATCTTAGGGTACGAGATTGGTTATGTAGCAACCTCGATTTTTGAGTTGCCGTTTGTATACTCTGTGATGCGATCTGACATGCATCCACTAACCTTTGTCGTAAATCAACAACGAACTCGTAACTACTGCGAGTTGCGTCATCCTGAGAAGTACCAAGGATTAAATCCTTCAGTAGATATAACGGGCCTCTCGGATTCGCGCCATACACGAGTTCAAAGGGAGAGAATCCAGTACTCTCCCTGAGGGATCTCTCTGTAAGCAAAGAGAACCGATGGAGAGAATCTTATCCAATCCCGAGGCGTGTGCATCAGTAACCTTCCCAAGCATTAACTTAAGAGAGCCGTTAATCTTTCACAAAACCCATTTGAACTTGGTCTATATATGGACTTGTGAATGAATGTTTTATGCAATACAAGCTTTCTATCGCGCTCATAAGTTCCGACTTAAACTGTGTCCCTCTATCCGACAATATTTCCTCAGGAAAACCTATCCTTGTAAAAATCAAGTTCAAAGCCTCCGCAACTGATATGGTATTAATGTTTTTAATAACGGTATGGCCTCAGGCCATCTTAGTGCACAAATCAATGCACGTTTAAAATATATTGAAAACCTCGATCCGACATTACAGACAATGGACCGATGATGTCTATAGCTAGTTTCTTAAATGCGCGCACAGGCACATCTGTGACTTGCAAGGGTGCTGTCTGGTTCTTACCCCTGCGTGCGACTTTTTGACAAGTATGACAAGATCTACAATATCTTTTTACATCTGTGTTGATGCCAGGCCAATAAAAATTTGTAGTAATTCGAAACAAAGTCCGATTACGACCTAAGTGTCCTGCCATAGGTACATCATGACCTGTATTTAAAACTAAAGGTCTAAAACTTTTTGGTACCACAATCTGTTTCTTTACCTGATCATCTCCCTTTTTAAAACATTGTCATAAAATTAACAAGTGATACAACGTAAAAATATCTCCAAAGGATAAAATGTAAGGATAAAAACCAATGCGTAAGCTGCTGGAATACATGATCGCCCGCGCCGCGGGTCATCAGGTGTTAGACTTGAAGGCAAAACGGAAAAAGGATCAAAAGACAAAAATCTGACTGAACGCGTACTTGAACTAGCGAGGTTAATGGACGCAAATAGGTGGGGCAAGGAGGGAAAAGTCACGTTCCCCCCCCCACCCCCCCCCCCCCCCCCCCCCCCCCCCCCCCCCCCCCACCACCCCCCCCCCCCCCCACCCCCCCCCCCCACCCCCCCCCCCCCCCCCCCCCCCCCCCCCCCCACCCCCCCCCCCCCCCCCCACCACCCCACCCCCCCCCCCCCCCCCCCCCCCCCCACCCACACACACCCCCCCCCCCACCCCCCCCCTCACCCCCCACCCCACCCCTCCACCCCCCCCCGCCCCCATCCCACAAACAAACCAACCCCAACCGCCCCCCCCCCCACCCACTCCCACCCCCACCCCACCCACCCCCCCACACCCCACCCACCCCCCCAAACCACAAACACCCCCCACACACCACCACACCACACCCCCCCCCCCCCCCCCCCCCCCCCCACCCCAAATCTCTCCCCACACCCCCCCCCCCCCCCCCCCCACCCCCCCAACACCCCCCCCACCCCCCCCCCCCCCCCCCCCCCCCACCCACACCCCCCCACCCCCACCCCCCCCACCCCACCCCCCCCCCCACCACCCCCCCCCCCCCCCATAGTTGACACTAAAGTAAGGAATTCGACAGAAGGGACCTTGGGATATTGATTTACGCCACAGTCCATTTTTTGGATCGCTTTTGCGATACCAAGCCTTTTGATTTGAATTTCAGCGGCTAAAAGCTAAGCAGGGCTTGATAATATTACCAAAACTGTAAAAAAGTAACTCCTTTCTCTAATATTAATTTTAGGAATATAAATAATTTGCTGGCCGGATGGCCCATTCTGTGCAGTTGAAAATAATATGTTTTTAATTTTACAGACGGATAGATATTTAATGAAGGATAATTGACAAAAGGTACAGTGTTATTCACTAACAGCGAAAGGACTGAATTGAATCAAAAGTGTCGCTATTTGCACAAAAAATAATCGCGGACCTTGAGACGCAGGTGTTCCAATACTTACTTAGGCTTGGATAAGTGAGAAGGGATATTGGTGGAAGCTGTGTCTAAAAATTAACTTTTATACGTACAAAAATGTTGGAGGGGAGAGAAATGGTTGGTTCTTATAAATCAAGTTACGTTTTGTTGAATAAACGCAAGTAGAGACGGAACAGACTAACAGATAAAAAAATCCATATCTTGACTGAAGCATGACTGAGAATGCACTTTAGTGTTAGGAAATTTGTATTTAAAAAAAAAAACCAAGGAATTGATTGGCCACAGTCAATCATTTTTTAGCCGCGATAAGACGATGATGTTTTGCCATTCCTCAATGGTTTATGTCAAGGTGGATAGACACAGTATATATTCAAATACCACAAGTGTGGTGTTTTCCAAATGATAAATTAAAATTGAATATTAAGTTTCAGGGCCGCCATACTATAGCCAGCAGCTCAGCTGAGTTTTGCTAGCATTTCTGTGTTCTTTATTCATAATCTGAGCTGTGAGTTCGATCTTGACACTAAGGTGGTGTCAAATGCTGATTAATAATTGAAGTGAGGACCCGTGCAGGGTACACTTCGACAGAACATCTGTGTATGCTCAAGCACGGAGAGGTGGGGCCATCATATTCCAGCACCAGAACAAATCTGGCAAAGTTAAGTAGGCTAGCTGGCCTGCTGAACTTACACCAACTGCATAAAACTAGCACCCAAGAGAATTTACTACTGAAGCATCCCAATTCCTTCCATCATTATATATGGACAATGCTGTGTAGGCTAAACAGGGAGGGATGATAGCCACCCCAACAGCCACTTCCATTCATAGTTTTCCCAGAAAATTTAATCATTACGAACAGTAATACTATAATTAATCTTGAAGATTGCATATGTAAACATCTTTCATTTAACATGCCATTTTCATTCTTGCCATTCATTTCATAAAATTTTCAAAATCTTTGGCATAAGTTCTGGCCAAAATAAAAACCTTGGTTCAGAACAAATAAATTTAAAAAAGATTTTTATTCTTAAATTTAACAGCTGAATTTAGTTCCATTGTGTTATAAATTTTTATTGATAGTATTAGACTTAATTAATATCTGTGGGTGTGTGTATATGTTCCATACAAACACATTGCATTCAGTACCCACTAGATTTTTTACACGTAGCCACATTTTCATTAGTAAAAAAAAGATATGTGTGAGGTCATAAAAGTGGTAGCATTGGGATTTTGGTAGCGATAAGGGCCTTCTGTATATTCACAGTTACAATTATCTCAGGAGCCTTCACAGCTGACCTCACGCATCACACTAGGTGATAACACCACCATACAATACCATCAAAATCCACTACATATATTGGGGTCTTGTCCAGGGATATTTAGCATAAACAGTAATATAAGGATCTCCTGGTGGGAGAAATAAAATTAGGGGAACAAAATTGTAAAATTCCCTTAAATTAAAAGTGTCCCTTTAAATTAAAAGGGCAATTAGAAGTTGGTGAATCTTCACAGCCAGTAATAATTAATTAGTTAACTGGTTAGTTAGAATTAGTTAGACTATAGTCATTAAGAAGTTAGCTTAGTGTATTTACTGGTTAGGAGATTTATTTTGTATATATTATTATATTGTTTAGAAAGTATTGGCGGAGTAGCAAAATTTAGATTCAGCTGCTGTTTTGCATCTGACCTGCAAAACCAGGAGGATGGGAATGGATGGTCAAGTTTAATTCAATAAACGTAAGCCCGGTGTCGACAGGTGAATGTGATAAATATACTCTGAAATTACTGAATGATAGATCAGGACATCTAAAGAGCTGAGATAACTAGATTCTCAGGGCGAACTGAAAGGTTGAGGGCTGATGAGGGAAAAGAAGAGGCTAGCAGATTGAAAGAAAATTGAGTAACGAGGGTCTGAAAAGGTTTGGCAAGAGACTTCGATTACGAATCAGAGGCGGACGGCAATTGATTAGAGGATGAAATTAAGAGAGGCCGTGTCTGCAAAATTGAGGCAGAAAGGGAAGACAAACAGACAATGTCAAAGGCCCTGTAAGGGCAGAGATACGGTTGCACTAGGAGTAATGAATAAAGGCCTAGCTGGGACTTGCTGTGAGGTCTGAACTTAGCGAATGAGGGAGTGCAAGAATGATAAAAAAGGCCGAGAAAGAACGAAGGTAACCAAAAACGGACAGAAAGGGTTAGCTTTTAGAAAGATGAAAAAGTCAGAGATAGTGGAGGCAGAAGATAGACCAGGTTTAAAAGGGTAGCACGGAATTTCACGACTAAGGGAGATAGCTTGAGTGAATTACAAGGTCAGGCTCCTAAAATGGTGGCGCAGAGCCCTTTTGCCTCAGATGCTACGTGCCCAGTCTATGTCGGAGAGCTTGAATCAAACTCAGCTTTGGGGTTTCATTTAGACCATTTTGTTGAGAAAGACGATGACATTGGCATGGACGCTAGAGGTGGTACCTAGGACGACATTCTTTGGGCCTTTTGTTTATTCTTAGTAGGCTACTAACATATGGGTCTTAGAGAGAGAGAGAGGTGGAAGTTTAAAGTAATCACAATGGCTGAGAAGGTTCAAGAGGGTAACTTCTTATGAATGTTCTTTGCTAAAATGAACAGAAATCAGGGAAAGACGCTTATCCAAGGACAATTTTATGACATGTTTTCAAGGAGCGCTGGCTTTTTTGTTATTAAAGCGTACGAGAAGAATGGTGAAATTTTAGAATCGTAAGAAATTTAGAAAAATGGTCCAAACATGTTGTCTGGGTGAGACATACGCAACCAATTCTCTGTATCGACTAGAAACCTAAACCTGGTGAAATGCAGAAATGACGGACTGCACGTGGGATTGCGTGACAGTGTACCCAAGTGAATCTTAAAGAAATGATCTATGAGATTGAGGGCAGCATTTGAGAGAGTGACCCATCCAAGGGTCTTCCCGAGGACATGAGCAAAGATACTCTCATGGAAACAAGGTGGCTGGGAAAGTACCTACTGTTGTTGGAAGAGAAATCGAGGGGAGAGAGGAGAGGTATCAGGCAGCCCTTTTAGGCGCTGTTGTGATGGTCTCGTGTAGAGAAAGGTTAATAGGGTGTTGATTGACAGGATTTAGCCACACGGCTCAAACAGGTAGTATATACGACTGCTAAATAAAGAAGCTCACAGTGCAAAGAAAGCATCCTTAGAGTATCCATATTTTAAATAAGCTCCACAGCCAAATTTCAATCGCTAAAATTTGATTATAGAGAGCAGGCGGATAAGAACATATAAGTGAGTAGGACAAACTTTGAAAGGCCAAAGAATAGAAATGACTATCGCGACAGAAACTCACAGTTCAATGACCTAAAGTTTGCAATGAAAGACAGAGCCGTCCTTATCCTGGTAAACCATCTCTAGATACCCTGACCGATGGCCGTAATTCTCGACACGCAGCCAGCAAAGGTATCAAGCACTACGGATTTGATATGCGACTTCTGGTGGGTATTTACTGTTTTCTAAGATAAGCACAATGTGGAGTGTGCAACACACCCCTCTTAAAAGCTCCCACAGCAACTTTAAATGGTAAGGACACTTGGTATCTCCGGACGCCGCGCGCGCGGAGCTGATTTCTGTGGTTTTGGCCGGGTTGGTTGACAAGCTAGCGCGCATTACCCTCTGGTATCAGAGAGGCAGGAAATCACGCACAAATGAGTAGGGACAAAATGGTACATTCCTGCGGGTACCACAGCACTCGAGTTAATACCACCCCAAGAAATATTGTGACTGAATTCGCGGCGATCCAGACACTACTCACTCCCACACGGCTGTCAATGTACCAAAAGGTTTCAATTGAAAGGGTCACCACATTGAACCAAGGTGAAAAATGTATTCCAGTGGTTCCTTGTAAAGATGAGAGTTGCAAGAATGGATGCAAACCATAACCCCGAACTAGACCTGTAGAAGTGAAACTCTTCACAACTTGCTGCAGGCATGAGAGATGTCGAGGACGTAAAAATATAAGATGTAAAGGTTTTAATCCTAATGACAACGATGTGTAACGGACGTTACTCACCCCCACAGAATGAACTTGGCGTGAGATGTTATTTTGGTAATCGGGGTCACCATAAGTCGCCTTATGAATGCAGAGGTTTGATGTGATGTATGGGTGATGCCTCTAGTTGTTGAATTCTGAGTAAAGCCTTAGTGGGGGTCAAGTCATAGGGTACCACAGAAACCAGTGGAAATGACAACAGGGGCGACTAAGTGACATATACCACTCATGACACTTCCTCATCGCAAGGAGAAACGAGCGTGAAAACTCGCTATGTTGATACCGTATAAGGGCTGTCAGAAATGGGTCCATCGAGCAGCATTGAGTCAAAGATGCAACCTAAGTCAACCCTCATGATTGTGGTTGACCGGGGTTGTAGATGATACGTTATTAAGCATGTCCCCTTGCGATTCTTGGGGAATGTCTGGAAGAAGGGGGTGGTATGATTTCATGGCGACAGTGGCATCAGTAACGGGCAGGTCGTACGAGTTACACGAAGGGGCCACATTGAAGGTGAACCTATAAATGGCTCCATCCTAGAGGCCAGATAAAAGTCGCAAATTGCCTTGCGGTGCTAGGAAGTATCACGTGGGTGCCTTGAAGCCAGTGTTTTTTTAGATGTATGGTCCCAAATGCCACACTACTGGTCACGAGACAGATGTGTGCGGCACCAACATTTCATGAAGAACAAACGTGTGGGACTATACTCGGAATAAGGTGCGGACTGTTGAGATCAAATAGGTCACTATACCAGCTGGTTCTTCCCACCTCATATAGAGATAAAGTTCGTTGCCCATTGAGAGGTAACAGTCCGAGCATGCGATTCCCTTCAGTGGTCACATGGGGATCAGGCCACAGTGAAACACGTATAGCTCCGATAACAGTACTTTATGGCCAGGCACCGAGTAACGGAGGAAAAAAAAGATATGTCCAAAAGTCCTTTGCCCTAGTATGCTCAAAGTGGTAGCCTCCCAAAGCACTTGACGGGAACTTGCATCCTAAGGGATAACTCTATTGGTGAAAGCCCATAGTGGGAACACCCGTTTTTGAGAGGGTATGCAGAGTGATATATCGATGGGACCTCTCACGTCGGACCCAAGATGGAGTGAACACGGCCTTTTACAGAAGTCCTTACTACGTGGTTCGGACACTTGTTTTCCTATGTGGCTGTTAAGGAAGGGACGGGTTAGATCCCTGCCATACAATCTGAATTCTTGTGGCATTTGGGTAAGGCCACACCTAGCGACTAGGGCTATACAACTAGTCTATCCACCCGGATTGGATTGTATACTTCCCGCCTCAAATTACTTCTATGACCGATAGATGTACAACAGTTTCAAAGGGAAACTAGTTCCCCAGGAAGTATAGTTTTTATACTATCCTCTCAAGCCAACGACTTTCATTGGTAGATCCGTACCATCCACAAGGAACGGCCAGTTAGAGAGCGTCAACGTACATCTGTCAATGCAATTCTAGTCCTGAGACAAGCTGCACACAAAAACCGGTTAGTCGTGGGATCGTATTCCTGTGCCCTCCGCATTGTTTATTGCTTATCGGAGGTAAATGCCACATATTTCAAGGTCTAAGGGATGGGACTCCGCATGGGTTCCATGCTATTTGTTCGGGAGGACTTAAATAAAAGGTAAAGATAGTAAGCTTAATTATAGGAGACCTGGGACGGAGATGAGAAGTGCTGAAAGAACCTGTTAACCTCATCTTATCAAGTATGGTGAACGTAACTGTAACCACTCGTTTTTGAAAGCTGGGATTGGAGAGAAACTGGCTAAAGGCAAATGATAATTTGAAACATAACATGCCCTATGGATTGTATTCTGGATGCAGTGGTGTTGGTTGTGGGTCGGACATCTTGGTAAACGTGTTATTGCGAGGGGCAACGTCACACAGGTGTGGAGGCCGGCCGATGATGTCTACACCGGGCTCCATGGTAGTATGTTTGGTTAATTTCCGTGGGAAAGGCTTACTATAGGACAATATTCACTCTACGGGAACAAAGAACTTGTGTATGGTTTAAACGGGGAGTTATTTGTGTTTACAAGGTGCGAGCTAAACCGCTGTTGTTTCATTTTAGTGGTTTTGGGTAATTCTATTTGAGTTCAACGCTGTTGGCGGCGTATAAATGGCCAAAACTGTCTGGTGTAGGGTTTGAGAGCGGTGATGAAGGGTTTCCAAGGTGGTTTGTTTGTATGGAGTGCGGTATGTAAACATCTTAGCAGACCTAGTGGATCTAAATTGATAAACAAAGGTGGGTCGGGGACCTGTGTGAGGTAATTAAATATGTGGAATTATTATAGGGCTTAATAGTATAAGATAAAGTATGGTTTGGTAAAACTCCCATGGAGGTTCATGATCCCCGGTCGGCCGGCGACGGCCGGATACTGCTCTTCCACCACGTCATCACACACCTGCACTTACCCAATCAGGTAATTAAAAGGTCACGTTCAAGAACCCACCTGACTTAATATACCAACCTAGATACGCAAGTGTGTGCGTGCTTCTGGTTATGCGAGGTTCCTTGGATACACTCAGATGTTAGTATCTGGTGTTAAAATTGGAAAATGTATTTGTTGCCTAGACTGCTCTATATGACCCATATGGAAACTTGGTTGTACTCACAACCAAATCTGTCAATGA